>OZ005740.1:275464980-275847459 GCA_963930735.1 Dioctria linearis | reverse complement strand
GGCTTGTCCCTACTATCTAACCTTGGGGCTACTTGTCACACAGGCAAAATGAATTCAAACACATTATTTTATTATGTTATTATAATGGACTTACTTGCTATCACCTAAACTTCACCATTGACAGGAAAAAATCGCTCGACGGCTGGAACTGATTATACTTGGGTGCACCCTTTTCTCCTTCGATAACGTTGGTGGCCGCAACAGTTTATTTCACATGGTTGGGTTCATTGACCTCTTTTTCGTTTTGATCTTTTCACCTCTTTTGGGTGCTTTCGAACGTTATCCTTTATCGGAATGTATTACTACCATGCAATTTGTATTATTTAATTAGTTTAACCTACAGTTGAGGTGAATGGCAGAATCGCCCTTAGCAATTGGTATATATGTACTGGTTCCAAAAGGAAACTTAACTTTTCATCTTTCTAGGTGCTGAAACTCATCCAAATGTCCGACAGACACCACAAATATGTATTCGCAATTAATGTTTATTATTTCGACAAAGAAAATACCTTAAAGTAAACTTTCTGATCTTTCTAATTTTTTTTCTTTTGTTTTTTGTATAATTGCGCGAAGATATTTAACATATGCACAGTAATCATACGCACTACTGATAAAATAAAACATGCGGTCACCCAAACAATCTTTATATTTGGTTCCTTTCGGATATTTTAAATTCACTAATAAATTCGCTTTCTTGTCAGATAAATGTGCCTAAATCGTTAATATACACCCAGATATTATGTACGCACTACTGATTTACAATGAGTTCGCAAAGGAACTTTAAAGTTTCTGTTCCGTTTCAGCTATCTCAAATTCACTAACAGACGATTTCTTATATTTCTTCAGATAGATGTGCAGAAATCCACAATATATTTGCACAGGTAATTATGTACGCACTACTGATTCAAAATGGGTTCGCCAAGGAACTTTAATGTTTCTGTTTCTTTTCAGATATTTCGAATTCACTTCTTATATTGTCCAGATAGAGGTGCAAACAGCCATGATATAACACAAGTACGTAGACGAAGAGTTGATTTAGGGAAAGGAAATTATATTCACCAAACAAATCTTTACGCTTATAATCCTTTACAGAGATTTTTAGATTGACTAATAAATTCGCCTTAGTTATAGATAATTGTGCAAGAATCCACAATATAAGCTCAGGTAATTCTGCGCACTAAACAATTTGTATTTCTATAACCCTTTTCAGAAATTAAAATTCGCAACTAATTTTACTTTATTTTCAGGTAATTGTACTAGAATCCACGAGATATGCACAGGTAAATATACGCACTAACCAAACTGTATTTCTATAATCCTTTTCAGAAATTTAAATTCGCTAATAATTTTACCTTATTTTCAGGTAATTGTCCTAAAAAAAAAAATTCCACAAGACACGCACAGGTAAATATATACACTATATGATCTTTATTTCTTTTATAATCTTCTTCAGAAATTTAAATTCACTAATAAATTACTTTATTTTCAGGTAATTGTGCCAGAGTTCACAAGATATGCGCAGGTAAATATACTCACTAAATGATATTTATTTCTTCTAATTCACAAGATATACACAGGTAAATATATATACACTAAATGATCTTTATTTCTTTTATACTCTTCTTCAGAAATTTATATTCACTGATAATTTCCTTTTTTTTCAGGTAATTGTGCCGGAATTCACAAGATATGCACAGGTAAATTGAAAATGGTAACACTGTCAAGCTGTCAAGTTGTGTTAGCGTCGAGCTCCGAATATTTTTGAAATTATAATTAATTACTGCGTTTTTAGTTATTTTAATCGGTTCAGTCCCCTCTAGTGATTATTGTCTGTTGTAACTAATTATAGTTATACGCGCTCTGTACGTTTTAGTGACCTTTTCCGAAGAAAGTGAAGGTTCTCTTTTGGCGTCACTTGCAGCCATTATGCATCCAAACGTGAGGAACTTTGGCAAATCAACAATATATTGGCAAAGCAATTTATATTAGAATTGTATGCTCAAGCGAAGTGCTGAATGTCATATGAATATATCACCTTATAATCATCTCAGCATGCTATAAAAACATAGTAAAATTTGCAGTAATAAATCCAGCACCAAATACATCTGGGAAGGGAGCTCTTTTGATTGCGAGGTGGCCTTAATGCCTCTTTAATTCCCAACAACAACAGCATCTAATTATTATTGAATTATAGTTGGTAAAACATATCGCCGGTTGGGGAATAATATTGGAAACTCTGCTTAATATTGCACAAATTAAGGCGTGGTCTTTTCCCGCTCAAGGTTACCGGTTTGGCCATTTGTGACGCCATTTCGAGATCCAATTCGAATTTTATAATTCAACCAGTCTACTGAACAATTATTACAATTTCATCTGTGTAAGTTGAAATAAATTGAAGGCTCATCATCTTTGCGGAGTTTGCGGTTGAATTAAATTGAAGTTCTCTGCCCGAAACAGTGAAGCAATTGTGGAGCTCATACTGGGCATGCGGTTAAGTGTGTTGGTACTACTATTCACACCATCACTCTCATTTAGTGCTGCACTGATACTGCCGGCTCATGCAAAGGCTGGGTGGCATAGTATCGTTGGCGATATTCCTTGATGCTGAAGGTTATACAGCGTTATTACATCCAACAGACGCTATTATTTATTTGCTGCTAAGGTCATTGCAGGAATACGACATAATCCCGAAATTTTTCACTATCTGCAAGAATTGAATCCATCTAATCCAAGCTGGACTTTTATTTTTCTTTTTCATCATTTTTGTTTGTTTGTTCTTTGTTGTAACTCGTGCCGCCGGAGCAAAGTGAACTTAACTGTATTTTGGATGCAAGCTGCATTGGCACTGGACTATAAATAAAATTATACTTTTATCAAATGCCTTTTAGTGATACAGTGTGATAAGCTAGATAATATTGTTCAAATGCAGTTAAAACCATAATAACTATTAATTGGTGATACAGTGTGATATTTTACACCTAGAAGGATTAAACCACGTATCTCTGAAATTGATCAATACAGTTTCTTTGATTTGATATACTAATGGCTCCAATTTAATATTCATATTAGTCATAACAATTTCTAATTTTAATTTTTCTTAGCTTTCATACCTGAATAGCTACAATATTTCTATTCCAAAACATTTTTATTCTTTAAATTTTGTCAACTCATACTTTCGAGCTGTTGACACTTTGTAATCAATTAATTAAAGTTT
Organism: Dioctria linearis; assembly: GCA_963930735.1. Taxonomy (NCBI): domain Eukaryota; kingdom Metazoa; phylum Arthropoda; class Insecta; order Diptera; family Asilidae; genus Dioctria; species Dioctria linearis. The sequence goes on along the minus strand of OZ005740.1, from coordinate 275,844,245 downwards.
CTTCTCCATTCTACTTTTAAACTAGTAATATCTCGTGAACATTAATACTACTTCTAAACTATTATTATTATTACATTACAATTTTAATGTGAAGTGGTATAGATATAGCGTAACGTATTTGATATATGGTTTGAGCAGTGTAACTGCAGACGTAGGTCCACCATTTGGAATGTTTTGAGCCATAGAATAACATATTTGATAAACTATCGGAGCAGTGAAACTGCAAAGGTAGGTGATAGCTTTGTGTAACCAGCAATAGGCTCGAATTATAAATAATCTTTGTGGTTGTGGTTGTGGTATAAACATAGCATAACATATTTGATATACTATCGCAGCAATGTAACTGCAGACGTAGGTGATAGCTTTGTGTAACCAGCAATAGGCTCGAATTATAAATAATTTTTGTGGTTGTGGTTGGCTTCTGTGGCGTATGAGCACGACCTGGATGGAGACCAGATTGTGCGTAAGGTACGAATACTAGACGTAGTGTGGCTAGTCCCATTGCTGTGGGCGCTAAATGTGTGGTGTTTTGTGCGAAAGATCCTCCCGGCAAACTTCTGGGTGGGAATAAAATCTATTGGGTTGAGTGTCTCGCATGCGCTAACTGGCACCACACCGTGTGTGTGGCAGTCACTATCAAGGATTATGTTGCGCACTATAAACACAAAAGCATTCCGTGGCTTTGTGCGGGATGCACAGGCTTCGTAAGGGCTCATCGTAAACCAACAAATCCTGCCGGTAACGCTTCACTTGACCTAGCAAAGACTGGGACAAAGACAAGGCCAGAGACACCTAGCACTAACATCGAGGTAAACTCTAAATGGCGTGGCGTCTCTGGTTTGATCAAGGAACCCGATAAATCCAATAATAAAAGACAGTCTGCACCAGCAGCATCGGCTGCGGTGGTACCAGGCGCGTCTGTAAAATCAATCACTCAGTGTGACCCTAAGAAGAAGCCTATAAAATCAAGCGATCAGCCCGTACAAGCGGCTGGGGATTGCGAAGGGGATCCTCCAGCTGATGCCGTGGGTGTACAATCGGTGACCCTTACCCCGCGTGATTTGCTCGTATCACTGCGTAATCTACACCATATTCTCAATTCGGTGAGACACCTAATATAAAAACTAGACACCGGTAATACGTCCGATAGTAACAGTGAAGGACCAGAACACAAGAAAAGGACTCTTATAGTAACCAACCTACTAGCTGGTGCCTTTCATCTAGATAATCTAAGTATTCTCCCAGCCAATTGCACTAGTATAGGTCTTCATCTCACTTGCAGCGCGAACATTGTCTCGGTAATCCCACTTAAGTGGACGAGCGGCAGTCTCTCCCCCAATTGCATCTCCAAACCTATGACGTTCTTAAAATTCAACAACAAGGGAAACTGTAAGCAGTTCTTTCAGGCTTACATGTACCAGGTGAAAATCAAACCATTATCCCCGATGGACCATCAGCTAGAGTCTACATCAACGAAGACCTTTATAGTAGCGTGCTGTCACTTCCGCATCAGGCCCTCGCTCTCAAAAAAAGGGGACCCTGCGAAAGATGGCCACCAGAAATAGGCAGATGTATGTTGTGCGATGGACTGAGAATGATGTTCATCTTATGTACGAACAGTTCACTGAAACTCTAAGCTCAAATTGCTCAGCTGGTGCAGCTGGTCTCTTTCTCAGCAACAATGCACCATGTGCTTCCGACTAGGGTAACACTCCAAAGTTTTCTACCATCATCAAAATTCAATATCATATACTTCAATGCTAGGTCCTTGCTAAAAAATCTCGTTGCAATGGGCAAACTAGCACTCAAAGGGACCGCAGGTGCGCTGCTAGTGTGTGAGACATGGTCAAAGGCGCACAATACGACCAAGATGCTTGAAATCACAGGGTTTAGGCTATATACGCTGGATAGGGTTGGAAGCAGGGGAGAGGGGTTGCAATGTATGTGGCTAATATACTGCAGTCAAAAATTGTTGGTCAGCTGATCAATGAGAGCTGGGAAATACTGTCGGTTCTGGTTTGGGGTGATGATGAGGACGGTCCTCTCGAACCTACCGCGCTAGTGGTTGCCAATAGAAGAGTGGCTTCATTCCAGGATCGTGACCTGGTGCAGATTAGTAGATTTCTCGACCTTGTCTCGAATCGTAGCCCTCGAGTTGCTCTTGTTGGCGACTTCAACATTGATGTGGGCACAGTGTCCGCTCTGTGTGACTCGCTCAAGGATGTCTTTGCTAAGCGAGACCTTCTAATGTTGAACACGTACCCACAGGGCACGGTGCCACTTCTGCGACGGTGCTGGACCTCCTTTCCACTACCCCAAACTTCAAATCTACCCTTACTGGACAGTGTCCCGGAGTCCTGACAACGAGATCATGTTTGCCTCCTTTGACAATAATTGTGCTGTATCCTATAGACAGAGGAGCTTCAGAAATCTTAAAGCCATCCGGATGGAACCTCCCATACCTGACATTGATGCTGCGGACTGGGCGATGATCCACAACACACCAGACCCGGAGGTTGGCGCTGCTACTATATCCAAAATCATAGGCGATCTCTTTGCTTCCCATGTTCTTATCAAGACGATTAGCATCAAATCAATTAATGAAAGGATCCTAAATCGGCCCGATGTAATCTTACTATGTCAACTTAGAGACATCGCCTTCTCTAGCTTGAGAGCCAGCAAAACGACTGCCAATCATGGGGAATATGCTAGAGTGCGTAGAGAGGCTGATTATTTGAAAAGGGCTCCGACCAAAGAGGTCGCCGAGGGCAATTTTGAGAATGGTGTGAACTGGGAGAAGGTAAGAGAGCTTAGATTGGGATCTAAAGCTCTATGCAATGCGGATATTGATCCTGATGAACTCAACGACTTCCTCTCTCATCCACCAGCCGCGCCAGGTCGTACACAACGGCGCAATGTTAGTACAAACACGTCTTCGTCGTTGAATCTGAACTCATCAGCTGGAAATGCCAGCGGGACTACTGCATCCATGACTACCAACAGCAGGACGGCAGAAAATAGCGACTTAGCTGTCCTCTCCGACATGTCCTTCTCGCTAATAAATTGCACAGATAGCGAGGCTATAGCGGCCTTTACGCGCATCAAGTCGAATGCGGTAGGGACAGGCGGGATACCAATTAAATTTCTAAAAATCATTCTTCCTTTCATTCTAACTCAACTCACTGAACTCTTCAATAAAGTCATAACCTACTCACACTTTCCAGACTGCTGGAAAACAGGACTCATCACCCCGATACCCAAAATCAATTCGCCAAAAACTCAGTCAGACTGGAGACCCATCACCATATTGCCTGCCATCTCAAAAGCTTTTGAAACAATCATCAATGAGCAGATTAATCAACACCTTGAAAGCAACAAACTGCTGTCTGAATTTCAGTCGGGATTTCGAAAAAAGCACTCGACAACAACAGCGCTGTCCAAGGTAGTATCGGATATTCGAGATCTCAGTGATGATGGAAGCAATGTGGTTCATATTCTTCTTGACATGAGTAGAGCATTTGATTCTGTTCCACACTCTACGTTGGTCAACAAGCTTGCTAGGCTGTTTGATTTCTCTACGTCTGCATGCACCTTGATCACCAGCTACCTGTCGGATCGTTGTTGCGAATGGAAAGAGATCATGCCCGGCGGTCATGAGCACGGGAGTCTCACAGGGAGCTGTTATGGCACCCGTCCTCTTCTCCATGTTCATCAATGATGTGGCTTTGGTTCTGACGGACCCATCATCTGTGGCTGGTCCTCGCCTCGCTTCCACCTATACGCTGATGATCTGCAGATCTACGATGCGTCATCAAACAGCAATCTACCAACACTAGTAGAGTCGCTCAATATGAAACTAGATAGTATCTCGGGGTGGTGCGCAGATAATATGCTTAGCATCAATCCAGGCAAGTCACAGGCGCCACTACACTCCCCCCCCCCTTGATATTGCAGCACTCTGTTATTCCCATGACAACGGAGCACGTTAAGAACATGGGTCTACTGATGGACACGCATCTCAAATGGGTACCACAGGCGAAAGCTCTATGTGCCAGAGTCTACGGTGGACTTCGGTCACTGTATGCGGTGGAGCTCAAACTGCCACCTGCTATTAAAATGAATCTGGTCAATGCACTAATAATCCCGCATTTTACTTACGCGGATGTAGTCATGTATCCACTGCAGAGCAATGCAATGGATAAACTTATGCGACCACTCAAGGCATGTGTCCGACTCGTGTTCGAACTCCGACGCTCAGAGCACATCTCACCATTCATGAATCTTCTTCTACCATGTTCGTTGCCTAATCTTTATAACATGAGAATGCTCACATATATCATGCGATCCAAGCTCAGGCTGCTTCCAGATTATAACAACTCCAAGATCAATTGGAGTAGAAGATGCACCAGTCGCATCACGCAATCACAAGCTAGGACCCAATATGGATCCAACAGTGTATACGGATAGGGCGTCTCGCGCTGGAATGCGCTGCCATCACTCATTAGGGAATCTACCAGCCTGGGTGGCTTCAAGACTTGTGTCCTGAACCAAATGAACTCCTCGCAATAGTGAACGGTGATCCAACCCCGCTCATATATAACATATGGGATAACAGCCGGACTATGTAAATGTCTAAAATGTTTACACACATGGATGTTGACGTTTGTGGTCACCGCTCAAATCATCTATTCAGCTAATCAGTTAGTCCTTTCATATGCTATGTGTCTTCTAAATGCTGCTTGGTTATAACCTTCCCCTGTTGGCACTGCTCAAACTAACTAATCGCTATTAGTTTCATGTTAATAATCCTATTAAATGTTGCACTGTATTAAGTTTGTTGTGGGTACTGATACCGAGACTGGTAATCATTGATCGTAGCCAACTTCCCACCAATATGTGATAATAAATTAATAAATACATAAATAAGTATAAAACTCACTAATCATATCTAGTCAGGAGCTGTATCTAGCTCGTATATACCTCATAAGTGCACCCAAGTTGTACACGTGTCCAGTGATCGAATTAATAATTCTCAGATATGGTATACCACTCTGATTTGCAATAATAAATATAAACATATATAAATATAAGTATAATATATTCCTCTGATATAGATGATAGTAAATATAAATATAAGTATAGATGTATAGGTCATCAATCGTAACTAGTCATGGGCTATGCTTAGCCTGTAGATATCTCATAAGGGCACCCAAGTCCTGGTAGCAGATAGCTGGAAACCAGTAAGCACTTGATGAGTGAATAGCTTTAGTTTTTAGATCTGGCAGTAGCTGGCAAGTAGTCGTAATCTTAATTAAAATAACTAATCACTAAGAATATGTTCGCAATACCCAGTATCTGACTCCAGGGCTTCAAAGAATTGTATTCGTAAACGGAGCTTGCCTACTATACATGTACCTGAAATGGGCTAGTATTGCAGTAATGTATGACTGAACTTTGAAAAATTTTGTATAATTAAAAACTTAATAAGGATACTTACTATCTAACTGACTGGTAACACTGGTTCTGACAGGTTGAGTTAAATTTAAACGGAGGAAAATCGCGAAATTTGTTCAATTACCGAGGCATATAATCAGTTTAAATAAATTAAAATTGGGGAAAAGTGAACCTAATCATTAGTACATATCAATTTCGTGAAGTGCAGATATTTGAGACCTATAGTAATAAAATCTCGTAATTTTTATTTTGTGGTGCGACTGACGCCGCTTCAAAAATCGGTCGCCATCTTGTAAATTCTCATGAATGCAATCTGGCGAAAATGGCATGGAAAACTCTGGATAACGCTGGAGATACAAATCAACCTTATATCCACCAGGGAACTTTTTACAAGGGAATAACCAAGTCAACAAATCCATGAGCGAATAAGCACCATTAACCAGAGGCATAATCTTTGGATCTGAAGTTAACCTAACTGGGATTTACGGATACTCCCAGCTCGTTCATAGACTGGCTGGCAAGGTATCACAGCTATAGCATCATAACACCAGCGTGCATAACTTCTTGATCAAGCACATTGAGCACCAACTTGGAAATTTGAAGCCTGAATCTGAATTCAGCTGATCCCCTCACTGGACGGGGTTGAATATAAACTATCAGGGAAGAAAAGGAACACTTAACGTAACAAAGCGAAAGCTAAGTCAGGTTTGGCTGTAACTTATATAATAGTCATTTAATATATTTTTTTTTAATTAGTACAGTGTATCATCATCTTGGAGATAATCTATATTTATATATTTAGAATTCTATGTTCTCCTATAATAATTTTGTGTTCGGACTATATATTCGCTTTTATATCTTATCGGCGAGTGAGCTGCATATATACTAGGAACGCTTAACACTTGACCACACGAAGCTAATAAGCTGTAACTTACATAGTAGTAATTCCAAACTACTAAATAGATTTTGTTAAGGGTAGTTTAGTGTTTTATCCAATTTCAAATTGCTATCCTATATTTCCATATTTAGAATTCAATAATCTTATTATAAGATCATAATTTTGTGTTTTGACCTATATGACAATCATTTTATAAAGTTTAACAGATTTAGATAAAAGTATTTTAGTGAATTATCATCCTGAGATAATCCATAATCCGATATTTATATATTAAAGGTTCTATACATATATTAAGAGTTCTATATTAACTTATATGAGAATAATTTTGTGTTTAGACTATATATTCGTTTTTATATATTCATATACGTTTCTATACATGATCGACGAGTGGGCTGTGTATGAGCATTTATGCAGTTCGGTGGATTTTGATGAAATTAATCAAGTATAATAGCTTCTTTCGCAGTTAATCTATATTTCTGTTTACAGAATTCTTTATTGTTTTTTAAATTTTATCAGTAATTAAACCATATGTGTTCTCTGTATATGCCATTTAGGTTTGTAAATCCCTGGTGAACGGCCGACAGAGCCATATATGAGTGCAGGAATACTACCAGTGCTAAACAAAAAGAAGCCTATTGATGCAAATTATTAGGAAATAAAGTAGAATAGCGACTTATCTCCTCTCTGAGATAATCTTAAATATCATATTCTTGTGTTCATACTCGATATTCCATTTCATATATTATTGGCGAAAGAGCCTTACATAACCATATTCGCGTGTTTAGATATTATATTCGATATAAATATTATCGGCATATAGCCATTTAAGATCATTGAAGATCTCACAAAATCTGATAGCATTCAGTTTTAGAATTCTATGCAAAAGGTCGACATTGTCATACTCTTGTTGATGAATTACTATCGCTGTTGAACAAAATTATCAACGCTGATTGAGATAAGTCTATAACACAAAAGCCTCGAAGATAAAGGTAGTATACCGAACTTAACCTCGTTTGCGATAGTATTAGATTCCAACACCACTATTATATTAAATTACTATATTCCTTTTATATACTACTGGCAAGAAAGTCTTAATTAATTATTAATTATTTAAAAACTTTGTAGCAGTTCATTTAACACGCTAGGTAAACGGTCAATAGAGACTTGTTAGCATACGTATTTTTATCAGCGTTAAGCAAGAAATCTTATTGACACCAAAAACCTGAAGATTCGTCAATAACATTGGACATAGTCAGAAACCCTAAAACTTAATGAAATATTCTACCTAGCCTATTTTGCATATTATCAAAACTCAATCTAAGGAACCTAATTCATCGGTGTATTTATCGGTAACCACAAGACTACAGCGAGCTAGAAGTTGACCATCATCAGAGGTGTACATTACACAACTTCAAGGATCTGACAACCAGAAATTCTAATTCGTAACACCTGTAACACTTGATGGTTACGGGAGTAGTTCCAAGTGTGAACATCGGGATAGGATATCAACTATCAATATTTATAATCAATCATCTGATAATACTAAAGCAATGGAACTTATCCATATGCATGTAGCCTGAGATTTTACAATTAACAGAAATACATATCAATTATATGTTTGAATCATCAGATAGGACTAATTTCTCAAACCACCATTCCTAACTAATTGGATGAAATTACCTCATAAATCTACACACAAAATTTCTTTATTCTCTCAAATCTGTCAGTTGACATAATATGGTCACATTTTGGATGTCTAGTGCAATATAAACTTGGATCGCTCACCGAGACTTAGTAAGACCCCTTAGTACCGTACATACAGAGACATACACAGAGTCATACAGAATTTGTGAAGCCCTAGTAGTCGTTAACATATACTCACTAAGCTGGGGATATGTCACCTAAAGGTGCGAAAAATAAAAAGAAAACAGTAAAACCGGAAATAACATCAAGAACATCATCTCGACGCCGCACGGTGCCCAACATTTACTCGGACATACAATCCACATATGCAGAGGGGTATAGCCCGCCAATAAGTGCCACGAAAGTAACTAATAAACAGACCTCATATACCAAGCAATGAAGCAACTGTATCGTGGAAAAGGAAAATTGAAGGGTGCAACACTGGATCTGAAATCAATAACCCCAAAATCCACACTCCCGGTAAACAAATCCCGCCCCGGAACTCAGACGGAGTCGGACACATCTGTAGGGAAAAGTAGTGAAATCTATATTTGCATTAACTGCAAATCAGATGCTGATCCACCAAAAAAATCGGACAATGAGGAAAAGGTCGGGATGTAAGGACTATGCACGCCTTGTATGTACAAATATCACGACAGCAGAATACCTATCATGCTATAAACAAAAAAGTGTCAAATGGATATGCACGCCATGTATTACATTACTGAACAAAAAATTTAGAAATAAAAAACAACAAATCGCGCCTAGTTTTAACCAAACACCACAGTCCAGTCCAATTGAAGCTTTTAAAGCTCAAGCCACACCCTCCGTGGAAAACACGAAAATAGTGACAGACACTACTCCAAACATCAACAAACATCCATCACGTTGAGGAACGAACCCAGGATTGGAAGCAAAAATCGACCACTTTGTGGAATAAAGAAAGAGGGTTAGCACTGCAGGAAAATCTACTAGAAGATCTGCAGGGAAAAATCGTACAACTCACAGAAAAAATAGACTCCCTAACAAGCGCGACGAAGGAGTCAGCTAACACCCTTACCGGAGTTAATTGCCCAAACCGGGACACACAAAAAAGAGGAACACTCATTATCAGCAATCTGTATCCGGCAATTTCAAAGAGAAATTTCTCCCGGAGTTATGCGAAAGTGTGGGATAGGGAGCCTCCTACACAAAAAACATTGAGATTGCCCTACCATTTAAAACTTAAACAAACCCACATACAAAACAAATCCAATCACCAAAATCACTTATCAGATTTTTCAAGGAAGAAGACTGTACAAGATTTTTTCAATCATATATCAGGAAATTGAGTACAGAACCCCTCACGCTCAGTAAAATTGCACCAGGAAGCCCTGATTCAAGGGTTTATATCAATGAAGACTTGGACTCCGACGAATTAGAATTACTATATAAGGCACTTGACCTCAAAAGAAACCGCTGTGTATTAAGAGTCTCCACAAAAAAAAGGAAAATCCATATAACACACAAATCACACGACAGCTCAGTAAACGTGACATCATCTGGCTTTTCCTTAGAACTTGGTCTACATCTCTCAGGATCTGCATCCTTCTCCCGTCACACAACCAACCATGGATAGAATGCACGTCATGCTATCCACACATGAGGAGCTAACGTCAACTCTCAATCCATCGGCCCTTAACATATTGTCGTTCAATGCACGATCAACGTCTAAAAATCTGCAAACAATTAGACATCTAGCTGATGTTCAGAAAGTCGGGGCCATCTTGGTATGTGAAACATGGACCAAAACACATCACACTTCAAAAATGGTAGAAATAAATGGGTACAGACTACATAGACTAGACAGGGCTAAGAAAAGAGGTGGTGAAATAGCAATTTAAGTGACTACCACAACTCAATCCTGAGTAATTCATCAAGTAATAAATAACAATTGAGAAATGATGGCAGTTGAAATTTCCAACTTTGGTGAGAATATCGAACCCAATAGCCTGGCGGTCATATGGAAATGTTAGGTCTATCGGACTTCCTAGACATACTGCTGGGTCAATCGTCGCGGGTGCTAATAGGTGGAGATCTCAACATAAACATAGGAACTGCAACCACACTCTCGGTTAAGCTAAATGATCTTATAGGTGATAAATGGATGATCATCCTGAACAGCGAGCCGACGCGACAGGGCCCAAGCTCGGCATCGGTCATAGATCTGTTAATTACACTACCTCAGTTTTATCCAGAATCAACAGGACAATGTCCTGGTATTTCGGATCATGAAATAATGTTCGCATCACTTGATCTACCTACCGCTCGTACATCTGCACTAAAATCTTTCCGGAATTTTAATGCGATTCAACAAGAAGCGCTACAAGCGGACCCCGCTAGTATCAACTGGGGCCCCATAATTAATTAATCGAGCACCGAGACTGCAGCTGCATACTTTACCGAAACAATATACGAAGTTTTTGACAGGCAAGTGCCAGTTAAAATGGTGCGGACCCGATCAACAAGCGAATTTATATTCAAAGTACCAGAGATTCGTCTTGCATGCCAAATCCGCGATATAATATATAGGGAATATAGGGAAGCGTAACAAGACAACTGTGAATTATAGATCTTTCCACAAGCACAGGAGACTGGCGGACTACATGATAAGGGCAAGATTGCGCTCGAGCAACCTCAGGGGAATCAGAAATGGTAATGCCATTAACTGGAGAAAAAATTAACGAAGTAGGGCTGGGCTCAAAAGCCAAAGAAAAATTAAACATAAATCCAGAAGAATTCGCGGACTACCTATGCAAACTTGCAGAATCAACAGCAACAACGAATGGCTCAACCAATTCAGCTGACAAATGTGGAATAATTACTCGATCCACAGCCGAACACCAAATCCCAACCCTGGTAGTATGGAAACGAGACAAGATAGCTCACATTCAGATAGCAATGAAAACGACAACCCACAGCAGGCTGACATCAGGCCAATCTAAAGTTTGAGGAACATAACGGAGATGGAGGTAGTAAACGTCTTCCTGCGGATCAAGTCCAACGCAATCGGATACAAGGATTCACCTGGAAAGTCGGCCAAGTCGACCATATAACCGCCATACCGAAGACAGCATCCCCGAAAGACATAACAGAATGGAGACCAATCACGATTCTAACAGCTATTTCAAAGGTGCTGGAAGTCATGACAGCAGACCAGATCACAGAATTCATCACTGTGAACAAGCTCTCGGATAACATCCAATCTGGCTTTAGGCGACTGCACTCAACAAGCACTGCGCTCCTAAAAGTTACGTCAGACATTCGAGAAATGTGATATAGGGGTCTAGCAGTAATCCATGTGCTCCTGGACTTTAGCAGAGCCTTTGACTCTGTGCCGCACGAGAGGATGATATTCAAACTAAGATCTCACTTCGGGTTTTCCCAAGCTGCATGAAAGATGATTGAGAGCTACCTGTCTGAAAGGCTATTTATGGTCAGGTCGGGGGAACCAAGCGGGAGAGCGGGAGTACCACAGGGTGCTATCCTGGCTCCCCTTCTCTTCTCATTATACATCAACAACGTCAGCGGGGCCCTAAACGGCGTGGGATTTCAGATATATACCGAAGATATCCAGATTTATGCAGGTGCGCCGACGGAAGGACTGCAGGAATTGATATCATTTATCAATAGGGTCCTGGGAAGAGTGGAGGGATGCGCCACTGTGAATGGACTGGTGTTAAATCCATCCAAAACTCAAGCAATTGGATATGCCGTAAGATCAGACAAAAGCTCTCAGCTGTCGCCACAGATAACATCAATAAGCATAATGGGCCACGAATACCTCTCACATCAAAAACAGTGAAAAATCTGGGCCTCCTCATGGATCCCAATCTCACGTGGAAGGCACATATAAATCTGATGTGCTCGCGGGTGTATCACGGCCTGCGATCTCTCTATGCGGCATCGCCACATTTTGATGAAACCACGAGACTTAGACTGTTCACGGCCCTGACCTTACCACACTTTCTTTATGTGGATATCGTCATATACCCTATATCTCAAGCTGGTACAAATAAATTACTACGGGCACTGAAGGCCTGTGCCAGATATGTATTCAATCTACGACAAAGGGTGCACGTTGGCCCTTTGCTTGACCTATTAATACCAGGGTCGCTGCACTGCCTATATGAAGTGAACGCTCTATCCTTCATACACAAGGCTAGAATGGCCCTACTACTAGCTACTATGTACGAGATCGGTTCCTGTGGAGCACAAGGGACAACAAACGAATGATTTACCCGCGCGTTAACACTCAATTCGGCAGTAGAGATATTTTCCCACGTGGGGTAACAAGTTGGAACAGGCTACCTGGCGAAATTAGGGAAATCATCTTACCTAAGGACTTCGCAAAGAATGACCTAAACTATCTTATTACAAAGTGAGTGACAACTAGATACCGCTAATGGTCTGGCTGATAAGCGAAATCTGTCGGCACATTAGCACGAAAGGACCTCATTTAACTCAAGGCAACAACGACAACTATAGTTCAGCTAAATTATATATTGAAACACTTAAGGTCAAAATAAAATCACAATTCCGGGATAGAATCACTATTCCATTACAGAATCACAATACAATTCAGTAAAATCATATCCAACTTTGAGGCTGGTAATGGTTCCATATTCAACAGCTAAAATTCTACCGGACTTGCTAAACTATGACAGGTCGGAACGGGTTGAACGAGCTAATACGCTTAATGTGAAATCCATCCTAAGGGTCGGTCACTTTATACCAGGACAAATAGAAATATATATTTATCATACAACCAATCATACCCATTCTTTCTTACTAAACTATCAATAATCATCAATTAGCCAATACAGCCATTTTTCAATCTGTACTAGTTGACCTGTACTCTGGTATGCTCAACGGTCTCTGTAAACCAGGCCAAACTACATCTATATCTGTATCGCATACACCTGTTGTGTATGGGTTCATGTTCGGTCTCAAGTTTATTATGTATATACTCGTAATGCTAGTTCGGACTCCAGTTACTAAACTATTTTATTAAATTTTTCTATGTAACAATAACTAACATATGAACTAAAATATTGTATATCGTAGAGAGCTACTATGTAAATATTAATACCCACATCTATAATATATATGACTGTAACACTAATTCTTATTTGATTCAGTTTATTTTGCTATGTTATAATAACTAATTATGTACTATACTTGATTGTCGTAGAGCCCAACGGTATACGCTGCTTTAAGCATGGGACTAAGAAATAAATACACTCTGACTTTGAAACTAGTACTGGTGGTATATACTATGTTTAATGGCTTTACCATTAACGGTTAAATGATTTGATTTGATTTTATTAGACTAAATTAGACTCTATTTACATGAAATCTAACCTAATTCGTGAATCCTAACAGTGGAAGTAAACTTTGAACTATTTAACTACTGCTGACTTACTTTCTTTGTATCGCTATTTAATATTCTGTAACAAACTATGTACTCTATGTTATTATACTCTAATCGCTTTACCCAACGTCAGTGACGTGGCGCTTATGCCGGGGTATGTAATAAATAAACGTTGAATTTGAATTTGAAAATATATATACACTAAATGATCTTTATTTCTTTTATACTCTTCTTCAGAAATTTATATTCACTGATAATTTGCACTGTTTTCAGGTAATTGTGCCGGAATTCACAAGATATGCACAGGTAAATACACGCACTAAACAATCTTTGTCTCCTTAATAATTCTTTTTCAGGATAAATAAAAAAAATCTACTAATAAATGATCGCCAATAATATCGCGGTACTTCCCTCTAAAGAAAAAAAGAAATTTTTCCCGTATTATTCAAATAGATAGCAATAATTTATTCGGCTGCTCCACTCACAAATCAAGGCATAAGTCAAGATTCGGCCACTGTAACCGAACTTCTTCAAACTTTGCGAATAACTTACAATTCGCTCGCAAATCCACAAACATCACAATTATTTTTCACGGAAACTTACACTTTCCGAGATATTTCACTTTTAAAATCGCAAACTTTGCACTGCACACCGCCATCAACGAGGTAAGAACTAAAGGAGATGCAAATGAGAAAATATCGCGTACCCATTTCTAACACATTGACACTGATATTGTTTGTACATAAGTGCCGTAAAATTTGTACACCTGTACACAATTGTACAACCTGTTTGCAATTTTAATCACTTTTATTTTCACATACTTAAAAGTATTTACTGAATTTGCAAACATGAACATAAAAAAGTTAATAATTATGAAGAAAAGTTCAGTGATAAAAAGTTTTTGAGTAATATTTGCTTCGTGCCCCTACGGTTATTTCATGAGTTTTCCTGCGTCAATGCGCCAAGCCCAAATCAAACCAAACCTAAATATGGATCTGACAGCGAAGACCAAAAATGGCGGAATGAAACATACACAAATGCAGGGAAATTTTGGGTACGCTCATATACACGGATCATACATATGACTGCATCTCCTTTAGTTATTACCTCGTTGACCGCCATACAATTTGATAATAAATATTCTTCTTCTTCTTCTAAGTAGCAACAAGACGCCATTGCACCTTATTGGTGGGTACATACATACCTTCACAAAATTAGGGTTACCAGCATTGCGTTTTTTATCCGTTCGTAAAAATTGCTGATATTGAAGATCCAAAATAATATCAAAATAAAAAACAATTTACGCCTATAAAAAAAAATTGCTGATATTGAAGATCCAAAATAATATCAAAATAAAAAACAATTTACGCCTATAAATTTCAAGCAATTTAATTTTATCAAATTTCAGGGAAGCAATCAAGGAAGATGACAATGGATTAACCGCAGTGCTATTGCTTATTCTGAAGGCTGAAACACAGTGCGAGCGCAGCATAGAATACAAAGTGACAGCTGTTTAAAAATTTTTATCTGAAATACTTGAAATTGTTTATAAAGTTTAGATAAACGTTTTGTTTTTATTATTTACAATAAAAAAATGGACTTAATTAATCTGAGAAATGTTAATTCATCAATAACAATTAACAAAAACAATTTTAAATTGCTTGTGCTGTGGAAATGTCACATTTTACTCGAACTCGATACTAGGCTTAAGCATCTGTGCAGCCCTCCGATCAGAACTTTCAGAAATTTCGCAATTTCAAAATGGCCGGCTTGCAGCAGGATTGGTAAACTGCCCGTACTCTCGATCGAAACTTGGTAGGACAGAATTTTGCCAATCCTCGAATACTTCTCACCGGTAAAAACTGCCTATAATCTCCTGCGTGTGTGCCCTGGCCTGCGGTTGCTCTTGTTTCACTCCAGCACAACTTTAACTAGGGGTTACATGAGATGTACAGCTTGCATGCAAACCTCCCTTCCCCGGGTTACAGCAGCTGATTTGTTTTCTCAAGAAAAGTATATTAGTTTGGTGCGAGATGAAGAATTAATATATAACCTAAAATGCCAATATTATACACATCTAGAAAGTAATTGTGTATGTGTTCAATTAAGTTACAGTTTCTGATATAAGCAATAACTGTTCACACGTAATGACAATTAAATTATTGGGTGTGTTGCTAAACTAACAATTTTTCTGTATGTTGTCAACTAAACCATCTGACTATGATTGAGACTGAGTTTTACAAAAGTTGACAATGTAGGGTGATTCTGATCTTTTGTCGTACTTGAATGTCAAAATATACGACTAAATGAAATGAACTTTTCTACTGATATTTTCGTGTTTTTATTCAACCCTTGCATGACGTAGAATGAACTGAAAATGACATTTCATATTACAATTCAAAATAATATTTCGAATTTAAACAATTGTAATGCTCTAATTAGGTGTAGAATTTCAATTTACCAGTGTAAACTTTTTGTCACAACCTCTGGGAGCAGTTGACTAATTTGTCGTATATTGAGTCGTGATTTTTGACATGTGTTCACTGAAAATTCATTATAGTTCATTTTTTGGTAAATAATAGTGAAGACACAAAATGAACTGTGTTAAAAGAAAAAGTACAACAAAATATGTCAAAATTCACGACTAAATAGTACGACAAAACATCAGAATCACCCTCCCGCATTGTCTTCATGGAAAAATTCCTAAGGCTGAGTTTAGAAACACGTGACTTTTAAGAAATTCTGACTTTTGCAACACTTTTGTCTTGAAGATCTTAAAAATTCTAAATTTAATAACACGCCCATTATATTACCACCTCAAATTGCAGATAAACATCTGTAAAGCCGTGCGATCACAAATTTCAGGAATTTCTCAATTTCAAAATGGCGGAGCTAATTTGCTGGCAGTAGGATTGGTATGCTGCCCGTCCTCCCGATCGAAACTTCGCATTTCGGAATTTTTCCTACCCCCGAATACTTCTCACCAGTAAAAACTGCGCATAATCTTCCGCGTGTGGGCTATGGCTGCTTAATGTGTGTGTGGCTGTCATTTTTTATAAAATGGAAAGACAATTTGACAATTTACTAACCAGTCAGTACTGACTGCCAGAAATCTACTAAGTACTGACTAGTCAAATTACTTGTTAGAAGAGGAAAACATGAGTCAGTTCTCTACTGTTCCCTGTAATCCCCGGGTACAGAGAGCACAAGTTACAAAATGACAAAATGACGAGTAATGTACAGGAAAGCAAGTCTTTCTCTGCTCTCTGGCTTTTCTATATATATGTATATATATACATTTCAATACAAAATTATGTCACAGTACATGTGTCAAAATTTTTCTTGTAATCTCTGTATCGTGGGGCTGCTCCACGGTACAGAAATACAAGCTATTCTCATTAAATTTTGACACATGTGCTTTGACGTAATTTTGTATGGAAATGTATATACATTTATATCGAAAAGCCAGAGAAGTTTATATGAAAAGCTCCTGCAGTAAGACAAGGCAAGAAGACTGTCATGTTCGCCTGCTACCCGCTACTTTGTTCCTGGCTTTCGCCTGCTAACTGGCTCGCTATTCTCTTTTTGAGACTTTGTTCATGGATTGTATCTTCCGGGGGGTTACGCATTCATGCAAAAATTAATATTTTCAAAATCCCCTACGTATTTCACTAGTATGTAGACCCGCAGAGTCGTAACTCCGGAATATACAAGCCATGAAGCCGCCGAAGGCAACGATACATTAAAAGGCCTTAACGTTCCAGCTAGAGCATGAAGTAAGAGTCAATCTCACTGCTTTTTGTATACTCGTCATGGAGGGAAAACAAAAATTTCATCTTAAACAGGTCTTAAAACCTAAAACTGTCGCTCCCACAGCAAAATGAATTTAAAACAAATTGCAGCCAAATATGTTTTCTTTCTAACAGTTTTAAAAAAATAGCATGTAGCATTTATGAAAATTATAGCGTTTGAACAAGATGCAACTGAAAAACTCCTGCAGTAAGACAAGGCTAGAAGACTGTGGATGTCGTCTGCTAACCGGCCCGTGGCTTTGTATCTTGCGGGGTTACGGCAGAGCGCTTTAAATTCGAAAAGCCTCGGGAGAATGGCTCTGATGTCGCCTTTTATTAATATTTTTTTTAAATAATTTTTTTTATATACTTAAATATATGCTTAATAACTTCTTTGAATATTATTAATCTCTTACCTTTTGTTGCATAAAAAAAAAGTCTTAGAAAAACAAAATCGTTTTTTTAGGCTGTTACAGTGGTGTTACCCCTTAATTGATTATTTGAGATCCTTTCATTTATTCTATAGTGAAATTAAGTAAGTAATTCAGTAAAAAAGTGGAGTTAGTGGCAAATTAAAATGTGGAATACAACTTTAATAATCTTCCTTCAATTTATATTTTATATCTGGCCAAACTGTTTAATTTGACGATAAGTTTTGAAAAGCCAACGAAAAATAGAAAGAAAAGTAAGACGAGTTCAACCTCAACCTGGCCGGCCTCACCATCTTTGCCATTGGATTTTAGATAATGTAATCTCATATATTCTACAGAACTGTCAAAGTTGAGGCTGAGGTTAGAGAAGTAGCACTGTGCTTTCAGCGATTATTGATATCCCTTAATTTTAAAGTTGGTTTATTGAAGAATCTCAGCTTACGATACGTTACTCAAATTGGTAAGTTCATTTCAATTTAGCATTGACTTCATGTTAAATATTTAATTTGTATTTTCAGATTTTCTGAACATTTAGTGAAATCAGAATAGATTTATTGAAGAATCTCAGCTTACGATTGTAAATTGGTAAGTGATTTATTGTAATTTTAGTTCATTTGATTTGTTTTCATTAAAATTGAAACTGAAACTGAAATTTCGGTCAAATAATAAAAGCTCACAAAAAAGTGACTCATTATTTTATATTTTATTAATTTTGCTTTTCCCAAATATACAAATTCAATAACTTGTAAAAATTGTAAAGAAAATACCATACATACTTGAAAATGTTATAATTCAATTCAAGGCAATTGTACGAACATTTTTCCATAGAATCAGCGCCTTACTTATGTTTTTTCCATTGATATATCGTCACCCCAGTATTTGTTTGTTGTATCGACGAATTTCCCAGTTTTCCATAACAAATAGGCAACATATTATGTGACATGACCATCATCAATTTTTTTGAACTTTTACATACTTTTACAAACAAAAATACGAATTACAAATTTTTACCAAACAATGCGTATTTCACGAGTCATAGCATTATTAAAATTTCGCAAAAATGATGACTTGTCTTCTTTAAAAAAGTCATCTATATTTTTCTATTCATGATAGGACAGTGAAATATGGGGTAGAGAATTCAAGTTATCTTAAAAAATTGCGTCTTAAAAATATATGTGAAAGGATAAATATTTTATCGTTTGTCCTTGAATATCCTGGAGGAGGTCTTGTGATTTTATTCATTTTTCTTATCAGTTTACGTTATATTATCCACTAAAACATTAAAATTTTAACTTGGGATTTTAACAGAAAGTAAAAAATCATCAAAATTTGATCAATATTGCATTGCTCACAATTTAGTGAAGCCCTTTTTGCGCACCCACCGTAGAGATAGAGTTCAAGGCGCGTTTTGTTTTACGTGGTATCCCAAGCAGTCACTAATAATTACTAAGTTAATATTTTGAGCATTGCTATTATCTCACAAAAAAATTGCAAAAAAGTGCAGGTGCTAGGTATGTGCCATTCATGTCTAGGAGGCTCTCCTAGATACGTGTGACGAAGCGTTGTACAACAAATGGTGCACCATTATCCACCGTTGCGGTATTAGTTTAGCCACCGTGGCACTTTAGTACGGTACTAACAGGTTTTCAGCATTATGCCGTGTTTTTTGCGAAATGATTACAACACACTTTATTAGGAAATTTTATTTTTGATTCGAACTTCATGACAGTTTGGTATTACATTAACCTAGTTAACTATATAAACGAAAAATGTTGTTATCAAATGTTATCAATTTTTTATTGAGCTCTTGCTGATACGAAACGGCTTTTGCACTTTTATTAGTTGAATATAGTTATGCCTAGAAAATATTGTTAAGGAAGGAAGGAAGGTAATTAGCATGGTGCCGTGAATCTTAGGGTATAAAGAGAGGATTAGCTAGGACGGAAATTTCAGTTTACCTCCGCGCTCGGAATTTTTATTTAAAGCAAGTTATAAAACCATGGAATTTAAGACCATTTCTCATCTTCACGAAATTTCCATAAATTTCCGTGAAATTGTCAAGAAACTAAGAGTTTTTTGTGAGTAAATGCAATATTGCTTAAATTTTCATGATTTTTTCTCCCTGATCGCGTTAAAATCCCAACTTAAAATTTTAATATGTTTCAGTGGATAATATAAGATAAAAAAGTATGTCAAATTAAAAAAAACTGGTGATAGTCATGTCACACTTTATGTGGTTTTTGGTCGATTTGCTTTGCTATGGAATGACCTACAGTAACTATGTATAATATACATAAAATATCGAAATCATATTTTCATTTTTTTCAAATAGAACCTCAGCAGCATATAGAGGAACTATCAAAACCTGCATCTCCCCCATCCGGTCCAAGTTATGCTTCCGCAGTTAAAGGCGAAGAGAATCAGTAATAGATAAATTTTAAAATTTATTATTTCTATCATACCCTAGTCTCTTTTTTACTATGTTTTTATGTGAAAATAGCAACTAAGAAAACAGCATTCATATTTTATACACA
The DNA here is from genome assembly GCA_963930735.1 of Dioctria linearis. Classification (NCBI taxonomy): domain Eukaryota; kingdom Metazoa; phylum Arthropoda; class Insecta; order Diptera; family Asilidae; genus Dioctria; species Dioctria linearis. The sequence goes on along the minus strand of OZ005740.1, from coordinate 275,824,041 downwards.
CTCATGATGATGATGATAAACTTTTAAGTTTTTAACAATAAAGACAACTAAATAGATAAAATAAAAATGATTAGTCATATTTTGTAGGTCGTAATTTTATGTATGTAACTAAATATCAGCGATGCATCTAAAAATGTGTTGAATCCCTTGTAAATATAAATATGGAGATGAAACGTTATATTTTTCTCTATGTAAAATTTTTTTATGTAGATCTTTCATTTAATTTAATTTAATTTAATTTCATTTAATTTTCAAATAAGACAGTTAACGATTTTTGTTTTTGTCAACCTTTCGATATGCTCAGGATTTATTAATTAATTATTATGATTTGTGAATATAATGTTTGGTGTCTATGTGTATTGGATGGAATGAGTGCTGGAGGATAGAGCAATCCAAGGAATTTCCGGAACCGGATCCGGATCATCTAATTTTTATCCGAATCCGCGGACTCGTTCCAGCTTTCCTTTCGTAATTTAATGCAAGAAAAGATGTTGGGAGTTAAGCTGATTTCTTATTATAGAATTAAGACCAAAGCAAACAGCAACCAATTAAAAATATAAGCTTAAGCATATAAAATTGTCAATTCCTTTTATCAATATGTACTTGGACAAGCTTCGAGCAAAACCTTTCACGTGGAACTGAAGTTGCTGGTATACAAAGCCTCGTTTTTACCAATTCTAACACAAATTAAACGTTAAGACAACGCGACTCAGTTTCATCAATAAATAATAAATAAAAAAAAAATAGCCAGTTGGCGGGATATAATAGATAATGTTACCTATCGTGGAGTAACCGCTGCGAAAGCCTGCCTGATTTTCATTCAAAATATTGTGGGCCTCCTCCCAACATACCGCTCTATTGTGTAACATACCGACAAAAAGCTTGAGACATGTGTTCATAAAGGAAAGACCACGGTAGTTTTCTACTCTATTCACATAACCTTTTTTATAAAGAGGGAAGATAATCGACCTCGTGAAAGATTCAGGGACTTCACATCTATTGTAAATATAATTAAAATAATTTAGCAATTCTTTTAAAAAGCTAACTATGGGGCATTCCTATAAAATTCATAAGGTATTCCAGCTATACCTAGCGCTTTGTTGTCTTTGGCTTTATTTAGGACAAATTCATGTTTATTTAAGTTAAATTCGCTATCTAAAAAAAAGTCATTAATTAATGGAGAAGCATAAAGTATTGGATTCAAAGTGGTTTTTTAAAGTACTGATTTGAATGTTAGGGCCGATTATAAATTTCTTACCACATATTTCTTTTGCTAAACCCCACCAAGTTTTGGAATCTTTAACATGAATCAATTTCTCCTTAAGGTTTTCGTAATAAGACTTCTTTCTGATTTTACATAACTCTTTGAACTGCATATTGGCTTCTACGTAATACTGTTTTGCTAATGCAGTATTAGTTTTCCGGTACACATTGAGCCATATAAAGGAGACTTTTCTCGCTCGTAAACAATCGTTGCCAAACCATTTTTGTTTGATTGTAGTTTTGGTTGTATCATTTACAACAGCTGCGTTTCTAACAATACTAACTAAGTCATTGATTGTATCAGCATTGATAATCGTGTCCATATTATTACACATTTCGATTACATTGTTTTTGTAAGTATCTAAATTTTGTAGTCCCCAATTTAATTTAGGTAGCACACTTAATGGCTTTGGGGTATCTACATTTGGACAACACATATCAGGGAGAGTAATTGCTAGTACAACGGGTAAATTATCCGAGTACACTTGTGGAACTACATGAAAACTTCTAACACACAGACACAAATTATACGACATTGCTATTAAATCATTCACAGAATATATATTCACCACTGCAGTCCCCCTCAGTACGACCGTTCAGTATTGCTAGACCAAAGTCGTCACAGAATTCAAGGAACTTTTTACCTTTAGAATCAACAATTTCATCTTTGGAGTTCCTTGAAAAACTAATCTTTGAACCTATATTTATCTCTTCCGAAAGTATTTGATGTTGTCCAATTCTGACATTAAAATCACCTTAAATTATACAATCAGCATCATCAATAGATTTAACAACATCTACAAATCTGTTAAAGTCAGAATCCCAATTACTACAATTAACATAAGCTGGTATTACATTTAAGCATCCTTCACGTTTCTTTAATTCTAAAACTGGCCAGGCATTTACCCAGAAAAGTTTGACTATTTTCCCGAATAGTTTACTATCTATCCCAATGAGCCAACCCCCACTAGCTCTCCCATAATTAGCAGTTTTTGAAGCACTATACCAACAAAGCTCGTAGCCCCCGAAAAATGTATGATACCCATCGAAACTTTCACTCAAGACATGAGTTTCAAATAAACAAAATATGCTGAAACTTTTTATGTAATCAAAAAAACCTGGAAACAGCGTCTTATTTCGTAAACCAGCAATATTATACGATAAAATTTTAATTTGATATCGTTCCTCCTGAGGTATGGATTCAGTTTTTTCGTTTTCATTCAAACTACAAATAGAGACTATATTAACAAATTTACCATCATTTAATAATTCAGTGATATCTCGACAGACGTTCAAGCTTGGATAGCATAGGGATACCAATTAGATAACAAAACGGATATATCTAGTTATCCAAAAGTTACTTCCACTATCCAACTACACGTAGGTTTTAATTACAATACCTACAAGTTGGTGATTGAAATATGCAAATTAAACATAACCAATACTCGCACTGAATGGAGTATGTAAGGTGGGATTGGTAACCAATCACCTTATTTCTTAATATTGGGGAATATAATGATAATATTTAGCTACTTGAAGAAGCAATAAATATATCAAGTATACGGGATGCTCATACGGTGTGATTTACCACAACTACAAAGTAAATCGACTATAATTAATCGCAAAATTCAAATTATACTCCCACTGAAGTGAGTCAAATAAATGGATATGATAACCAATAACTGTATCCACCAGGTTTAGGTAGTGTAATGACACCAATCAGCTACTTAAAAGTTTGATTGATTGAAATGATCAAAACTAGACCACAATGGGCTAATTAATTACAACTAGGTTTTGTCAATTGCAAGCAAGGATCGATATTTTGAAATAAAACAATGCTTATATTTAGATTTTATGACATTAACAATTCTTTGCATGTTATATAACAACACATATATCACAATGTTATATAAAAATATATAATAAATTTCAAATATGTGAACCCGCTTATAGAATACATTGTCTAGGAAGTAGAGTGCAAAATTACAGCAAACAGGAAATTATTGTGATATGCATGAGAATGAGCTAAAAAGGCATCAGCGTCATTGTCATTCTGTGATTAGTTAAAATATATTGGCTAAAACGTTTAGTAATATTTTTATAAAGTATTACATCCTGATCTACATATTGTAAAATATGTGTCCAACCCGTAAAATCATCTGGATCATCAATTACAGCTTTCCAGTACTTATCTAATTCTGGCAACTTTTTCTTTATCCTTCTTTTTCTCCTTATCTTTACTTTCATCTTCGTCTTTATCTAGAAATAAACATTTATTTAGTTTGTTTTGATTTTAGAATATCAAATATATACCTTCTTCAATTTTTTGTCTTTTTTCTGGAATATCTATACCCTCATCAGTAGGACTGTTAGGATTATATTCTTCGCTTGCTTTTCTTTTGTTATCTTCTACTTTTGGCTTACTGGAAATTGGTAATTCATCTTCTGATATTATTTCAGCACCTATGTCAGCTGCAGTTTTTACACTTTCTGTTTCACCATTTGGAAAATGTTCTGCAATTGCTGGCTGTGAAACCGAGAATTTGGCGGTTTCGTTATTTATTTTGCTGGAGCCTTCAAAATTTTCCTTTGACTGGCTCTCTTCGCCCACAGAATGCAAGCTATTTACATTATCACCAACCAGACTTGCTAGCAAAGAACTATCTACACATTCTGCAATATTTGATATAACGTTCTCTTCAGTTTTTCGTCAGAGTTCTCTGATGGTGCTGGAATTCCAAATGGTCTGTAGGGATGTTGCATTTCTTTGGATAATTCCTCCATAGAACAATCCTATACAGGTTCGAAGTCATCGCCTAAAGAATCAGAAGACGAATATGAAATTTTAGACGTTTAATTTTAGCAAAACAGATAATTACAACTTACATTTATGCCGGCCTAATGTTATTTTTTCAACATTTTGCTTACTTTTTTGACAGGAAGAATTGTCAAAATCAAACTTATGACAGCAAGAATTGTCAAAATGTCATATGACGCAATGCTGGTAACCTTAATTTTGTGAAGGTATGTATGTACCCACCAACAAGGTGCAATGGCGTCTTGTTGCTACTTAAAAGAAGAAGAAGAATATTTATTATCAAGTTGTATGGCAGTGTGCAGTGCAAAGTTTGCGATTTTAAAAGTGCAATATCTCGGAAAGTGTAAGTTTCCGTGTAAAATAATTGTGATATTTGTGGATTTGTCAGCGAATTGTAAGTTATTCGCTAAGTTTGAAGAAGTTCGGTTACAGTGGCCGAATCTTGACTTGTTCCCAAATCAAAAAAAAAACTTTTTCTCAATTAACGTTCGCGTCGGTCCGCCTTGGTCAACTTTCAAAATCCAACTTCACGACTCCCGCAGTCTTGTCTCCCTTGTTCTCGTTCGGTCGATTACTGAAATCTCTTCGGGCTGCGGTGCTGTTGGCAACGTACGGGTGTGCGTGTCTGATTTTTAGGCAAAATCGTTGTCATCGAATATTTTGTGTGATAAAATTTCTCGGAATTTGAGTCGGTCCCGCAAAGATTTATTGTAATGTGGGTATCACGCGATATTTTACGGCTAGGTGCAGCGTTGCCAATTGAGCCGAAAACCGGATAATTTGGCCGATTTTCAACCTCATTAGCCGAACAAATTTTAGCTTAGCCGACAGCCAATTTTTAGTCGATTTCGATATTTTTTTAACCGATTTTGTGATTGAAGAAAATTTCACATGGTTTGGTGATCGGTTGTATTTTGTGCGACTTTCTTGGATGAAAAAGTGGATTTTTGTACTCGTGATTGTGCGAAATTAGTGCGTCGTGGAAAATGACTTTCTATGAGAAAAATGTTCACACTAGAGCACTAATATCCCTGAAAGAAAGAACGGCAAAAATATATGCGAAATGTAGTAATTGTGAAGATCACACTACTCGATAGTACTCCCGGCGAGACCTCTCTTCCGCTCGTGATTGTGGGAAATTGGTGCGTCGTGGAAAATGACTTTCTCTGATAAAATTGTTCACAATAGAGCACTAATGTCCCTGAAAAAGAGAACGGAAAACATATATGCGAAATGTAGTAATTGTGTAAAGTACACCACTCGATAGTACTCCCGACGAGACCTCTTTTCCGCTCGTGATTGTGCGAAATTGGTGCCTCTTGGAAAATGACTTTCTACGAGAAAAATTTTCACAGCAGAGCACTAATGTCGCTGAAAGAAAGAACGGAAAAATATATGGGAAATGCAGTAACTGGGAAGAGTACACCACCACTCGATAGTACTCTCGGCGAGATCTTTTTTGCTAGTTTTGCATTTATATTCATTCGAGGTAGGGATGGATTATAACAGGTAAAATTAAATACTTGTTACAACTGTTCTTGTTATCTAAAATTAACAGTTCCAAAAAGCTGTTATAAAATAACAGCCTATTATTTTCAACTTTTTCCTAGAAATTTACTGGAAATTTTTTTTTGGGATTTTTATGTATTTTTGGAGGCCGACAATATATGTGAAAGCATTGTATCTGAAAATAACTCAGACCAAAGTAAATAAAAATTCTGCCGAAACATTTTGTGTAAATTTCTAAGAACAAATCAATGCGGTTTACTAATCTATGCATCTACGGTCATAAAAAATGTTAGCAGCCCAACCCGTTAGCACCATCAGTGCATAAGAATTTACTGGAGCTTTCAAATTTCGTTTTTCGCTGTATTACAGCAATCGACAGTGCTATCAGAGCTTTCCACAGCATGCTGTGGCAACGGCAATGGCAAAATGAACTTGCAATAGCACAGCATGCCTAGCAGTGATGTTTCAAATAGCAGCAGCAAGCATAGCAGTTTCCGATAGCATAGCAAGTATAGAGCAAGCAAATGAAAACTTGCTGGTGCTTTTAAACCCTGATGAGGGATAATAGTTTATGATACATAACAATTACGATTTCATATTTTCCGTAACAGCTGTTTGTAAGTCTAGTATTTCTTTTAACAGGTTACGATTTCATATTATCCGTAACAGCTGTTTGTAAGCCTAGTATTTCTTATAACAGGTTACGATTTCATATTATCCGTAACAGCTGTTTGTCAGCCTAGTATTTCTTATAACAGGTAATTAAGTTGTAAGTAACAGTTGTTATCCTCCATGTGTAAATACTCCTTGTCTTTATCTGTTACGATAAATACGCCTCACCACTATCGAGCAGTTTGCATTATTTTTTATAGTATAGAATAGATTTTGGAGTTTGCCGATTTTCAGCAGATTTTTAAAATCTGTTTAGCCGATTTTAGCCGATTTTCTACATACATTTAGTCGATTTTAGAAAGAAATTATTGGAAACACTTGGCGAATTGCCGTTTTCGTCTCCTGGATGTTGGTGACTAGTGACAGATCTCGAACGAAAAATTGTAACTTGCGCGTGTTTTGTGCAATTTAGAATTTTTTCGTTTAAGAAACAAGAAAAGTAGAGTGAGGGCAGAACACTACAATATTCACCCTCAACTGAGGCACTAGAAGCTGGAACTCGACCGTGGCCATAAATATCACGATAAATGCACGACCATAATGGTAAATGGCGAATACCCGTCAATAACTGTCGAGTGATCAGGAAAATAATATGCATTGACACCTATCCCTACCTGATTAAGCGACATAGCCTCTTCGTTTACCTTTGAAGCTCATTGGGCCCAACCGCTAATTTCAACTCTTGCGTCATCACCCTCAGCATCGTCGTCATCATCATCATAGCTTCTGTTGGGGTATCTTGCAGTCATTGTCTTCATTGATTGCTTGATGGATGATGTCATTCCTTTGCTTCTGTCCAGTAACTAAACTGAATAATGCTTTTTTACGTGTGTAAATAGTATCTGTTAATTCATTTTCTTTACGTTTTCCACCTGTTTCGCTTTGCGAAATGATCAAAAGTGATTTTATTATTTCTGTTGCACTCTCTAAATCTCGGCACAAAACTAAAGTATCCATAGCGCTTATATAAATATTTTTCACCAACCTAGGCTTGACTTTCAAAAAATTCGAGAAGGTTTTAATAAACTGCACAAAGTCAATACTCCGGTTTTTTTTGCATAACATAAGAATATTAATAACTTTTGAATAGAAGTACTTATTAAAGTAAAAATTCTTCGGGATAAAGTATAAAGCAATTTTTTTTATTCCAAAAATAAGCAGACCTTTATTGACGAATAAAATTGTTTTTCCTAAGCCCATTGGGATCTCAACTTGAAAATTTAATAGTTTAAGGGCTGTATACTAGAGCCAAAGAATTCGGTCAAAAAATTTTCCCACTTATTTCTTGAAGAAGAATTGACATCAGGTTAAGAGATTTTGGACACGATTTGTAATCGACGCACAGTCTATTGACCTATAAAACTGGCCATAAATCGAAAATGAAATATCACATACTCGTTTTTATTATTTTCGTATACCTTACCTGCGCACAATAAATCGAAAGCGTACGGTCATCAACTCAGTTTCGTCCCTGCCTAGGATGACTAGGTCGAAGCCATTTGTTTTACCTGTTTTTATGCATTTATTGTGAATTTAATTTCTAAAGTATTCCACTTTTTCGTTATAAAACCTTCAAGTTGATTTTTCTTACCTGGGTATTCCAGCTTTTTGAAAGTTAGTCGATTTTGATAAAAATCAAATATAGCATCATTACTTTCAGGGATGAATCCTAATACAATGTTTATAACACGAAGCGAACTTTTTGGTGTAATGCGAAACTTTTGAGAGAAGAGATCAAGATCAGGATAAAAGTCCAGAAGTAAATCTTAAGGATTTGAACTAAACCTTAACATGCCTCAAATCGGATTTTAAATCTCGTCTTACGCTCAGTATACAATACCCAGATTTTGATATTGAATAATAAATAAGAGCTTATGATATCCACTTGTTGCTATTTGACGAAGAACAACACGATTAAAAAAAATTTTGATTATCAAAAGATTCAATTTATCGTTACACGATATTTCTAATTTCGAAAATTGTCGAACATGAAAATTTTCGGGTTTCGAAAACGCATAAGTGGGGCCAATGTTCTTCCGCTACCCGAAAGAAGACGTCTCTCCGCCGAAAAACTGCTACTTAAGACCCTCATTGCCGACTGGCACCCCGCATATCCCACCTTGAAAAACCTAATAGCCTTCCCAACCCTCCCCAGTCCATCCCACCCATATTCATCATACAAAATACCAACAATTTTCGTCGGATCATAACCTCATTTCAGCCGGCAAACCATTAGTATTACAATACGCGCTTTCCACGGTCAGCTTCACACCCACAGTCATTATCCTGGACCTTAGGAAAACGAACCTTAATCTTGACACTGACGCCCCTCTTTGGAAAAACTTAAAAAAAAATTTCACTGATGGCTCCAAGACCTCTGGCAAAACCAGCACCGCCTTCTGAATACCGAACTACGACCTGGAAGACACGTTCCCTCTCAATCTTTCCTGCAACATCTTTCATGGCTATTACAGAAGCCATCAAAACCATCCCCACTTTTTCCGGAAACAACGCAAATTACAACACACTCATGTCCACTTCATGTGGATCCCCATTCACATGGGGATAGACAGCAACGAATATGCCGACTCACTTGCAAAAGACGCCCCCTACTGCGTCGCTGACAACGCCATCCCCACTTACCCCAATGATCTCCTTCCCTCCATAAAAAGGAGCAAACTACCTGACTGGCAACACAAATGGAATTCTTCCCCAAAAGGAAGGAGATTTTAGCTTAGCTGACAGCCAATTTTTAGTCGATTTCGATATTTTTTTAACCGATTTTGTGATTGAAGCAAATTTCACATGGTTTGGTGATCGGTTGTATTTTGTGCGACTTTCTTGGATGAAAAAGTGGATTTTTGCACTCGTGATTGTGCGAAATTAGTGCGTCGTGGAAAATGACTTTCTATGAGAAAAATGTTCACACTAGAGCACTAATATCCCTGAAAGAAAGAACGGCAAAAATATATGCGAAATGTAGTAATTGTGAAGATCACACTACTCGATAGTACTCCCGGCGAGACCTCTCTTCACCTCGTGATTGTGGGAAATTGGTGCGTCGTGAAAAATGACTTTCTCTGATAAAATTGTTCACAATAGAGCACTAATGTCCCTGAAAAAGAGAACGGAAAACATATATGCGAAATGTAGTAATTGTGTAAAGTACACCACTCGATAGTACTCCCGACGAGACCTCTTTTCCGCTCGTGATTGTGCGAAATTGGTGCCTCTTGGAAAATGACTTTCTACGAGAAAAATTTTCACAGCAGAGCACTAATGTCGCTGAAAGAAAGAACGCAAAAAATATATGGGAAATGCGGTAACTGGGAAGAGTATACCACCACTCGATAGTACTCTCGGCGAGATCTTTTTTGCTAGTTTTGCATTTATATTCATTCGAGGTAGGGATGGATTATAACAGGTAAAATTAAATACTTGTTACAACTGTTCTTGTTATCTAAAATTAACAGTTCCAAAAAGCTGTTATAAAATAACAGCCTATTATTTTCAACTTTTTCCTAGAAATTTACTGGAAATTTTTTTTTTGGCATTTTTATGTATTTTTGGAGGCCGACAATATATGTGAAAGCATTGTATCTGAAAATAACTCAGACCAAAGTAAATAAAAATTCTGCCGAAACATTTTGTGTAAATTTCTAAGAACAAATGAATGCGGTTTACTAATCTATGCATCTACGGTCATAAAAAATGTTAGCAGCCCAAGCACCCGTTGTCACCATCAGTGCATAAGAATTTACTGGAGCTTTCAAATTTCGTTTTTCGCTGTATTACAGCAATCGACAGTGCTATCAGAACTTTCCACAGCATGCTGTGGCAACGGCAATGGCAAAATGAACTTGCAATAGCACAGCATGCCTAGCAGTGATGTTTCAAATAGCAGCAGCAAGCATAGCAGTTGCCGATAGCATAGCAAGTATAGAGCAAGCAAATGAAAACTTGCTGGTGCTTTTAAACCCTGATGAGGGATAATAGTTTATGATACATAACAATTACGATTTCATATTTTCCGTAACAGCTGTTTGTAAGTCTAGTATTTCTTTTAACAGGTTACGATTTCATATTATCCGTAATAGCTGTTTGTAAGCCTAGTATTTCTTATAACAGGTTACGATTTCATATTATCCGTAACAGCTGTTTGTCAGCCTAGTATTTCTTATAACAGGTAATTAAGTTGTAAGTAACAGTTGTTATCTTCCATGTGTAAATACTCCTTGTCTTTATCTGTTACGATAAATACGCCTCACCACTATCGAGCAGTTTGCATTATTTTTTATAGTATAGAATAGATTTTGGAGTTTGCTGATTTTCAGCAGATTTTTAAAATCTGTTTAGCCGATTTTAGCCGATTTTCTACATACATTTAGTCGATTTTAGAAAGAAATTATTGGAAACACTTAGCGAATTGCCGTTTTCGTCTCCTGGATGTTGGTGACTAGTGACAGATCTCTAACGAAAAATTGTAACTTGCGCGTGTTTTGTGCAATTTAGAATTTTTTCGTTTAAGAAACAAGAAAAGTAGAGTGAGGGCAGAACACTACAATATTCACCCTCAACTGAGGCACTAGAAGCTGGAACGCGACCGTGGCCATAAATATCACGATAAATGCACGACCATAATGGTAGATGGCGAATACCCATCAATAACTGTCGAGTGATCAGGAAAATAATATGCATTGACACCTATCCCTACTTGATTAAGCGACATAGCCTCTTCGTTTACCTTTGAAGCCCATTGGGCCCAACCGCTAATTTCAACTCTTGCGTCATCACCCTCAGCATCGTCGTCATCATCATCATAGCTTCTGTTGGGTATCTTGCAGTCATTGTCTTCATTGATTGCTTGATGGATGATGTCATTCCTTTGCTTCTGTCCAGTAACTAAACTGAATAATGCTTTTTTACGTGTATAAATAGTATCTGTTAATTCATTTTCTTTACGTTTTCCATCTGTTTCGCTTTGCGAAATGATCAAAAGTGATTTTATTATTTCTGTTGCACTCTCTAAATCTCGGCACAAAACTAAAGTACCCATAGCGCTTATATAAATATTTTTCACCAACCTAGGCTTGACTTTCAAAAAATTCGAGAAGGTTTTAATAAACTGCACAAAGTCAATAGGTTTTTTACATAACATAAGAATATTAATAACTTTTGAATAGAAGTACTTATTAAAGTAAAAATTCTTCGGGATAAAGTATAAAGCATTTTTTTTATTCCAAAAATAAGCAGACCTTTATTGACGAATAAAATTGTTTTTCCTAAGCCCATTGGGATCTCAACTTGAAAATTTAATAGTTTAAGGGCTGTATACTAGAGCCAAAGAATTCGGTCAAAAAATTTTCCCACTTATTTCTTGAAGAAGAATTGACATCAGGTTAAGAGATTTTGGACACGATTTGTAATCGACGCACAGTCTATTGACCTATAAAACTGGCCATAAATCGAAAATGAAATATCACATACTCGTTTTTATTATTTTCGTATACCTTACCTGCGCACAATAAATCGAAAGCGTACGGTCATCAACTCAGTTTCGTCCCTGCCTAGGATGACTAGGTCGAAGCCATTTGTTTGCAAAGACTGCACGTCTGATGTTATCATTTGTTTTACCTGTTTTTATGCAAGGAAGGAGATTCCACTAAATTTTACCAAAAGTAAACGGGTTCCCTTGGTTTTACAATACTTCACTCCCATGGAGCACCATACTAGCATCATAAGATTGCGTTTCTGACACGTCACCACCATTGAGAACCTCCACAGAATCAACATCAAAGCTTCTCCCCTATGTGAATAAGAGCTGTGTGATGATACAATAGTCCACAAATTCTTCCAATGCGTCAGGCTTCAACAGAGCACCTCCACTACCAACTGCCTCTCCTTACTGAGCTCGAACGATATCGAGATATACAAAACTTTGGTCAAGGAAAACAACATTAATCTATAAAAAGTAGAAAGAGAATCCCCGCGTACAAACTTCCAAATACCAACCCGACATCTATTCTTTAATATAATTAAAAAACAAACAAACAAAAAACCTAGATCCTGCCTGTGGATGTACCAAGTTCCACCTACTCCTACCCTGCTAGATACAATAATCCAGCATTAACTTGTAGAAATAGCCCTAATAGCCTAGAAAAACCTGCTTCATTAACTAACAACCTCGCTCTATTGGAACCATCCTACGCCCAGAGCCTATAGCAAAAATCCCATCCCCATCCTGTAGTCTAACGCATACAACTATGTTCTTATATTGTTCACCCTAGCTTTTAGAATATCCATCCTTAGTCTAGCGCATAGAGCGATGCTCACCGCTTCACCCTTGCTTATAGAATATACACACTTTAGTTTCATGCTTAGAACTATGTACAGTACATCAGCCTAGCTTATCGATCATCAAGTAATTAAGTCACCCAGCGTAATATTTCTTACATTCATAACCCGCTTTGTATTGTTAATAATGCCAACACAATGTAATAAGTTAGAAAAGCATCCCAACACCTAGCTTCAAACAACATCCTACTAACAGTAGTTTGTAATATACACCTAAAAAAAATTGTTATATGTATTCCTCTCTAAAACTACTAACAACCACTTTCATCACTGGATCATCACCACAGTATATTCACACTCATAGGAATACTCAACAGGAAATCTTTCAAATTACGCGCCTCCCCCACATATCGTGTCTGTCTTCGGTGGAGCGCCAGTTCATACAGATGGCTGGTAATACAGTTATTTCTAAAACCTTCACACCTGTAAATCTCAACGACTAATAGCTTGATTTCATTGTAGGTTCATTCAACTTTTGATTTGCACTTCATATACAGTCTACCTAGATAATTTTTTCGGCAGGTTTTTAGTTACTTTGATGGAGGTGTTATGGAAATCATCCTCTACAACCGTTTAGACGTTTGGTTGATGTTTTTGTTTTTAAGTATAAGAGCCGTATTTATGTTTCTATCAGTTTGTCCATGACTCCCACAACGTCATGTTGAGAGCTAGAAATATCTCAGCTGATTATGTGAAACTTATGAAAGGTATATACCTGATCTGGTTGAATTTAAAAGATTAGTCGATTAACTGTCTGTCTCAAACAAATGTTGAACAATTTTAGGATAATCAAGCCAGGAAAATTATTGTAATAAGCTCTTTCCATGATCTCTTAGACTATAGACTATAGTATCATTCAAACCTACCTGTTCAGTCCACATACTGAACTAAAATCCCTCGATGAAAATATTTCCTAAAAAGATAAAAAAAAAACCACAAAAAATTCAATTCTTAAAATATTTTAAAAAAAAGGGCACTTATCTAATATTAGGGTACTTCCTCCCTTTGGTCCAACGCCCGCCGTCCTAAACTTCTTCCATTATATTTCCACCTGAAAATAAACAAAAACTCATTACTAATCAATAAATGATAAAATAAATTAAATAACTTACTAGAAATCCATTACACCGCCGATTATTTATATTTTTAATATCATTCAAATGACATTACATCACGTCAGATGGTTTTCGTTTCGCCGCAGTCAGAGTTCAGTGGGTGCAATCGAACTTTTAGTTCGATAATGGTCACAAATGACGTCACTTCGGGACGCCGCCGTCAAAGTGAAGCCGAAATGTAGCAGTTCACGGCAGCTATAAAAAGGCGACGAGCCACAGCAGAATCATCATTTCCAATTCAGAATTTAATGTAAACATATTAGAATTTACTCTGATTTTTTCCTAATTATGCAATATCCGATTTTGCTTCCATCCAAGTATGAATTTACTCCTACTGCAGAAATTTACTTCTGCTTTAATTCGATCCTTCCATCTAAGTACGGATCTACTCCTACTGCAGAAATTTACTTCTGCTTCACCTTTATCTCATATCTAAGGAAGAATTTATTCTTGCTGCAGAAATTTAGTTCTGCTTCATTCTAATCTTTATTTAATTAGAGACGTATTCCTGCTGCAGAAACATTCTTCTGCCTTCTTATTTCTATTACTGCTACCGTGCTTATACATATAGCACAGAACTTCTATTTTATTATTTCAAGAAGTTAATAATCCACTATTCTCTTTTTGTCAGAAATAATAGGAGCAAACCTCGCTGGCAGCATTTTTTAATTTTTTAAGGAATTATTGAAGTTACTAAGAATAATAGTTATAAGTAAATGAATTACAGCAGTAGATTTAGGAACTGAAAGTTTTAAGCAATATATCAAAATAAAGAATTTTATATTTGAATTTTAAAGGTTGATCAGAGATCTCACACTAACAACATAACAGAATAAAACTGATTGAACTCTATCATAAGAATATGTAAATAAGTCTTACTACTTTTTCTGAAAAAGTATATATATGTACACTATTGTAATAAGAATATTCATTATAGGCACAGTAAAGAGTATATATAAAAATCAAACAATACAATGTTTAAATATTATATATCTTGATAACTTTGCCCGTATCAGGTAATTATTTTGCATATTTGTTTGGTGAAGAATACAGCAAAGCTAAATTTTGGTAATGCATAAATGCTCTTCCGTCTATAAACAAATCTAACTAACATCTGCTGATGGGACAGTTAGTCCTCCCCGGGGTTTTAAAAATAAAATTGCTAACACCAGGTACGGCACCAGATTATTTAGCAAATAAAGCGTCAATGCAATCAGGAAATTGAATGATGATCTTAAGGACCATTTTAATAGCATATCCACTTATGTACGCACCAGCGCTAATTTGGAATTCAGAGAGCTTAATTCTCTCAAACAGAAAATCAATGTTGTCCTCAGTTTGAATTTCCTTATCCAAATTGTCTGTGATATCTAGCAACATATTCATCTTATTTTTACGGACATTAAAGTACTTGATAATAACTGCAATATGCTCCAAGCTTCTAACTCTTGAACATTACCGTTGGAGCATTTTATTTGAGCATGCGTTAACAAACCCTTAAATACTGCCATAAATTGTCTGACTGTGGGGTTATTATCCACCCAGATTGTGCAGAAAAAAAGTTCCAGATAATCTTGACTTAACTTGCACGTTAAAATATATTTCAACTACTGCTTTACATAAAATTTAAATTACCTCAAGCCCAATATATATACCTTGAAATCCAGTACCAATTTTGGTCCTATCTATTGGTCTATTTTCACTACTCTTCAGTTGCAGAGTATATTCTTGAATATTTTTAATTGTCTGCAAAATGTATGCCCTATTTAGGTGATGTGTGGCTGCTTTTGATACCTTTGCAAAAGGATTCCTAGAGTTTAGGAAATCAAATGCCTTGTTGAATACCTTGATCAACTCTACTGTGGCGTCGCTTCTAATAAATTGTGGGAGATGTAAATCGTTGTTGCTAAAATCTATTGCGGTTGCAGCACTTTCACTCAAGGTTTGCGTGGCAAATCTGATGCAACTGGGTAATTTTATTGTCCAATTTCAAACATTCTTTTTCTTGCAGAAAGTGCAATGCCCTGATATAACTCCCAAGATATTTCGCCCCTTTTCGGAAATCAGCTTATCACATGTAGCGAAGTGATTACGAATAAATTTAATACAGTGGCATGCATCGAACATTGTGAAAATCTGTTCGTCCGGTTTTTCTTCGTACAAAAGAATGGTGTCGGACTCGGCAACTCAATCACACTACCCAGCAAGCGGAACATAGCTTTATTATAGCCGAGCCCATCACATGTTAAACAAATATCTTGAACGCCTACCATTTGTAGACGTTTTATTACTTTCAATACTAAGTTTTTACGCTTTTTTTCTGTTAGGAATGTATGAAGAATTATGGTATTGGAAGCGTACAAGGATTATTTACAGAGACTGCCATGAATACGTAGGCTTCAGTAGCCTCATCTCCATCATTAGACGTACCGGGGAGTCGAAAATCTACATAGGCTCTGATTTTATTCCAAACTAACTCAATGCACTTTTTGATTAACATTTCATTAACAAGCAATGTACAAAAGCAGGACTTATCCTTAGGTTGCATCCTACATACTTTCGCCTTCAACGTATTAAAGATCGACGCTTGTGTACCACCTTCGAATTGTAGAAGCATGAGGTAACGCCTTACCAAATGTATTACGTACATATTCATAGGCTTTAGGAGAATAAAGTGCAGCGTAGTGGAAAATATGTTTAACTCTTTCGAATAAGCGGTTGAACTCTTTGAAACACATTTTTTGAAGAACATCTTTCGTATATCCATTCCTGCTTCTGCTATATTATTAGATACATTAGTATTAATTACTTCTTGGTTCTTTAAAATGTTTAACAAATCAGGTAAGCAGCTTATTTTACTTTCCTTTCTTATCAGTTTTCTTTTGAGATTTCTAATAATGACTTTTTTTCACATTGCCTTCTTACATTTGCGACATTAAACACCAGGATAATTTTTTCATATCGTTGTATCTTACCGAGTTCATAACGATTGGTACCAGTCACTGCTGAACTGTCAAGCAGATTTATATTTTCATTTATGGACGATTCAGTAGGATTAGGTAATATTTTACTACGCAATATTTGGTGTGTGTTGAGTTCTTCATGCAGAGAAGTTTCAGGAGCATTGCTGATCCGATCTGATCAGTAACAGCATCTGACATTAGTACATTCTCTGCTCTTTGGTTGCCGACCGCTTCTTCGCTATGAGCATCATATCGCTTAAAATTTAAAATAATTTAAAATAGTAGGAAAAACAATCTAAATTTGTAAGCTCTTCGGAAACGAATATAGAGGAAAGACACACATTTTATTGTTTTTATGTTACTGTAATACTGATTTAGAAGAAGGGCAAATATTTGTTTCCTTCTTTTGAAAATCGGTCAACAGGTATTAGGAAATTAACCGGTGGTTGGATTACCAAACAAATTTCTACAAGGATTATATACTGTACAATTTTACACATGAGCTTTTCCCACTAGCATACTAAAATTAATTTAATAAATCTTAATATTAAGATTGATACAATCAACTGCCATAGGAATTACATCTCCACAAATTCTTGTACGGAATCATTTTTTTATGTAATCTTCATCAAAATGCATGCTACACAAAAATGGGGCTTTAAGTCTTACAATATCGTTATATTCTATCACACTATTTCTTTAAGTCGTTCTCATTCCGCGGGAATCTAAATTATGAACTTGAAATTTATATTTTTATTTTTCAATTCCATTAGGAATAAGAGCACTGCGAACTCACTCGAAATAAAGCAAAAAAATTTATTCACATTACCCAAACATAACCATCTATGACAAGTCCCCTTTTTTAATAAAACACTAAAAGTATTCTCAAGACATTCCCAGCAACGCAATAATTAAACTGACAATTATTAAGGAATTCAAATTTTCCGCGAAACTATTTGTCATTACATTTTTCCCTGTTGGTACCCCTGTAGCATGACATGAAATCCGAGATAACCAGAATTGAAGACAATAGAAATAGATATTTGTAATCTTTTGTCTGTCCCCATACCTACTTTTAGGGACAGGCAGACAAAAATTGCTTAATTTTATTTGTTTAAAAATCGAGTTTAAAAAATTTTTGATGTGGTAGGAGATAAGATTCCAAGAATAGAAATAATTTCGAATGCAAAAATTTCAAAAATTATACCATGTTACACTCTTGAAAACTGAGAGTTACCGTATAAAAGTGTTGATTCTGCTCCGATCTCCAATTTTAGAACAAAACATCTCAATAGTCAAGAAGCCAGAAAATGGAAAGCAAAAAAAGGCAAACCTCTCCTGCAATGGTTGAGGCGGCAAGGCACTAA
Source organism: Dioctria linearis (assembly GCA_963930735.1). NCBI lineage: Eukaryota > Metazoa > Arthropoda > Insecta > Diptera > Asilidae > Dioctria > Dioctria linearis. The sequence continues at coordinate 275,805,980 of OZ005740.1, read as the reverse complement.
GGTAATTCAATACAAATCCTTTGGAACACAAGCCAATGCAACAAACAAGAATAAGCCAACAGTATGGGCATTCCTTCATCATCAAGTGACTACATGAATCGCAAGATTAGCAAGATTGGTGCAACCTATTTTAAGCACTGGTATTCTCAATCCCTTTTTATGTAAATATATATATGTATATATATATACATATATCTATAAATCTATTACCCAAGCCTTAAAATCATAGCATGTCGGTTTCTAGTAAATTCTCATGATTTGATAACCAATAGTTAAGTAATTAGTTAAGTCAAATATTAGGAAACTGTAATCACAGAGCCATCTAGACGCTTATATATATATAAAAAGAAAGAAAAAAATTACTAGAGGAAAAGGAAAACAGTGGGTGTGAACCTCTTTTACTTACGGGTCTACTTAAGAAGAAGTAAAAAAAAAACCCGCAGAGTAGTGCAGACCTATTCCAGTATTCCAGGCTCCTTATTAGTAAATTAAAGGGGAAATTCCTAACAAGCAAAGCAAAAAATAATGAACATTATTTATAATAAACATAATAATTTCATAAAACAATCTGGCAAAATACGCAATAATGAACTTGTGATAATACTATTTAAAAACGACATAGCAACAGCATAACAACAGTATAACAATTCCATAAAATTGTATCAAACTACAGTGCAGTCAGATAATTAATAATGAGCATTAATAATAAACAGTGTAAAAAAAAACAACAAAACATTTAAAATAATTAACAAACCAAAACCAATACAAACAATGTGCACCCCAGTACAGGAATGAACAGCCGCGCCAAATCGGCCAAAGTGTCTTCAGCGACAAAACACCGACCAGCTGAGCGGACTGACAGCACGAAAAGGCAGAGACAAGTACGCTTTGTTGGACTCTGTTCTGTTTCCGACTTTCTGGGGTAAGCGGTTCTTAAAAACAAAAAATCGGACGCGAGATCTGCATCACGGAATCCAATAACATTATGAGGCTGAGCAATAAAATATACCTACAGTTTCTAATAAATATAAAGTGTTAATAAGTATAAAGTTTAAAAAACCTACATACATAGTCACGAGAAATCCGTGGAAAACCAGGAGGGATTAATAGAAAGTAGCGAAGGAAGAAAATACAAAAAAAGGAATAGGAAAAAAAGCGGAAAGCAGTCTGGAAGCGAATTAAGTTTGGAAGTTTTAAGAAAACAAAATTTATCGAAAAGGCGAAGGTCGGCCATTCCATGGAATAGAGGTTCCACGCGAGCTAAGTATTCTTGAATTGCGAATTTCCTTTATTTTTATTTGATTGTCCAGAACCAGGACTGTTTTATATTTTTCTCATTATTTACAACTTATATGGTTTATACGTAGAGATATTTCCTGTAATACGTAAACTAGAATATTCACCTACAAATCCTAGGTTCGAGATATAATCTTTTCGATACGAAGCGCACAGCAAGCTGGTAGCGGCGAAAATGTTGTCTTTCGTTTTGAGGCCGGTGTGCCGTTCGCGTTGTGACTCCAAATTTAAAAATTATTATTATTTAAATTTAGTGCATAGTGCTATATAGCGTCGCACTGGATAAGTGCTTGAGATCACGGGGTAGTATTGCTTAATTGTTTTGGGCATTGTAATTCCACATCGTTTGCTAACTCTGCCGTCATATTGTTTTACTTGCTCTGAAGTTATATGTAATAAGGTGAGTACCAATAATATTTAGTGGGGTATTTTCTTTCATATTTTTTTGGTATCGTCCCCCCTGGTTTCGTGATCTAACCTTCCATATGTAAAAGATCACGTGGCGCCCTATTCGTGTTGTGTGTGTCTTGTTTGAACATCATAATTAAAACCTACACCCTTGTCTTGAGCTAGTCCGGACGTACCGAAGGACTACGTAGCAACTATATCTAACTATATTGTAAGGAGGAGAGAGGAAGAAGAAGAAAAGAGAAAAAAGTGAAACAGAAAACTAATTCAAAAGCTACAAATGCAATATTTTTTAGCAAGATTAATGAAAAAAAAAAACAAAAAAAAAAGAGAAGGGAATCGTGTTGGTGCAATGAGTTGTGCCAAAACCCTAGTACATGCAAGAAAAATAATTTAAGGCAGCTATTTTAAAGTTGCTGATTGTTGTCAGTCTCTTGATAGCCATGGGTAGTGAGTTCCAAATCTTGACACCAAAAACAAAAAAAAAGACCTGTCACTTTGCCTACAGTAATGAATGCAATGAACAACAAGATGAACGTTGCGCACAGATTGGAGCAGTTGGATTCTGCTGCATAAATAATCAGGTAAGAGGTTTTTAACAGTTTAACAGTTGCAGAGATATGATATTTTAAAAAATTATCTAGTGTACATCCCAAGATGCCGCGAGCAAACTCAGAGGTGTGACTAAGAGATTTATGTTAAAGATATACCGCGCACACACATTATACGTTCTTACGACTCAGACTATCTAGACAACGCCATATTTGACAGCCATATTATAGGAAGGAGTAAAGTCATAACTAATCATCGGCGGGTATCTTGTTTCGCAAAGCACGCGTAAGTCCACAATTTGCTGAGAGTATCATATATTCTTCCCACCACCCTTACTGTGTGTCTATCCCCAGATAGAGTGGAACTAAAAATCACACCTAAATTATTAACTGAGTCAGAGTAGGGAATAACGTCGTTACCTAGAAATATAGGGTTCAATCCAATTATGCTGACAAGATTAAGATAAAGAACGATAGCCTGGGATTTGTTAACATTTAATTTAAGTTTATTAACATTCGACCAACTTAGGACTCTTGCGAGATCATCATTCATCCTGGACATACCTTATGCAAGATCATTTAAAAAAGTGAATAGACAGAGTTTTACATCATCAGCATACATTTGAATACTTGCATTCCGCAGTACATTAGCCCGGTCATTTATGTACAATAGAGAAAGTAGTAGGCCCAGAATTGAGCCTTGAGGGACACCTCAGGAGATCTGGTTATAGTTGGAATGCAAAGAATTGGTAACAACTTTTTGATATCTGTCACTTAGATAAGAGTATATAAGTTTTACTGCAGAGAGAGTAAAATTAAAATGAGCTTCCTGTTTATTGAACAGAATATTAAAGTTAACACTGTCAAAAGCCTTAGTAAAATCGAGAAACACCATCAAAGATCCCAGAAGATTATCCAAGTTGCACCTGATGTTGTCAGTAAGATCGATGAGTGACGCTATTGTTCTGTAACCAGAGCGTGACCCCGACTGAAAATCATATAACAGTAATTGATCTGTTACAAACGTCTTCAACTAGTCACAGAGCAGTCTTTCAAAAATACGAGAGCAATAAGGAATAATACTTAAATAGCGAAAATCTTGCTTGCCCTGAGGCCTCGGTTTTTTATTAATCGAAATAACCTTTGCATATTTCCACCAAGAAAGGAATATAGATGTAGTAATGCAAGCATTAATGATGTGAGTCAAGCATATTAGAACTAAGCGTAAGATTATACGCAAAAAACAGGGATCATTATCATGAACACCCAGTGAATCAGATTTAATTGACTTAAAGGCTAAAATCACATCTATTGGGGAGACACAGCAAAAAGAGAAGACTACAAAATTAAAGTCGCGATCGCAACTATGAGAGCAGCCGTCCGCTCCATTTCAAGATTGACAACTATAAGCTTCAACAAAATAGTTATTGTGCTCATCAGGGTCGATGTCACAAAAAGTCTCAGTTTTTCCAAAACCTAAATGCTTGATATTCTTCCAAAGACCTTTAGGCGGTAAAGGCGGATCACTTTAGCATCACGAATGGCTTTTGTTGTTTTGTTACGTAGTTTCCTAAAGCTCTGAAATAAAAATTCGGTTTTATGAGATCTTCAAAGCTTATAGGCTTAATTTCTATCACGAATAAGGATCTTAATTCTGTTTTTCATCCAAGGAGCCTCCCCACTCAATATCCTAGATTTAACAAGAACGAATTAATTATCCAAACGTACAATTTTATTAAAATTTATTAAAAAATTCAACCTGAACATTCACATCGCTTGTTTCATACAGGGCTCTCCAGTTAATCGCAATAACTCTATCTAAGAGGTTCGGAATGTCAATATTGTCAAAGTCGCGATACGAAATAAGTGTAGATGTACGCGGGAAATCAAAAGTAAAAGTACCACATGGTCGGTAATTCCCGGCAAGGCAAATTGATTCTGTTCCAAAAGGATATCTACCCGGTTGGTAACAATAACATCTAATAAGGAGCTACCACAAGGATGATATCTACTGGGAGCAGAATTAATCACAGTTAGAACCGTACCATGCATAAGACTTAAGAAAGCCCGTTTTTGATAATTTTCCATTAAAAGATCGATATTCTTGTCACCCAGGATAAAAATGGAAGTATATTGGCTTGAAAATAACAAAAGTGAATCATAGAAATAAGGTAAGAAATGCACTCTAGGTGGCTTATGTACACACGCTATGAAAACATTTTCACTAAGCAACATTAACTCAAGGAAAATATACTCTACCTCAGTACAATGACCATCAGAAGAAGATATATCGCGCAAATGTACGCCATGTCTAACATATACACACACACCACCCCCTGACCGAGCAAACGATCAGCCTTATATAGGCGGTAAGCTTTTAGCGCCACCACATCACTATCTAAAGTCTCATGTAGCCAAGTTTCACTCAGCGCGATCACATCCAAATTTAACTTTGAAAATATAAATTTGAATTCCTCGAAATGAGATTGCACACTTCTCACGTTTACGTGACATAGTCGGAGGAAGTTATCTGAAGGATGGAGCGAAGCCATTCTGTTTAAGGTGTCATTCAGTTCATCACCTTAATTAATCAGCAGCATAGAAGGCTAACCACAAATCAACAGCATCAAACACGATTAACATAAGTAATGAAAAATAAGCTAACAATGCTTGTTCAATACAATATATCAAGAGGTATCTAAAAAAATAAAAAAGAACAAATGAGAAAGTAAGAAAAGAAAGTGACAGAATTCCATTATACCAAAAAAACGTGAAATTTTAATATGAAATTAAAGAGCAAAAGAAATGAAATTGAAAGATAACAATTACAAAAATAATTATTACTCCTCAAAGTCGGTAGGAATGTCACACGTTATTCTCTCCGGGAACTCCTCAGCTGATCGACGAGAATAAACAATGCCAGTGATGGAGAAGACCGAAAATATTTTCTCCTTACGCTTCAGTTCCATTGCATTACGGAATAATTCTAATGATATGGTCGAACCAAATAATCCAATGTCAGACAATTTCAGTTTTACTGATTTAACGGCTCTAATAAACTCTTTCTGGATATGCATGTTCGAAAATTTCATAACAATAGCGGGAGAATGTTTTTTTGTGACTGTTCCTCAGACTAAAAGCACAATCGGATTTACTTCTGGTTTAAAATGAACTTTTTGATAAATGCTATTCAACACCATGTTTAAATCTTCTTTAGGCATTAAAGGAATACCATTTATTAATACATCTGTAGACTTGAGATCCTTTCACGTGATTCAATTTCACCTCAAGTACACCGGTCCGGGAACAAAGGCCAACCAAATCACTTTTTATCTCGGGTATAGAGTTGGAAAATCTCTCCATCAGTTCATTCACTTTAGAGTTCAAGACATCAGAAATTTTATCAACCACATAACTCTTTAATTTATGTTCAATGATTTTATCAAATTTATTTAATCTGGCCTCAATTGAAGACTCAAGCGCTTTAATGCAGTTGTTTTTCGCATACATTTCTAGAACGGTTCGTCGGACAGTACAAATGGGAATTAACAATTTCATATGATCTTATATTCTGAACAACTTTTGCGTACAATAAAAGGATCTAGGACTGATCGTTTTTACAGTATACACGTAAAAAACCTAAACTCTTGTTTGGCAAGGTGTTACCCCATTTAGTCCATTTTTCAAATTATATTTAATATTTCTAAGCAAACGACGTGTTCACAACTTCAGCTGTCTACGTTGCCGGATTCTCAGGCAGCGTCCAAAAATATAGTCAAATCGACATTTTTGTGTGGAAACCCATTTTCGAACATATATGTGCTTTTTGTTTTAAAATTCCGTGTGAAAAATTTATATTTCTAATTTTCTCGCTTTTGAGTGGGAAAAGACTGAATAGAGTTTAGTGTACATTGCAGTCTTTATTTTTTAGACAAATATGACGGAATAAGGAAAAATTTATTACAAATGAATACAGATGATAACTTGTCGACATTTTTATAATAAACTGACTAGTCAGTTCATCGAACATAACACGTTTGTAGTAAGTAAAATTAACAGATGAATTCAGTACTGTTCTACAGTACAGTTCTACTGACTCGTGTAATCGTCGCGTTGATTGATTGATTGAAAGAGAGGCTGAGACCCCGAAGGAGTCCGCCGAACGTAGGTCAAAGCAAGGCCATTGTTCACCCTCCAGATAGACGAGCAAACGCTAATAGGTTCCAACTGGACGCCGGCTTCATGCATCCCGTCCAGAATGTGAGATCCAAGGAATCTATATCGCTTTCTTGAGAGTGTCGGACGGTGACAAAGAAAGTGAGTCACCGTTTCGGATTCCTGTCCGCAACCTCTGCATATAGGATTCTCAATAAGTTTTAACCTATGAAGGTGACCCCTGAGAAAGTAGTCTCCAGCAAGAATAGACACTAGAGTTCTCAGGGTTTGCTGGCTAAGTCGCAAAAGAGCTGATTCTTTGGTTAGGGATGGGTTTTCCCCACAATTCCTTTGTAATTCTGCCCGAGAGCCTCTAATCAAATACGACTGTGTTGGTGGTCAGCCCAAGTTGAAATAATTGAGACAAGGTGATTTGATGTAATCCCGATTTTGGAGGCTAGTTCCTGCGAGGCCGCACCAAGGCAAGGAAGTTTGTTCATCCTTTCATCCCACTGAACAATTACCCTGTGTTTCCGCCGAGAAAGAGAATTCAGGGTAGTTTTACTCTCTATTACTAGCTTGTAACTTGTAAATGGTTAACATAAAGCTTTGACAGCAAATTGGGTGTCTGAGCAGATACCTATCTTATTGTCACTGTATGAGTTAAGAAGATGCCTTTCCACCTCAAGAATAGCTTCTATTTCTGCCTGGAAAACCGTGGCATGGCTTTCAAAGTTTATGCGATTTCCATGTGAGGCTCCTCATAGAAAACGCCTGCTCCAGTGTTTTCTTCGGATTTGGTGCCATCAGCCATCATTATGTTAATGATTGAAGCACAGAATATGATTCCCATTCTGTCCTGGATGGAATTTTATATTCAAAATTGTTTTCAGCATGGTCTCGAGGAGGTGGTCACCGGGTTAATGTACCCTTTGATTTCATCTAGGGTAAAAAATAGACATCTGGGCTTACATACAGTGGCAACAGAATGTGCCGTACGGGGAAGTTTTTTCTAAGGTGAAAATAATGATAAACATATTTAATTCTCATTTCCTAGTCAATTAAGTTGCACAATAAGTTAACACATTAAACATATCGGTATTGCCGACGAAAATATACACCACTGCTCTAATAGCTAAGTCTTCAGCCGTCATACAAATTTAGGAAAGAAAAAATAATGCCATCATTTCGGGTTGCAGTATTGCACTCCCATGAGTCACCAGCTGCCAGCATATTTCATATTACGGCTTTAATATCTGGATATGAGTGCTGTAGATATTAGCACCATAACATAATTGAAGCGGTAGTTATAGCATTACGCCCTCGGGATAATTCGTATTTATTTACGCCATTCCATATTTCTTTGGAAACATTTTAAGGAAATGCTTTCCACCTCTAATTATTATTACCGAAAGATACTGAATTTCAAATTCAAGAATTTTAATCCGAAAATGAAGCTTCACTTTTTGGACTTTAGCCATAAATTATTCTCTATTAAAAGGGGTTTCTTCATTTCATGTTGAAAATTCTCCAATAGAATTAAGCAATTAATATTTATTTCCTCGTCACTTGAAACGCGAAATTTCCAAGAATTTCCAAGTTACTTAATTAATTAGGAGCTCAGAGGAAAGAGAGCATTGAAATTACGCCTAAAAAATCCTCGCTGATACGAACGGGATAAGGTATATAATAGAACAATTTTCAAAGACTGACAAGAGGGGGAAATTGAATTCAAGATAAATATAAATTTTATTGACAGCAGCGAGAGAACTTGTTACTTTAGAGGGCCCTTTCCAATTATCTTTAGCGCGCTATAAGTTTCGATAGCACAGCATAAGGTAAAAGATCCCTTGCAGGTGTAATTAATTAATGAAGCTTTATTAGACAGATTGGCAGCGGCAGGGGAATGGAGACTGAAATTCTTGAAGCTTTTGTCCTTCAGCAGCTCTGTTCTATACATATTAAAGAGTTTTTCGAATTTCACACGACGTAATTTTAGATAAGATAATATATTCAAATTTATGGCGCATTACATACATATAATATAAATTTGCATTTTCGAACTATCTACAAATTAATGTTACTGTTTTATCTATTATTTTTTAAGGTTTATAGCTTTTTCCACCATCATAAGCATACAAATATATGTATATGTGCACTGCATGAAAACATCCCGAAATTCCTAATGACTAATCTAAAATTTAGCCTGAATTGGGGACCTACATACAAATTGAGGGAAATATCCTTCGTATACCATATAAATGTGATTTAGGAGTTTCCACTGAAGTTACTCTATGAAACCGAGACCGGAATTAACAAATCATTTTGGGTGATCTCTGCCCATTCTTTTCATGTTGTATTCCCATAAGTACATAGAGTAAAGTAGTCCAGGAATACTGGTAGCTTAGAACTTCATGCTTGTTGTAATCTTCCCTAAGGAGGGATAAGCTGTCCGGCAAAGCTTTGTGTGTTTTTGAATTAACTGCAATCAAATCCACTGCAGATAGGTCTATAAGTTTGTTGAAGTTCGGTTGTTTTTGCTTCCATTATTGATTTTTAAGAAATTGAGGTTTTGTTTTAAGAATTATGTGCCCTTAAAAGATCCGTTTCATAACGATTTATTTCCACATTGTCTTATTTTGCGGAAACCATTAAAATTCATAATATTTTCCGAACTAGAGAATATTTGTACAGTCAATAAATTTATTTCGCTTTTATTTTGAAAAGAGAAACTCATTAATTGTACCCAGTCATAAAAAACGGAAAATAAACTTTATGGAGAGTAATATTCTTAAAGGACATATCCAAGTGACTAATGCCTTAGACATACATCGTTCTTAATGAAGAAATAACTAACGACTCATTATAAACTACATGGATCGAATCAACGCGATGAATTTTGCTTTTATTTATTTTAATTTATTTTTATTTTTATTTTATTCAATTTAACGATTTGCAAATGAAAAAAAAAGTTTAATAAAAAGTATATTTGCATAATATATGTTATAGCCACATTGAGTCTCCTAATGTTCCCTCGCTGGGTTTTGCCTCCCTAGTTTGCATTTCCTAAAAAGATACAAAAAGGGAACACAAAGAATTTTATCTTAAAATAATTTAAACGAAAGGCACTTATCAAATATCAGGGAACTGCCTCCCTTCGATCCAACGCCGTCTTAAACTCCTTCCATGACATTTCCACCTGAAAAAATGACAGAAAAATCATATTAATATCATATCAAAAAACACAAATATAACAAACTTACCAAAAAATACGTACAGCAGTATATTTACAAATTGACATGTCAAAATGTCAACACATTACATCATTGCTACTTTAATGGTCCCATATGACGTCACTGCGGGACGCCGCCGTCAAAGTTAACAACTTTGAGAACGATCGTTGCCAAGGCAACTCATCGTGAAGCCGAAACGTAGCGGTTTGCGGCGGCTATAAAAACGCGACGAGCTGCGCAGAACCACCCATTCCCAATTCAGAATTTGATCTGAACACATCAGAATTTAATCTGATTTTTTCCTAATTATCCAAATCCGATTTTGCTTCCATCCAAGTAGGAATTTAATCCTACTGCAGAAATTTACTTCTGCGATAATTTCTATCCCACACCTGAGTAGGAATTTACTCCTACTGCAGAAATTTATTTCTGCATTAATTCCATCCCACACCTAAGTAGGAATTTACTTCTGCTTATTTTTTCATCTCCCACCTGAGTAGGAATTTACTCCTAGAGCAGAAATCTACTTCTGCTTTATTTCCATCTAAGCAGGAAGCTATTGCAGAAATTTACTTCTGCCAAATTATAATTATTTTAGCACAGCTACCGTCCTTACACGTGTAGCACAGAACTTCTATTTTATTAATATGTAGTGGATTTTTTTTTCATAAATAAGAGAAATATACCTCAGTGGCAGCATTTGTTTTATTCTTTTATTGAATTATTTTTGTATAAGTATTTGAACTCACTGAATTCTTTGAAAATGTAGTAGTAAGCTAGGTTAGGTCTTAATAATTGAATTTGTGATATTAGTTTTAAGCGATATATAACAGAATAAAAAAAATTGTATATGAAGTTTAACAAGTTGAGTTATCTTTTACAACCCGCCCCCCCCCCCCCTTAGCTTGAGCACAGATCTCACAATATACTTTGTGCTTTTGTTGCGTATACCCCACATCTGGCAACTCAATGTCAAAATGTACCAGTATTCATAGACAGACCAGTTTTTTGAATTGGGCAGGCTGCAGATCGGCCTGTTTCATTGTAGCTACGGAGATAAGAGGTAATCCAAAGTATTGTGCGAATAAAGTTTAAGTCTTTAAAATCAAAATTTTTATTTAATCATTCCAAATTATTCCATCCTGACTTTGGCTACGCAACACTTTGCATTTCTTCTTCTTATTTTAAAAATGGGCAGATGCACAGCTGAGCTTGAGATTTATATTAAATGGCATTACGGATGGTTTCCCAGAGCGTGGCTTGTCATTAAAGTCGAAATTGCTGGCTTTAAATTTTTCGAACCATCTCTTACACATTCTGTTGGAAACTATACTTTCACCAAATTACTATACGCTTCTGTAGCATTTCTCATCTATTTGGAATTCATACAAAAACAAATAGACACGTTTACTCGAGCACGTTTACTCACTTAATACTGAGAGGATGAAATAATTGTTTCAGTGAATTTAGAATTGCACATATTTAGAAACGCAATGGCAAAAAGAGGTAGCCACATATCCCAGCGGGAAAAGGAAACGCCCAAAAACGAATGCAAGAGCGCTTCTCCACCATCTTTTCAACGCGAGCGTGTCCACAAAGGGAAGCACTCAGTTGCAGATTCTTGGAAGGCGCAATTGGAGCGCTTGTAGGATGGCACTCTTGGAGCGCTTGCAGGGTAGAATTCTTGGAGCGCTTGTAGGGTACCCGTAGCAGTCTTGGAGCGCTTTTAGGGAATACAGAGCAAATCAGGGCGTTATGAATAATTTCAGTTTTATTCTGAATGAGCTCCATTTTATTTTAAATTAAATTAAATTTCAATTAACCGCATACTTGAACTGACTACTACAGTATGAAAATTCTGCAGTGCTTTCAGATGCATATGCGTCATCTTTTCACAACAAAAACCAGATTGGTTATGAATAAGCCCAAACTCAGAAAAGAGATCTGCTTCCGCACAGCTTCCTTTGGCTATGGTAAGTGAGCTCTTCGGGAAAGATTGAAACTTCTGCTGCGCTTTCAGATGCATATGAGTCATCTTTTCACAACAAAAACGAATAAACCTAAACTCAGAGAAAAGATTTGCTTCCGCAGAGTCCCTTGACTATGGTGAGAGATCACTGCGGAAAAAATATTTTCTGGCTATGGTGTGGTAGCACTTCCCTTTGCAAGCGCTTGACATATTTCCCGCTAGGTTGTTTCAAATGAACACGTTCGTATGTGTTGAAAATTGTGATGTCATTATCGGACAGAACTTATATATGTCCACATGGAATTAATATTTCATTTAATTGAAATACTGTAATTTCGAAATAAAAAATGAAACGATATTTTTCACCGTAACTATATACTTGTGTTCTTCTTTTCTTGGGAAAATTCATTCCAAGCTTCTCTGTAACATCTGTCGTGACCCAATATTCAGTTGGTGCAATTGTGACATCACGACTCGAGCTAGCAGGAAATGCACAAGTAATTAAACGATTTGCAATAACTAAGCATTTTACTTCGCACAGTGAAATGCTTGGCGATTGCGAATTGTTTACTTGTAAACTGTCGCATCCACTGCTGTATGTAACTGGACATTGAGTCATGGTTAAGTAATTCACTTCGCATAGTGAAATACGCAGCTGGGCTCACTGTTTGTTGACATACAGTATTGGGGGCTCCCGCTGTCGGCACTGATTAGCGTAATACTTTGTAATTATGATTGCAAGGTATTGCGCTTGTCACTGGGTCAAAGTCGCTTCCGCCTAATTGAATGGAGGTGAGCACGGTCGATTCGCTAGATCGGTTAGTTCAGTTAGAAGTTTGGTATTATTAAAGATAGCGGTTCGGTATCTTGGGAGTCAGTTGTAATTAGAGAGTTAAAGCAGACGTATCAATCACGGGTGATACGCCTCTTAATTTATATCGCCGTTGAATTAAAGTAATAAAGTTGTTGTCCAATTGACTTACGCGAGTTTTAATTGTTTTCCCTGGATTGCTTTGGGACACGACAATTTGGCGCAGCCGGATAAAAAGTAGGTAAGTGTTATTGAGTGAAATAATTCATTTCAATTAATTTTTTTTTATTTGTTGGGAGTAAAGCTTATTAGCTGCTCCATATTTTTGTGAATTGTGGGAGTTATGCTTTTTTAGCTGCTCCGGTTTTTTGTATTTTATAGGAGTAAAGCTTTTTTTTTTAGCTGCTCCATTTTTTTAAGTGTGGGAGTAACGCTTTTTTAGCGGCTCCGTTTTGCTGTATTTTTGTGGGAGTTAACGCTTTTTTTTAGCTGCTCCATTTTTTTTAAGTGTGGGAGTAACGCTTTTTTAGCGGCTCCGTTTTGCTGTATTTTTGTGGGAGTTAACGCTTTTTTTTAGCTGCTCCATTTTTTTTAAGTGTGGGAGTAACGCTTTTTTAGCGGCTCCGTTTTGCGGTATTTTTGTGGGAGTTAACGCTTTTTTAGCTGCTCCAGTGTTAGGATAATTTTCTTTACAGGTTAAAGTATTGCAGAAAAGTAAAGAAAAAGGGTATAAATTGTGGTGATTGTTGTTGCGTGAGATTGTTTTTGGCTAGGTTGTCTGAGTTTTATGAAATGTATAGTGTGAAAGTGTAGTATGCAAAAGGAGTAGCTTTAGCAGTTTAGTAGATTAAGTAAGTAAAGTCTGATTTTTCGGAATGTACGGCATATTAAGGGTTATAATTTTGGTCATTGGGAAGTTGTCAAACCCTAGGTAAATTTAAAGTATTCGCGGGTATTCGGGCGTTAAACTTGGAAGTAGGTTCGGAGAAATATTGAATATTAGGAAAGAACATTATTGAAACACTGTAGAAAAGTTCAAGCTTTTGTGTTTAGAGTTTTTAAGCAATTAGTTACAGTCTAGGAGAAGTGTTTGAGAGTTAAGGGTAAATTAGGTAATGACTATAGATGTCAGTGGGAAGAAGTAACGTTCTAACGAGGGAAGAATTGTTACGAGTTAAGGATCAGGAAAAGGAATTGGAAACCAGAACGCAGGAATTGAAGGAGTGCCAGCTGATATTACAACATTACGAACAGGATTGGCGGTACCTAGAAGAGCATCTAACGGATGAATTAAAGAAACGATTGCCGAGTGAAGACGTAAATAAGTTTCTGGAGGAAATAAGTGAGGCTACAGTGAAAAGCACAAAGGGAGAAACCTTAGATTTGGTGCTAACATCTACCTTTGAAGTTATTGGTAGAATTGCGAAAGAAACTGATCAAGCGTTGAATGAGTGCAAACAGGAAAACAGGGCTTTAAAAGGAACTATAAAGTCTTTAGAAAGGCAATTGGAGGAGGCAGAAAAAACAGCCACTGAACTAGAGCAAGAATTAGGAGTCGCACCATTATCACAAGAAGAGGGTCTAGTTCGAGGGATTTTTAAGAAGTGGTCACCCAAGAAATTGGTATTCCACGAACGGCAGCGAGAAGAAAGAGCGAGTACTTCAGGGCAAGAAGAAATTTTGAAAGCTAAACAGCAGACATTAGCAAAGACGAGTGAAGACCAAGTTTCGAAAGAAAAAACTCAGAGAAACCATCAAGGAAAACCATGGCCGATGCTTATGATAAAGTCATGGACTTGGTGTCCAGATACATACCTACGTTTTCTGGAGAAAGAACGCCAAAACTGTCGAAGGAAGTTCACCGTTTCCTGAGCTGCTGCAAAGATCATTACGATCGTTTAAAGGCCGAGGAGCAGTCCATCTTCATGAAATGTGTAAGATATCGGTTGTTAGACGACGCATATTATCTAGTAAGCTCAGAGGAGCCGAAGGATTTTGAGGCATTGCAGCAGACAATTCAGACTGCCTATATGCCAAAAAAATCGTACTGTGAGCTTCGAGCTGAAATGATAGCATGCGTTCAAAGGCCCGGTGACGACATAAAAGACTATGCGGATAGACTTAAGGAGCTACTGTGTCAAATCAAGGCGGCAGTTTCGGCTAAGTATCCAGACAAAGACGGGGGATTGATAGCGGAACTTGAAGCAGACGCGGTGGCAACGTTCAAGGCGGGTGTTATGCAGCAGACTACTCAGCTATATTTGACGGGACGCAAATTTCGATCTCTGGATGAAGCACGTGAGGAGGCAGACTACTTCGAGATGGATGCTAGGAGACTTAAAATTAAGGAACCAGGGCTGCGGAATTATACGAAGGAAGACAACAGAGGAATGGCAGCAGGCAGGTGGGGTGCTGGTAGGTTCAGCAAGGAGGAACCTAAAAGGACGGGACCGCAATTGAGGCCAGCATTATCGGGAATGCACAGGGGTTCCCCTAGTCAAACAAAGCAACCAAGACCTATTCAGTGCTTTCAGTGCGGACAATGGGGACATTTTGCTAGGGAATGCAGAGAAGGGAAACAGACGCCTTACTGCATAAAATGCCGAATATATGGACATGACGCAACTGGATGCAAAAGGCAACAAGTCAGGTTTGCTGAGGCACTACCTAGCAGTTCGGTAGAGGTGCAATCGGAAGCAAAAGTTATATACTGCCAATTTTGTAGAACATCTGACCACTACACCGCAAATTGTTTAAAAAAATTTCTAGCAGAGAATAATATTCAGCAAGAGGGAAACGGGAGGTGGCAGCTCGGGAACAATCCCGCAGCTGCCTTCCACTAAACAAATTAGGAACCAGATACTCGGGTAAAGACGTAGACATGGAATTAGAGCTAGTTAATAATTGCATCATCACAATAGAAGCCGACATTGGACTAAAAGATAAGCTTACATTATTGGTGGATACGGGATCCACCTGCAATTTAGTTAAGGTAAATAAAATAAGTATGGATACACTGATACAAAAACATAAATGTATCACGATTGGAGGGCTGTTTGGAGTTCAGCAACGTTCAATTGGAACCTGCAAGGCGCATCTTCACGTAGGTAGGGGTAAGCAAGAATGCGAGTTCCAGGTAATACACAACACAGATTCAATACCGGTTGACGGAATATTGGGAATGGAATTCGTCAAGGATAAAGCTGTTATCGATTG
The DNA here is from genome assembly GCA_963930735.1 of Dioctria linearis. Taxonomy (NCBI): domain Eukaryota; kingdom Metazoa; phylum Arthropoda; class Insecta; order Diptera; family Asilidae; genus Dioctria; species Dioctria linearis. Next base: position 275,790,341 of record OZ005740.1, on the reverse strand, counting down.
TATTAATAGAAAATTGTCAATACAGCACAGACAAGTGTACAAGGAAGCACCGCCAATTTTCAGGAACGTAACAGGAACCGAAAAAGTTGAACATATAACCTTGCAGGGTTATAATGTAGAAGGGAAACGTCTCTCCAGTAGGGAAGCAGTTCGGACAGTTTCAGCGGAAGTTCTAAGAGAGCGAATGAGTAATCGAATTGAAAAACTGAGAGAGGTGATATATAAAGCTCGAGCTGCCTCTGAGAGTATAACCAAGTATTTTAGAGTCGAAAAAGAGGCAAATACTCAACAGGGTATCGAGGATAAAGCATGTGGAACCCCGGAAAGAGGAAATACTTTGGCGTCGGCTCTTTGCACAGAGGCGAAGCAGGAAAATCCTCTCTATACAAAGGAGATTTTGGTAAGGTTGCCAGAAGGAATGTGGGGGCAAAAGCAAATTCGGGAAGTAGTTGTTGAAGGGAATGGGTCAGATTATCCTCGCACGGAAATCGAACCAGTTATTTCCGAAACTGCAGCCTTTGCGGAGGCGCGAATATGCGAAAACGCTTCAATTCCTAAACAGGGCAATATAACCAAACCTCTCCTTAACTCGAGAAAGGGCAGGGAGTCCATAGTACAGCTGGAACCAAGAACGGAGCAATTGGTAAGAATCTGTGTTGAGAGCGAAGACGAGCTGGTGAGCAGGGCGGAAGAGATTATCCCAGGTCTGTACTGTGGTAACACTATAATCAGGCCGGAGAATGGACAGGCGTTTGTGGGTATTGTCAACGCTAGAACTGAGCCGGTTGAGATAGCGAACTTTCAACCCAAGCTTGAGAGGTTGGATAGGTATTCAGTGCAGCCATTGAGAGATAAGATAAAGGCGGTAAGTCGTTCTCAGCAAAGACTCGAATTACTGAAACAAACACTAGTACTGTCGGAAGATTTAAATTGCGAAGAAAGAGAAGTGGTATCGGAAATTTGTAGTGAGTATAATGACATTTTTTACTTTCCAGGCGACAAGTTAACATATACTCCAACTAGGACTTTTAAGCTTCCATTACTGTCGAATATAGGGCCCATAAACAGGAAACAATATCGTCTGCCGGAGGCTCACCGAGAAGAATGTCAGAAGCAACTAGAAAAGCTCCTAGAAGATGACATTATAGAGCATAGTGACAGCCCTTTTAATTTTCCGGTACTATTAATACCAAAGAAAGGAAAGGATGAAGCAGGAAATCGGAAGTATAGGTTATGTGTAGATTTTCGGGAGTTAAATAAAGTCTGCGTCCCCTTTTCGTATCCTCTGCCACGGATTGAGGACATCTTAGATCAATTAGGTCACTCTAGATATTTCTCTACCTTAGATTTAGCTAATGGTTATCACCAAGTGTTAATCGACCCAGCGGACAGGGAAAAGACGGCTTTTAGCACGAACTTCAGTCATTTCCAATATAAACGATTACCCTTTGGATTGAAAACCGCACCTCCATTTTTTCAGTCTCTACTAAATGGCATATTAACAGGGCTTCAAGGTATCAAATGCTTTGTATACCTAGATGGTGTGGTAATATTCGCAAAGAATCTGGGCGAGCATAACAGAAAGCTAAGGGAGGTATTTCAGCGTTTTAGAGAAAATAATTTAAAACTACAACCCGCGAAGTGCCAGTTTTTGCAGAAGAAGGTAGTATACTTAGGGCATGTATGTTCAGAGAACGGAGTAACTCTGGACCAACGGTTAGTGGAGGCAGTCCAGAACTATCCTCGACCTAAAACAGTTCGGCAGGTGCAATCGTTTCTGGGCCTTGCGAATTACTACCGTAAATTCATTCCTAATTTTTCTAGAATATTGGCTCCAATTAACAACCTTTTGAGAAAAAAGGTGAAATTCAATTGGGGACCAGCATGTGAGGACTCTTTTAGAACCATTAAAGAGTCGCTCACTTCCTCTCCCGTGCTAGGTTATCCAGACTTCAATAAGGAATTCACGCTTATCACAGATGCTAGCGGAGAATCATTAGGTGCCGTATTAGAACAGGATGGAAGGCCTATTAGTTATGCCAGCCGCACGCTTAATCCCGCTGAGAGAAATTACTCCACCACGGAACGGGAAATGCTTGCTATTGTTTGGGCGGTACGAAATTACAAATGTTACATTCTGGGCAGGCATTTTAAAATTAAAACAGATCATCAGCCGCTCCGAGGGATTTTTAAGGTACGCATGGTACGATTCCATCAGAAATTGTCTGAGTACGATTTCGAGATTATCTACCAGAAGGGAAAGGAGAACGGTATTGCGGATGCCCTGAGCAGGATACCCCAGCCAGTAGAAGGCACCATTAAAGAGAAAGAATCTCGCTGTCTTGCGGTTACACGAGCACAAGCCAAGAAGCAGGAGGCAGAGGCTGAAGAGAAAAAAAACCCAGATCCCGAGAGTGAATGGGAAGATATTGAGGAGGCCAAGAGAATGGTAGGAAGAGCGCTAGACAGTCCAACACCCCAACCTGTGACCGACCCGGAGGATATTCAGGTAATATTGAAGGATTATCATGATTCCCGATATGGAGGACATTTCGGTGGAAACAAAACATTAAACAGGGTGAAACGCTTCTATCGCTGGAAAGGAATGAAGAATGATATAGCGAAATATATTCGCAAATGTAGGCAATGTCAAAAAAATAAGCATTCTAGAGCCATTAAAATGCCATTGGTCATAACAGAAGTGTCGGAAAAGCCGTTCGATAAGGTATACGTTGACCTCGTGGGGCCATTACCTACAAGCCATAATGGCAACAAATATATACTGTCTATGATGGATGATCTGACGCGATTTGTGGATTTCGTGGCGGTACCCGATCAGGAGGCCAACACGGTAGCCCGAGCACTATTTGACCAAATACTGAGCCGATATACGATTCCCAAGCAATTAGTGACTGACCAAGGGAGTAACTTTACGGGTGAAGTCATGAAATCCTTATGCAAATTGTTAAAGATCAAGAAATTGCAGACTACCGCCTACCATCAGCAGTCAAATGCAGTAGAGCGACAACATTCAACCTTGGCTAACTTTCTAAGGAGTTTTGTGGATGCAGAGCCCAGGAACTGGGACGAATTTCTAAGAACTGCGGCACACGCGTACAACAACACCGTACATACGGGCACTAAGCTTACGCCCATGGAGACTCTGTTTGGGTTTGTGTCAGAAATCCCAAGCAATTTGATGCGTAAACCAGAACAACTTTATAACGCCGATAGATATCATTCTGTGCTGCGATTCAAGTTACAGAAGTCTTTTGAATTAGCACGGAATAATTTACGGCAAAATAAGGAGAAGGCGAAAAAGTACTACGATAAGTCGTCTAGAAGTCAACTTTTTCATGTGGGAGATAAGGTTCTGGTTAGGGACTTAGCTAGGGTGGGGAAATTGTCAGCTATTTTCAAGGGACCCTACGAAGTCATATACATACACAACCCTGAAAACCTAACAATACTCCAAGGCCGGAAGTTGAAGCGAATTCATGTTAATAGGCTGAAGAAGTTTGAACAATGATTAATTCACAGTTCAGACGTGTAGTACATAGATACTGGATTTTTTCGAATTTCCCAATGACCAACTTCGAGCGTAAAATGCTTTGCAAACTGTTCAGACCTTACATTTTCCCGCCAAGTCGAGGTACTAATCGTTTTTGCATTTCAGAAAAAATATTAAAACCAGAAGAAGGACGCAGAAACCGCGAACCGAGGAAGAGGCTTACTGGAAAGAAAGAAAGAAGGAAGGAAAGATAAACTTTTCATGTCTGTGGAAAGGGTAAGATAAATAGGTTGAAAAAAAACGGGGGAAGCATTAAAAGAAAGATAGAAGGAAAATAATAAAGAGTATAGGTAAAAAAAAAGGAAGAATTAACAAAAATATAGAAGGAAGATAATAAAGAGTATAGGTTAAAAAGAAGAACAAAAATATAAATAAGTAAATAAATAACAGAGAAGCAAGTTTTTTTTTTAAATCTAATATAAGTATAGGAAGGTTGCCCGTTTAAAATAGGTTAGTTAAGTATACGGAAGTGCAACAGAATGAAGGCGATCGCGATAGTGTTGGTAGTCCTGGTAGTAGGATCGGCGATAGGCGTAGAACAGAGCGGCTATAGTATGAAGGAGATAGCAGAGTCGGGAGTTCTTTTCGAATATCTGGGAAAGACACATTTCTACACCCGACATTGGACTATCCTGTCCACGTTGCAGTTGCCAGATGTATCAGAGGATTTGAAGTTCGCCGTTAATTGCAGCAGCCTGGTGGCAGGTCTTTGTACCGAAATTATACATACTGGAGTAAAAGCAAGATGTACGGTAGCAGTAAGGGAAATTGACGGTTGGGTCAGTCAAATTAAGCAGCAGGAGGAGGAATTATTACATCACACCCATGCTGGAGCTTCTTCAAGAAGAGAACGATCCTTTTTCGATGGAGTAGGTGCTGTATCGAAAACACTTTTTGGAACGATGGATCATGAGGATTCCAAAAAAATCTACGCTGCACTCGATGATCTCAATGAGAAAGAGAATCGTACTTTCAGCCTTCTAGAAGACCAGATTACCCTTGTGAAGTCAACGTTCGAACTGTTTAACTCATCACGGGTAAGGGCAGAGTCAGAGCGAGAGCAAATTCGGACCCGGATCTCTGGGCTTATCACCGCGCAAAGAACCACTGATGGAGAGCTAGCAGTATTGCAGCGCAGAGTTGAAATAAAAGAGGTTCTGACACTACTGACCCTCCAGCTACGCGAGATAAGCGACACGTTGAAGACCATCTCGAACATTATGGTTTCGCTGAGCGTCGGGAAATTACACCCTCTAATAGTCCACGCTCGGGAATTGACAGAGATTATGAGGAATGCCACGAAAGAACTGGACTTAAGCAAGGAGTTTCAGGATTTCCAGTTATTAGTTCAGATTTCTAAAGTGAAGGCCATCTTGACTAACCAACGCATTCTGGTCAGAGTAGACTTTCCCCAACCACAGAGAACTCCGTTCGACACCCACAAAATCTACACCATCCCCGCAGCAGTAGATGAAGCCGGTTACCATATGTACGACTTAGACGCGGAATTTATTTCAGCCAACAACCACGAGAGGCAATATGTCTTACTAGATGACCACCAGTACCAGAGGTGTCAGCAGCTGATCACCATGACGGCTCATACCCATTTACTGTGCCCACAGTTGAGCCTAATAATTACGGCCATTGGCGATAACTGTGTGTTAAACCTGTTTCGCAGTTTCAATGTCAAGACTAAGGCTTGTAAGGAGAAAGTCATCCCGAAATGGAGCTCTCTAACGCGAATGATGACCAGAAATCACTGGCTGTTTGTGATGGCCGGAAAAACAAAGCTGGAGGTCAACTGCCGTAATTCACCGACCAAAATAGGAGAGCTCTCATCGATAGGAGTATTGGACATAAAGGAACGCTGTCATCTGCAGATTGGAGATCTACTTATAACCTCTGAAGACGACGCTCACAGAAATGTAACTCTCTTTCAGCCCGCACCTTCAGAACTACGTAAATGGGAAAACATAGTGACACCAACAGGTCCAAGGAATTCCGAACCTCCAAAGGGACAAACAGGAGAGCTAAAACTTCTAGCGGCAGGTAATTTCAATCAAGCCTGGAAAGATCATGCTGAGAAGATAGCCAAGGTTCAGAGCGCCATCAGGGCTGAAGAAGTTCACCGGCAGCAGAATCATCCGCACCATATCTATTTAGCAGCCACGTCTTTGACCGGGCTGATAAGCATCGTCAGCTTGACCCTAGTAGCAGTAATGATGTTCCATGTAAGACGCTGGAAACGTCAGCAAGAACGAGTAAGTACTGGCAGAGTATCAATACTACCTACTATCCAGACATCCATTAAACATCCCAGACCAACCTCAACGGAGCCGAACAAAGAAGGGACTGACAGTATAGAGTTAGTCATGCCAACAGCAGCAAACTTGCCAACTGGAAGCTTGCCGACCGTCGTGGGAAAACATCTCGTCCGGTTAGAGTAGCTATAATGTATTTTAATCCACTCGATTTAATTGGCACGGGCAACCGATAGATAAGGAGAAGAGGATATTATGGCTAATAATTGTAATAAATGTAATTTTACTGGTTAGGTTGTAAAAATTGTAATTATGTTAGAAAAGAATTTTGTTATAGCATTATTTTTGTATTCTGGTTACTGTAATTTAGTGTAAAAAGAACGGTATTTTTGATAGTTGATAATATTATGCATGTAAATTAATTAATCATCTTTGTTAATAATAAAATTTTTAAGTTTAGAAAGAAATATGTAATAGAAATAATTAACTTATTAGGATAGGAAATATGTAAAAAAAAAAAAGCAGAGTCAAGTTAAATAATTTGAAACACAAATTGTAAGAAATGAAATGTAAAAAATGTAAAGATTAGATGCAAATAGAAATATTAAATATGAAAAAAAAAGAGAAATGAAATATGATACTAAAATAAAAATAGAAATGAATGAAAGAAAAGGCAAATAAGAAAATTTAGATAGCAAGCAGTGTATAGAAACAAATACTATAAAATAATTAATTAAAAAATGTTTGTTAGTAATAAAAAAAAAAATAAGAAAAAAAAATAAAAGAATAGAACAGAAATTGTAAGTATACCGAACCATAGCTATAAAAATTGTGTAGATCATTGTGAATATTGTCTCTTAGTTTTGGTATAAATTAGTTAAGTTAGATATTGTAATCTAACTGAGCACCCCGATCTGATTCCTCTTGGGAATCAGTTTTTCTCAGGGGGGAGGAATGTCGTGACCCAATAGTCAGTTGGTGCAATTGTGACATCACGACTCGAGCTAGCAGGAAATGCACAAGTAATTAAACGATTTGCAATAACTAAGCATTTTACTTCGCACAGTGAAATGCTTGGCGATTGCGAATTGTTTATTTGTAAACTGTCGCATCCACTGCTGTATGTAACTGGGCATTGAGTCATGGTTAAGTAATTCACTTCGCATAGTGAAATACTCAGCTGGGCTCACTGTTTGTTGACATACAGTATTGGGGGCTCCCGCTGTCGGCAGTGATTAGCATAATACTTTGTAATTATGATTGCAAGGTATTGCGCTGGTCACTGGGTCAAAGTCGCTTCCACCTAATTGAATGGAGGTGAGCACGGTCGATTCGCCAGATCGGTTAGTTCAGTTTGAAGTTTGGTATTATTAAAGATAGCGGTTCGGTATCTTGGGAGTCAGTTGTAATTAGAGAGTTAAAGCGGACGTATCAATCACGGGTGATACGCCTCTTAATTTATATCGCCGTTGAATTAAAGTAATAAAGTTGTTGTCCAATTGACTTACGCGAGTTTTAATTGTTTTCCCTGGATTGCTTTGGGACACGACACATCACTTTAACTATATTGCGGCGACATGTAGTTCAATACATTCAACAAATTTAACGTTATAATTGTCGGTCATCCATATTTAAACTTTGCGAAAGTTCACTTCCCACTAAGTCACTATTTTGTTGAGTCATCAAGCAGTCAACGGTATTTTGTATCGCTGACTTATATTATGACTATTTTGAATGAAAAGGCACAGTTTTTTTAACGTTAAAGTCGTCATTCCTTTGTCACATAGGTACATATCATAGTTGGTAAAACAATGAATATGCAATACATTACACAACAATAACAAGCGACAAAAGACACAACGTTGACAAACTCAGCCATTACACCATAATGACAAAAAATCAATGAAAATATATTGACAGAGTAAAACATGATTCTTTTTGTCGCTAAAAGCTAATATCATTCGCCGTTGACAAAATAATGTGTGACATGAAGTTGACATCACATCAGTAAATTTCGTATTGATCTTAAGTGCTTTGTAAATAAGAAAGTATTTTGTATGTAACCGAAAAAATTGTGAACCTTTTTTTTTTATATATATTTTTAAGCTAAACTTAGGAGATAGCAGGAAGCAAATCGGGAAGGGATTAGGGATATGAGGAGAGTGGTGAAGGTGCCGATTTATGTCGCCCGAAGAAAATACGCAAGAAGGTTCACACAGATCGGAATTCAAAAAGCACCACGGAATTTTGCTGCACTTTGACCATGTATGTATCGCTAAGGGAGCGAAAGGTATCCAACATTGCGGCGGTGTTCGAGCGAGTTGATATGACAAGATACTGCCAAATCGCCAATGCGGTTGAAGGCTCTCATCTGGACAATATCTAATGAATCTGAGGTTGTGCGACCAGTCCGGGCCCAGATGTGAGAATTGTATTGCATTCTATGTCCGATATAGGACTTGTGAAGGAGCGCCAGATTTGACGGGCAGAAATATTTCTTACACCTTTCCAGATATCCAATACATTTCGATGCTTCTATGGCATCTGCCAAGAAGTGAGCTGTCCAGTTTAACTAAATGTTAATGTTAAAAGTAGGGGCGACTAGGCCTTCAGTATCATGCGGGCACCGCGACCATAGCTGATCTATTGTGCCTTCCCCTAAGGTGGTTAGGCAAAATCTAGTCTTTTGACACGCTCGGTATTGCTCTTGGGGTTAGATTGCAAACTTTGTTTGGAGATATAAGTGTTCTTCCACTGATTGGCGTCCTTAGACCTACTAGCGCTGGGAGCTCACATACAACATGCATCGAAGTTACATCTTCCTCTTCGCCCAGTCGACACGGTTCACTGTCGGATTTTGCCTGAATTCTTCAATAAGTGACGGAAGGGGCGATGATCAGTGACTGCGTTAGCAAACGGTCTGAGCTACTGTCTGCTAAGTCCAATAAGTTAGCACGTCTTGAGAGGGGAGAGGTGGAAGAATTTCTTCGCCTACCTCATACCGGGGAGCTACGCCAAAGGAGATCCAGTTGCATGTTTTCCCACTTAAGCAGTTCCCCCTTGGCTTTTTGGTAGGTGAAATGTCGGATAGGGACCAATATACGGACATTTAGCTCCACTTTTAGCCAGTTCGTCCGTTTTTTCATTACCGTCCACTCCTTCATAAGCCAAGGTTACTTGGTTGCCCCAAGATAGTATTTGGAGTTTCGAGTAGCAACTCCAAGTTAGTTTCGACTCAAAGACTTGAGAGGAAAGAGCTAGGAACGCAGCTTTGGAAGGTGAGACACCGAACGGAATGTTAAAGTTCCACTTCTGAACTAACCACTCCTGCTCTTGTTTTGCCATCCTTCCGGCAACCGTCAGTGTGTCAGACTTGCGCCCGTTGCTGAACTGGAGCCCTTCTTCTAGTATCTGTCCTGGTAACCTCTTTCAAATGAATGTATTTTGGCCATATTGTCCGTTGGAGCATCTAGATCGTTAATGTTGATCTGGTCGAAGATATTGAGATGACCCACACTGGAAGAAGTGGAATCTACTGGCTTGTCCTTTCAGAGCATACTAGCCGCTGCTTCCCTCTGAATAAAGAAGTAGCTGTAAGCCAAGAATGGTTTCCAGTGCTCGTTGAGGACATGGTGTGAACGCGCCAGTGGCGCCTAAACATGCCATCCTTTGCACGTTATCAAGGGTTCTCCTGGTGGTTGCCTTGAATGTTTTAGGCCACCAGATGTTTGCCCCGTAAGAAAGTATGGTTCTGATTATGCCCTGGAAGATCCATGGGATGGAGTTATTATACGTATTTTCGTTCATTTTTAGGGTTCCGACAGTTGAAATTTTCACAGACTGTGTTCTTCTATTGGCGATATAACAAGAAATAATAAAAATTAAATTGGCCCATATACAAGAAACGTGATTTATTCGGCGTTTTTTCCTCGTTTTATTCTCAGGAAAACACCGATCGTTTTTGTTTTGAAGACAGATTTTTTATTTCATTTTCTCGACGTTTCGCGTCCAGGTGCGGCCCTTCTTCAGGAGCTCTACATAAATAAAATTGCACATAAGTCAGTTTTCTTGAGAAATTTTTGACATACCTTTTTGTCTGGGCGTATAAATGGTATTCTTAAAAGTAGTAATAATAAATAAAAATAACACAGAATAGAAAAACTGATTACATTAAAATAAAAATAAAATAAAATACATTGTTAATAAATTAAAATAGACTTCAAACAAACTTCACACATAAAACAATTTACATGCTACGAGAACAATATGAAATTGAGCGGTTGTCGAGAAGAAACGTTTATATAGGTGACTAATACTATGGTTTTAATTTGCTCAGTATGTATTTATATTCTTTATTTATTAGTTCTGTGTCCTGTATTAGGTTTATAACTCTGTTTTTATTAACGTATATGTGGCATGCTTCCTTTAGTTCTCGTTTTTTCCTATTATTCTCCGTGTCTATTATTTTTGCATTATCGAAAGAAAATACATGCCGTTTCTATTGAGTAGGATTCTAGTGCTGATCGCGGTGCTTCTTTTTTGATATACGCTTTATGTTATGATAGTCTAGTTTTAAGCTTTTTTGATGTTTGTCCGATGTACGCAGCATTGCAGTTCACGCATTCGACCTTGTAAACAACGCTTTTTTTTTCTTGTGTGGGTATCGGATCCTTGGTTTTCGTGTAATTGTTGTTCAGTTATTGGTTTGAAGGCTTTTTTTTTATGTGGTTACTCCCGGGCTTAATTATTTTCGCGATTTTTAGGGATAATGTGTATATAAACGGGATTGATGTATAAATAGGATTGGTATTATCTAATATTATTGCGTTGTTCGGTGTGGATATCGAATTGTTGAAATTGTTGAAATGGTTGTCTCTTATAGCTCTTTATATTATTGTGAGGATTAGATGTGATGGATAGTTGTTTTTTATTAGGATGTCTGTAACGATTCCGGTGTTTTTTTGTAGGATTTTTTTGTGGCTTACTTTAAAGATTTTGCTGGCTGCTATTAGATCTACAAGGTTTGAAATACCAGTCTGTTATAATGTGGTGATTCCTTGTTCTATATAATCGCATGTCAAGAAAGGGAATGCTATTGTTAATTTCTTTTTCTATTGTAAATTTAAATCTATGGTGTATGTTATTGAACCTATTAACAAAGTTAATTTCTGAGTTCTTGGGTATAGCGCAAATAATGTAGTCCACATATTTTCTTAAAAAAGTTTGTTTTAAGGCTTCATTTTACTATTTAGTTTAAATTAAAATCTACACAGATTTTCATTTGGCTTAATGAATAATAACACTTTCTTTTTCTGTTACGCGTGTTTTAGTTCCAAATATAAAATCGCGCCCTTAAATTGGAAGTCTTGTTGTTCTGCAAAGACGATTTCATTTTAGATATTTACCTTCTATTAATTCGAATTGATTAAATTTACCTTTTTATTATATATATATATTATGCTTGGAATAATTACTGTGTATTTGGGTTAATTTACTATTCAACTGTGTTCGACTTGAAATTACCGTAGAATCCAGTAAAAACCGTGTAGCTGGCATCACTGTCCCCGCATTTTGATTGCGCCGCTGCTGCTTCTCTAAGAGTGAGAAAATGATCTCTGCGAACATCCAGAAGAGTAATTATACTGGCTCCTGATTTCTGTATCTCCGGTCGAGAAAACCAACCCTTGATTATTCCTGCCTCAGTTCCGATTTGATACACTTCATTTTGTTTATCTAGAATAACGCCTAATATTCTGCTGAAGTCAAGTGGGGGCTCGATCTACAGTTGGAACTGCTAGTGTAATGCAATCTCCAACAGCCAATTCTGGAAATTTTTCAGTAGAAAATGTCACCATTTTATCCTCTTGTGGCAATCTTCCTGTACATCATGGATATGTTGTTTTCTAGAGCATAACGAGCAATAAAAATTATGTTGATCGGCCAAGGGCCCACAGTCAATGTGCGTTTCCAGATCGCATTCCTGACATGTCACTACGTCTTCAAGTGATACACCAGATCCACAAACAATACACATATTATTCTGAGTATTTTCTTGTGTACTCAGTACCGTTGGATTGGCTTGATGTTGGTGTTCTCGAATTTCCTATATTTTTAATTAAATGGCTAAAATCATATTTGTCAGCAAGTTCTGTTTAGGTCGGCTATATCGGGTGTACCTGCCGGTGTTCCTCATAAATGCTTAACGTAATAAATAAATGCGAACATTCTAGATTGACTAGTAATTGACTATTTTGACTCCACATTTTATTTTTTAATGTTTAAGAAAAAACAACAATTGTTCATTTCTTTGATTCTCTTATTTATTCTTCCACATATAAAAATAAAAATACTTTACATTATTCTAGTAACTATTAGTAGCAACAGCAATGGAGAGCTTTAAGGCATGCATTCATTAAGTGTTAGTGTATAATTTAATTACATTTCTCTATCTCTTGGTTTTCTAAGCAGTGCAACAACTTACCCTTCTTTTCTATATGTAAAATTTCGACCACTTCATTTGAACAGAGTTTGTCTTCTCCTAAACCCATTGTAAAGCTAGATGGTAATTCATACTAAAATGTTCTTTAATTCTTTCCTTAAACTTACGGCCTGCTTGTCCTACGGAAACTCCTTCACATGTAGTATATTTGACTGTAAATATTTTATTTTCTAAACTCACTGGGTTTTTGTAGCCTACCTTAATTATGTTTTCCCAATTATCTCGTGATTTTCTCCAATAATTTTCCTGTGTGTGTTAAAGATAAGCACATGGCTAAAGACAACCACTTTAGTATCCGGAATCTATCCTGTTGCGCGTTTCTTATTATATTTTATGTTCCTTATTTCTTGATTTGTCTGTTAATTTCTTTTTAAATATAACCGTTAGCGTTACTAATTACTATTTGTTAAATTTCCTCTTATTTTATCCATTTGATTCATCGGTATCGAAAGCATTCTTCGAGTTATACTATTGAAAGCCTACTATTTATGTACATTAAAAGTAAATGATGTTTTGGGGATAACCGTGCCTATGTAAGTATCCTTTCTATACACAGAGAATTCATGTTTATTGTTTTTTGTTTTATTGTTAAGTCTAAGTAATTTATAGTAATGTCGGTTCAAGTTCATTTGTGAACTTTGTATTATGGTGTACTTATGAGACAAAAGGGAATGCTCCGTTTTTATACAACTTTAGGCCCGACGTCAACAGACATGAGAGATGCCTTAAACCATGAAAAAACTATACATTGAAAAAACTAGGTTAACTAGGTTTTAGTTTACGCAATTATTATTTCTTTATTATTTTGGAATTGGAATTAATTAGAACAGCTTAGGCTAAAATCAATATAGAATTTAGATTCACACACTGAACAATAATGTTAGTCTTTAGCCTTAACAAACAAATTGTTCGAATTAAATTAAAAAAAATTAAATTAGAATTAAATTAAAAATATTTATATTATAAAAATAGAATTTTAGTATATACATACGAAGAACAAAATTTTAATTATCGAACTAAATTGTTTTGTAGAAATATGTAAAAACAAAATATACACAGAAAAATTAAACTGTGGAGCCCAAATGGTCTCGTAGCTGTGGGCCTAAAACATTTCTTATTAGGTTTTAAATTTAGGTAATAAATGTTATTTTTGAATTTGAATTTATTCAATTTCATTATTGTAAAACATGAGTATATCCCCGAGAAAGTTTGCAGGAGGATTTTGGTATTTGCGGTGGGATTCTGTAACCACGGAGAATTTGGGAATTTCAGAGTTTAGAATAATCGTTTTCTCAGATTAAACTCCCTAATTCTCCATTCCCAATTTACGTATATGGTTTAAGAATTAGACAAAACGTTGGAAAATTAGGAAAACCGTGAGAGGAATGAGAAAAACAAGATTGCCATTCCGACCGCTAGATCCCATTGGCTTGGTTGATGATTGCGTTTGTAGACTGAATGAGGATTTAGAACGAATTCACAAGTAGTCTGTCATCAATGGCCGTTCATTAAATCCTACTAAGTCAGTGGCCTTGCCATTATTCGACCCTTCACACCCAGCACCTATTCTCCTAGAAGGCTCTCCTATTTCCTTTGTATGTCGGATAAAAAATGTTGGTTTATTCTTGAATTCCAGTATGACTTGTTGTGACCATATCAAGCCGATCACTGGCAAAGTATATGGAACACTCAGACGGCTTCGGTTGTACGCCAATATTCTTCCGACCACTATGCGCATAAATCTGGTTAGGTCGCTATTAATACCTCACATTACTTTTTGGCAGTAGCCACACCCTAGTCAAAATGATTCTGCACGCTCGCGGTTCTGGGATATTTTCCTTTTTTGTTTAGCCTTAGTTTCCAAAAACTGTGAATTATTTTTTTTTCTTTTAAGTTTTCTTTTTAGTAGCGTCTTTATGCTTCTTTTTTCCTATTCTTTTTACTGAAATCTTATTTTTTTTATTTTTTTTTTCATTGTGGTTCTCACTAGTGCCCCCCTCTAACGCTCTTATTGTTTGCTATCAAATTTTATTTTGTTTCGATTAACGTACTAAAGTAAAGACTTTTGTCTTATTGTACTTTTCTGCAATAAATATTATTATTATTATTATTGTCACAGAGAGGGGACTCGTCAATATTAGCTCCGCAAAAATAAGACGCAGAAACTGTGGAATAATAGCAAAAAAGTGACCAGAATTGTATTGAGGCTGTGTGCTTTATGGTGAATTGTGCTTGGTGAAAAAATAATTTATAAAACAGTACAAAAATTCATTTAATTAATTGTGAAAAACGTGAAAATTTAGTGACAGATTTGGATTTTTAAATAATTTCGGCCGTTGCCATGGCAACATGGCAACCTTAAAATATTCTTAGTTTGAATTTTACGAGCTGAAAAAGTAAAAAATAAATAATAAAAATATTAAAATTTAATAAAAAAAAAAACGAAATATAATATAATAAAAATAAATTTAAAACTTCTCTGCTGCACTTCGAATGAGTGCGAGCAGTAGCGACTGCGGGGGGAGCGATGATCCCCCTAAGTTAAAACTAGGACGGAAGAAGAATGGTAAAGGTTCTTCTTCAAAGAAAGCAGGGCAAGGGCCCACAGAAGAGGCCATAAGGGTTCAAAATGAAGAGGCCATAAGGGCTCAAAATGAAGAGGCCATAAGGGCTCAACATGAAAAGGCCAAAAAACAGGAGACTCCCTATGAGAAGACTCCAGCGAAGACAGTGGTTGCTAACGGAGAAGAGCTTGGAGCATCTGCCTCAAACACGACCGCTGCAATTGCAGCAGTACCAGCAGCCCAATGCCACGTCGGCGTTCGAACTTAGCGGAGGTTGTGAAATCGTAATGAGGCCACCGCTTTCTGCAGCAAAGGCAGGTGCCTCAGAGCGGAAGCCGGCGGCACCAGCAGAGGGACCAGCAGCAGCACCACGATCCCCAGCAGTAGAATTAGGGATCTCTTATGCCCAACAGGTAAGTGGCAGTTTCAATAAGGGTTCAGCATTAGAAATTTTTGGTAAAGGCATCGTTCCTCGTCCAGTCCCACTGGACGCAGGTAAGCCTCGGCCTAAGACCGGTGCGGGTCTTCAGGCTTTTCTGGACGGGAGGTGGCAGGATGAGAGCTACGGTATGTAACTCGAGCACATCAATAGATGTCCTCCGAGCGCATACCTGAAGGTGATCTTCCAGGTCATCTCTCGTGAGGAGCTATTTTCCATGGGAGTAATACCTGGGGGAATGGTTGAGGTGTATACCACAACCCTCGGTAGTGCTACCAAGCTTATGCTTAAGGGCATCGAGGTGGATGGTAGGCACCTTGTGCCGTTGCCACTCAGGGAAAAGCCCACGAAGGTCGTGTTTTCAAGGGTCCCAATGCGAGCCAGTCATGAAGACCTCCTGAATTTCCTAGGGAGATTTGGGAAGGCTCATGGCAACGTTCTCGCTATTCCCATTAAAAATGGGACGAGGGTCTTGGGCGGGGTATCTTCGGTACCAGCAGTGAGGCGTCCATCACTTTAAATAAGGGATGTACGCTTCTAAGGGGCTTTTACTTGAGCATATCCGGCTCGAGGCACTGGATAGACGTGAGCAAAGAAGCAAAATGCCATGTTTGCCATTTGGTAGGGCATTTTATTGCTGACTGCCCCAGGAGAACCGGGAAGAAGGCTGAACCGAGGGTTCCCTCGAAGGAAGCCACTACTACAGTAGTGGATCTGGAGAAGGAGCCTTCGGCCGGCACTCAACCTGCTATTTTGGAGCAGCCAGTTGTTAAGGTGCCTGAACTTGTCCTAGAGGCAAAAGAAATTATGGCTATAAACGGCGCCACGTCGGCACGTGAAAACACGGCTACTTCGGACGAGGAGTCGAGTAGCCATCTAGGCAAAAAAAGGAGGACGAGAAGGAGGAAGACGAAGGTGGACCGGGTGATGCTGCCTCCTCCAGAGCCAGCAAAGCCAGTCGCATCAAAGCGGCCCTACTCGGAGGAGGACAATAGTGGCGCTCGCGGTTCGAAGGGTGTTGTGAGGGACGCGGAAGTGTCTCTCGAGCAGCTTTCGGACTGCGACATGACCGGTTTGGATGAGACTGGTCTCTCGAGCTTCAGTGGCAATGAGTCGTGTGGTAGCGCCATTTCGAATGATAGCCAATTTGAGGTCTCGAAGGGGATGGAAACCCTTCCTAGGGAGAAAATTCGCAGCATTTTTGGCCAGCTCCTGTACAAGAAGAATTCAGGTAAAATCTGGAGTATTCTTGTACGGGAGCTGGAGAGGCCAGAGTTGTTACTTCCTCAACTTCTACTCCTACAACAGGAGTCGAAAAAAGGGGAAGTACAACGATGTAGCTCGCTTGGATCTTCTCTATAGGAGGGTAGAGGAGCTGATTCAGGAGCATGGCTTGGTCGATTCTTCTCGTCCGTAGACGTCGTACCATCAACGTTTAAGCTTCTTATCTCTTTGAATGTGTAAGATAGGCTCTCTTAACACCGGGGGTTTAAGTGCTCATACAAGACTACACAGTACTATCGAACATGTCAAAATGTTCGATATAGACATTACACTTCTGCAGGAAACGAATTTCACTCAAGACACTTATACACAACTTGAGCGCTATGCTTATCTACACACTGGTTATGCAATGTTTGCCACACCTGCGCCTCGCCGAGGCTCAGGGGTTGCAATCATTGTATCCAACAAATTTACACTATCGTCTCCTGTCTATACAGATATCTTCCCAGGCTTCGCTTCTTCCTTGGATTTTGTCGTTCAAGACAAACATATCAAGGTAGTAAACGTGTACCTTCTTCATGACCAGGACATTACAAGACAAGTGCTTGATAGTGTGTAGGATGTATCCTACGACTAGATCATACGCGAGGGTCTCGTGAAATATCCATGGAAGTCTCGCAGGCTCCAGAATTGATAGACTTTACGTCTCACCTGGAATACTAGAACATTTCGTTGGTGTCACTCATGAAGTGTGTTCGATTAGTGATCATCTTCTTGTAGTGGCGACCAGCACTCTAGTTGAAAGACGAACTGCATACTGGATATTCAACAACTATTTGTTGAAATCCGAGCAGTTCATCAATGAGTTCATTGATTTCTGGCACGATTGGAAAGAGAGGAAAGCTGACTTACCTTTTCTTATTCAATGGTGGGATGTTGGAAAGCTCCAGATTCGGTCTTTTATCGAGACGAATTTCAATCGAAGTGGCTATCAAGCTTCTAGCTTGTCGGCCGAGATCTCTCGGGTGGCAGCTCTTCTCCCAACTCAGCCGGGGTTGATTCTTTATTTCAATGGAATAAAGGAACGCTTGGCGACACAGACTTACAAGCACAGCTTGGAGTTTGTGCTGCGCGGCCAATCGCGCTGGCTGAGAGAAGGCGATTCTCCAACCGAGTACTTCTTTCGGGCGACTATACGTCGCACTGCTTCTTGTGAGGTCGAATCGATAATTGATGAATCTGGACAAGTCCTCAACGGACAACAGCTATCAGAATATATTCGAGACTACTACAGTAGTCTCTACTCTGAATCAACGTCGACAACATCCTCGACCACTCATGAATTTCTTGAGAATATTCCCACTTTCTCTGAAGACAGTAAGGAGCTCCTGGATACAGTAATCACATTGGAGGATATGATTTCTGCGACAAAGGATCTAAGGCGACACACTTCACCTGGTTATGACGGCTTGACTCCAGGATTCTTCATACGTTTCAGGGATTTATTAATTCCTGACCTTTTGGAACTCTTCAATTCGGCGGTTGAGACACATTCAGACTTTCCTTCTAGTTGGAGGAGATCGGTTATGCGCTTGATTCCAAAGAAGGGAGATTTGCAGAGGATGGGGACCTGGAGGCCAGTAACCCTATGCAATGTAGACTACAAAATCGTCTGCAAAGCATTGAGGGCGATACTCTGCTCGGTGATTGCTTCGGTAATACACCCGGAACAGTCCTATTGTGTACCTGGTCGTAGTATCTACGACAACATCGCGGTAGCCAAGCATTTGTTTGCTTACCATGAACAGACAGGTGCACAAATAGCCATGATTTCATTAGACCAACAAAAGGCTTTTGATAGCGTCTCGCATGAGTATCTCTTGACTGCTCTCGAGGCATTTGGGTTTCCGCCCAGGTGGCTCGATATCGTCGGGAAACTGTACATAGATTCAGCAATTTTGATTAAGCATCAAGGACAAGTTCTGGCTCCTATCTCGTTTCATCGAGGTATCAGACAGGGCTGTCCATTGTCAGGTATGCTTTATGATCTTTCGTTGGAGCCGCTACTGGTGAATCTTCGTCGAATGCTCGGACAGTATGCGGTTCGTCTACCATATACCATTGTGAGGCCTCTTATGTTGGCGTATGCGGATGATCTGTCTATTTTCGTGACAGGAGATGAAGCTTTCCGGTCGCTCGTGCTGTTTTCGAACAGTTAGAACGTATAGCGGGCGCTAAAATCAACCTTAGTAAGAGTCAAGGCTTGTGGTGTGAAAGGTGGAGAGATCGTACAGATACTCCACTGAACATCCAATGGACTAATACTTGCCTGAAGTATTTAGGTGTGTATATCGGACGCGAGAGTAAATCAAATAATAGCCGCATCGCTCTTGAGAGACTCTCTAGAGCCGTAAACTCATGGCGTAGTTTTATCGATTGAGTGCAAGTTCAGTTAGGTGGATAATCTTCTGAATTTAACAGACTCGAAAGACTTTATGATATGTCATCAAAAATCTCATTTGTATCTAGGATATTGGACGAATTCAATTTTTTCGGTGATATTGTGCGGTTGCGCTACCACTTAACTCAAATGCTCTGTTAGTTCAGCTTTATTTACTAATTACTAGTAAGCAAATCTGCTCAGATTTATCAACTGCAGTCAAAATTTCTGATATTGTGCCTAGCAGTATTGGCAGTTAGCAGGGCTGACCCTTATTCTCTTTTGTTAGGCAGCAGGATTTCGAGTGACTCCAGCCTATTGTAAATGAACTCGAGCTAACTAGAATTTCACTTCTTGCATTTTGAGTGTACCGACATCGAACGTCTTTTTTGATTATGTGTGTGAAAAGTTTGAGCTGCGAAGACTATTTATATATTTACCTTCTAGAACTCGCACGTGCCACTTTCATCATCTACCCACGTTCAAAACGGCAAGTCAACTCGGCTAGTGGACCATTTACGAAAATTAGGGAAATTATGGATACATATGCGTTTAGAGCTTTGAAACTTCAGACTTAAATGAAGTAGAGGGAGATAGGGTTCCTCAATGGGCTCAAAGGGAATCTCTTTTTCCTAAGAATCATTATTCTCGTAGAATAAAATAGATTATAAAGGCATTCATTAAGGAACTGTCGTGTTTCTAAGCAATTAAAACAAAAACTTCATTAAATTAAACCTTTTTATTTAAATTATTGTTATCAGTTCTTTGTTAGGAAATTAAGTTCGAACGCTTTCTGATTAAAACCCGAACTGACCACACCAATTTAGTTGTGCACCACGAAAACTGGCACCCGGAACTCGGAATTAGAATCTGACCCTCAACATATGTAATTATGATGGTGCGGTAAAAATCTACAACCGATAGCGCGACTTCTGGCCAAAGTCACCGATAGGAAGCAGCTGTGCTGTTGTAAACAAATGGGCAATGACCGTGGTCTATGCGAAGTAGCATGTTTACTCACTGCCGCCGTAATGTAAACAATTATCACAATATTTAGCAATAAGCGGGCACTTTCCTGTGCGAAGTAAAGTGTTCCGCTATTGCTTGCTACTTTACTACCGGTACATCTGTCAGCCTGTTGCTTTCTTGTACCAGCAGACTGGGCCATAACAGAACCGCAGCTTAGGATATGTTACAACATTCTGTCCATCGATTAGAAAGTGGATTCTCATTTTCGAGGCAAATTAATCATCAAGTAAAATGAAAGAAGCGAGTTGTTCAAGCAAATCGATATGGAAGAAAGCTTTCGTAAATTCATTTATTTATATATCCAATCCGAAATGAATTCTTATAGACAATAGAAAATAGTTAATAAATTAATATAAAATTAAAAAAATAACGCGAAGTTTCGATATACCGCATTTTTCTCCGACGCACAGTGGTCCCAAACCCCGAAATGCTGGCCAAAAGTCAAAAACGTATTCAATTCTGGTGAAAGTTTGTACTCGGGGGTTTTCGGGGTCGCTGATTACGAATTCGAAGTCAAAATGTAGAAAAACAAAATGGGGGGTCCAATAAGGCGGAAATTTCTTTAAAACGTATTCAGTTCGGGTAAAAGTCTGTACTCGGGAATTTTAGAAATTATGTTTGTCAATAAATGAAATAGAAAATGTAATGACAGTTGACATTTGAAGATTTGGGAAGAAGAGGATTGGAATACAGTAATTAACCATTATTACAATGACCATGAATATTTATAATATATTTCTTTCATTATTTTATTTTTAATCGATATAATTTGAGCAACAATTTCCTATAAACAATATTATAGACGCGAGATTTACGAAAAACTGCAGAAAGTGCAGACTAGGGTGGTCCTAGTTTGGGATATGTTGTTTTTTATTTTAAAAATGGTGCTGAATCGATTTCTAATAAAAATTATCCCCAAAACCGAAGTCGCAACCAGATGCAGCTAATTTTTGGATATGATTTGACGAATGTCTCAGCAACAGTTTCCATTTAGTTTCAGAGCAGGATTCAATGAGGGTTTGACTTATTGCTTTTTCTAACACGACTTTTCAGAACATAACCAAGAAAAATACCACTACTTTATTAATTAATTTCTATTTCATACATTGTCAACAATAATTTGGAGCAACACATTCAAATTGTACTTACTTTCCGGAGAAGAATCCATTTTAGAGAATCAAAATCCGTTCACTTTTCGCGATTCTACACGTGTCTCAACTTTGTCTTATTTTCGACGCGCGACGAGTAAACGATGCAGCTGCTCTAAGGCTCACGAACGGAATGCGTTCCCATGCCAGGTAGGGACGCTCCCCCTCTCTTAACGGTCATAATCCATACTAGAGGTACCATTACAACTATTTCAACCATTGAAAGTTCCTAGAAAAAATATTTTTTTTCGACTTTTGGCCAGCTTTTCGGGGTTTGGGACCACTGTGCGACGAGACCATGAGATAGCAACATGTAAGTCACTGGACACCGTCGCCATGAAAAACAGTTTTTGTCACTAATATGGTCTCCCAGACGTTTGAGTCGCTTTCCTCAGAAAGGTCTTCATCACCTCCGTTGGAATAGAGTCTATATTACTTTTTTTTTTTAGAGATTTCAAACTTTTGCCTTAATATGCACCCAACTAGACGACCCGCCCGCTGTGAGCTCAATATTCGAACTGAACTCCAGTTCTCTTCACTCAAAGATCCTAAAAATCATTAAATTCAGCTAAATCCTAATATTGCTTCTGCCTACCACTATGATAATCCTGGAGCCGGTCGGTTTATCGCCGAGTCGTCAAGAAGATCTCTTAACCTTGGAGATATCGAAGGGTACCATAATGATCATGCCATATGAGATTTGTTTGACGGTAATCATTACAATAATATGAATGAATTAAGTTTTAAATAAAAATAAATGAACACATTTCAAGAATTTTCACTAAGAAATAAATAAAAACAAAAAATCTAATCCTATTCCCCGGCCCTCGTATATACAATTTTCTTTCCTTTCTCTACTTTTTTCTTGGAAGTGTCCTCGTCCTATTTCTTCGCGGATATTACATTCAAATGTCTTGAGCGAGTGTTCTATAACGACATAAAAAAAAGAAGTGCCAAAAATGTTATTGAAATACTGTAAATTAGCTGCACTGGATGGCTGATGATGATGATTAGGTTTTGAGATTTATAGAGATTAAAATCAAAACCTTTGTCACTTTTAAGCTGCTTCTAAAATAATTAATTCATAATTTATGTAGTTCAGTGTAGTTGCTAAATATATTCAAAACATTAAGAATAATTTAAAAGAATGACACTTTTACGGTTGTTTTTTATGATATTATTTTCAAGGAACTTTCTTCTAGCAATGTAATATTTTTATACTGAGTGCACACATTTCAAAAATATTCCCTAAACCATAAATGTCTGCAGACGGATTAAAATTTGCGAAAGCAATTTGGTGTTCTCTAGAGGGCTTTTTCTTTCTTTCCATTTAAACTGTATTTAAATAATAGTTCGTCTGTAAAAACATACTAGAGATAATGTTTTATCCGCAGCATCTGTCTTATTTAAGTATTTTAACTGTAGTAATGAGTTTTCTAAATTTGTGATGTATTCTTTACGTCGTTAGCTCTTCGAAAACAGCAGAACTGTTTATGGGGAGATTAAAATTGGTCTCATCGCTCAGCTTACTTTGCACTAGTAACTTTTCCAGATAATCCATTTTCACGTGTAAGCCTTTTAAAATTGTTGGATCATTGAAACTTTAAAGTTATCTGATTTAAATAGTACCTTATTATAATAAATCATTGAACAAGTTGAACGATAATATCTACATAACTCTTCTCTTAAGGCTTCGCGTACTTCTTTTTCTGCGTCTGTAGGGACTATTGGTTCTTCTGAAAAATCTATTACTTGGGAATATCCTACGTTTATAGAATTTTATATAATAACTATACCTGTAGTATTTTAGGATTGGGATTCCCTACCTGCCAAAACATATTCCACAGGGACTTCTGGTCCTTTTGAGAATTTTGAATGACAGACAGTTGTGCTTCATATATTTAGAAAGAACCAGCAGTGAGTTTCTATGAATTTTCTTGCGAACTTCTTGGTAACCATCTATAGATAGGCCCAAGTTGATGAGCTATTCAAGTCCCTGTGCTAGTTTTGAGTTCGTTTGTGTCGAAAGTAGCTCAAATGGATATAACTGTGTGTTAGTTGCTGTTTATTCACCAGCAAATTGTTTCAGTAACGAGGCCGTTACCGAATTCTAGAGGTATCTGTCCGATCCATCAACGCGTTACAACAATATCATAGTTGGTGGACATTTTATTGTTGATGTTCTGTGGGATGATTGCATCACCCGCTGTTTAAGGAACGTTCTTCACGCTCTTGATTTAAAAATATTGAATTCAATTCCGACATACTAAAACACTCAAAATCCATCTCAATTGGATGTTTTCCTAACAATTCACACCATAGTTTTTACCATGATTTCTTATACATGACATATAATTTTCCGATTTTTATATGATAAGCACGTTCCAGTGAATCCCCTTGGTTTTCAAATGAAATTCGCAATCTCATAGCAGAGAGAGATCAGCTGTATCATCAGTTCAGGATTTCTTACTCTGGTTCAGACCGTAGTCGCTACAGAGCGGGGCGGTATAGAGCCACTTCTGTCATTCGATCGGCCAAGCGAAGGTACTTCAATTCGAAGTTAAATCCTCCTTTGCCCGCTAGAAATATGTGGAGTAACCTGCGCAGGCTAGGTGTGTACTATAAAGGCTCTACTCCTTGAGAACTTGATCCTAATGACCTAAACAACGCTTTCAAATATATTCAATCCACAGCTAATTTACGTGATCAGCAGCGCTGATGAAGTAGTTCTGATTAATATTAACAGTGGTTTCTCTTTCTAATGTATAGATCTCCATGAAATATTAAATGCGATTAGTAGATCTGCTACTCGTCCTGATGAAATCTCGCCAAGATTTATAAAAACTATTTTTCCATTAATTTTTCTTCTTTTAGTACATGTGTTTAATATGTGTTTAACTACTTCTCAGTTTCCATCACTTTGAAAAAAAGCTATTGTTCAGTCCTCACATAAATTGACATCCCACGATGAATATCCTACCAACGTTTCAATTCCCCGATGCTTTTCCTTGTTGATAACTATATTTCCTTAAATACAAAATAAAAGAAACACAAAGAACCAAGTTCTGAAACCTTAAACAAAAAATACTTTTCTGATAGTTTCCACATTTCCATCAGAAATGCTCTCCTAAATCCGCTCCAACGAAATGAGGAAATATCCACTAGAACCCTTGGGAGCTCCAGTTCACCTAAAATCAAATAAAATTCATTAATAAATACAAAAAGAAAATGCACATAAACATACCTACCTCCTAATATTTACAATTGTTGATGACAGCAAGTGACATACGTCAACCAGCTGTGTGTGGTACATTCAGATATCACATCAATCGTTGCTAGGGCAACACGAAGAGACGAGAAGACATAACTGGTTACAGTGGCTATATAAAGCCGACGAAATTCAGTAGATGTCACCATTATTTTGGCAGAGTTGATCTGTATCAGAACTAATCTGAGTTATAAAGAATCGTGCCTCCTACCTTTTCCACAGAAGATAATTCTGGTCAGGGATTACCTAAGTGTCCTATATTTTCTCTAAAATCAGTTTACTACTCTGGCGCCCTCACGCACCACCACAGAAAATAATTCTGATCAGAGATAATAGGTTTGTTCGATGAAAACACCGTGTAAATTTTCCCCAAATTTACCCGGGGTTTTGAGCACTCATCGAACAAGATTTTAAAACACAGGGTAAATCTAATGTAATGAAATTCTCCTGAATATAATTAATTGTAAAAAGTTATTTATAAAATCGGTGAATACAAATAAAATGTGCTCTAGCTATTTTTCTATTTCTTTTCTTCTAATTATTGTTTATTTCTGCTCAAGAAGTAATTTATATGTCCCAATGAACAACAAATTGCAAGTGACAGTTCTCAAACCATTACCCCGAGAAATTTTTAGTGTAAGCACGGGGTAGCCCAGGTTTTTCAAAAAACAAGATATTCTAGCCCCTGGTGCCCTCACGCGCCATCACAGAAGATAATTCTGATCAGAGATAATCTGACTGTTTGATTTGTCTAAGAAATCATTCTACTACCCTGGTGGCCTCACGCGCCATCACAGAAGATAATTCTGATCAGAGATAATCTGAATGTCTGATGTTTTTAACAAACCATTTTACTACCCTGGTGCCCTCACGCGCCATCATAAAAGATAATTCTGATCAGAGATAATCTGAGTGTCTGATTTGGCTAACAAATCATTTTACTACCCTGGTGCCCTCACGCTCCAACAAGGACATTTTGTCAATTAATACCAATATTTGAAATAGGTTTTGTTGACAGTTGCTTAATTCTTCTCCTTCTTCTTTTTTTCCAGAATTAAAGCAAGCAAGAAGGCGTATCATTTTTTTAATTTGAATTTTTAATGTGTTTATTTTTTATTTATTTTTATTTTTTTTTTTTGAAGTTTTGAATTGTAATAGTTTGTAGGTTAATTTTATATTGAAATTTTATTGAACTGATTTGTGATATTAGGTTAAGCAAGTGAATTTGAATTTTTTGAATAAATTTTATGTTTGGACTTTTAAACTGAGTTGTCCTTTTACAAACCGGCACTCTCTCCCACGTCCGAGACTAAATCTCACAGCTTTTGTGTTACCAATTCCTAGGTCTCGCAAATGCTCTGCACCAGCCGATTTTCGGCCAATTAGCCTACTCTGCTTCGTCAACAAAGTTCTTGAGAAATTAATGGATTCTCAAATTACTTCCGTTCTCAATCAACAATCTACACTATCATGCTGGCAGTCAGGTTTCAGATCACGGCTGAGTCGGTGTTTCTCAAAGTAGTATACAATATTGGTGACGCACTTGACAGAGATCGGATAGCCATACTAGTCCTCCTAGATTTCAGTAAGGCATTCGATTAGGTTAATCATGTTGTCCTTCTTCTTAATTTGCGGCAGAATTTCAGTTTCTCATCTACAGCTATCTCTCTTATTAGGACTCAGTCAGTTTCATCTGCCTTAACTCTTTACTGCGGTATACCCTAGGATTCTATTCTCGGTCCTCGTCTATTCTGTCTCTACATAAATGATGTACCCACGATTTTGCAAGATACTTCGGTCCACCTTTACGCTGATGACGTACAAATTTATTTAGAGAGGCCAATTGGCTTAATCGAGACGGCGTCATTCAGCTTAACAATGATCTTGATAGGATCTGTGACTGGGCCAGTCACAATCAACTAATTCTAAATCCAAACAAGTTAAACAGTCTATTTGTCATCGGATTGCGGAATGTCCAGCAAAGGGCGAGGTATGCTTCCGTTGTGGCCAGGAGGGACATAAAGCGGTCGGCTGCCTGAATGAATTGCATTGCCGAGACTGCAGTAAAAGAGGGAGACCTGCGAGACACAGAATGATGTCAGCAGCATGTCCCGTGTATTCTAATCTGGTGGAGAGGGCGAACTCAAGACATTAAAATGGAGATGAAAATCTACCAAATTAATTGTCAGGGGTCATATGCCGTTATGTGTGACCTGGGCGTCTTGATACAAGAGAACAATGTCAAGTATGCCCTGTTACAAGAGCCATATGCGGTAGATAGGATGGTGAGGGGACTGCCTTCTGGGATGAAGGTATTTCCCAACTCGCGGGCTAGTGCAGCCATTGTGGTGAATGATCACCATGATGTTGAGTGCCTAGCTGTCAGTGAGTTGGTCAACGAATGGGGTGTATGTGTATGGACGAATGGTTCACTTGGCGAAATATTTTTAGTTAGTGTATATTGTAAGTTTAATGAACCACTGGAGCCTTATCTTAGGTACTTGGATGCGGTGCTACTACGGGTGAGTAGCAAGCCAGTCATCCTCTGCATGGATGCGAATGCATCATCCCCGACGTGGTTCAGTAAGGTGACCAGCCTTTCGGCAGGTTATCAGAATCACTATCGGGGCGAGATGCTATCGGAATACGTGCTTACAAAGGATCTTTATGTCCTTAATGAGCCAAGTAATAGTTATACTTTTAGTGGTCCGAGAGGCAAAAGCGACATTGATGTGACACTAGCGAATAATGCCGCTTTGGCATTTACGACGCGGTGGACCATCAAGACTGGATATGGGATCAGTGACCACAACCTGATCGAGGTCATATTGACCAGCGAAAGGGTGGTGGACATGAATCAGGATATGGGTGCGAGGAGATGGAACACTCGGCGTGCTGACTGGAGCTATTTCTCGGTGTGCATGGAGTATGCAGCTTCTAGTATACCCTTGAGTGATTTCAAGGAAATGAGCGTGGATGAACAGGTGCGTAGAATAAAAGAGTGGATGACTGCTGTGAACGACGGCATGTTCTCAAGAACAGCTGCCATGATTGATAGGCGAGCTAAATGGTGGACTAGTGAATTAGCTGGAAAACAAAGGTATGTTAGGCGTCTCCGGAAGGGATTCCAGAGAGCCAGACGGAGGGAAGAGGAAAATGCAGAGCAGCTTAGGAGAGAGTACCAGCAGAACGTGCGTGAGTATAAAATTATTATACAGCGCACAAAAGAGTCTGACTGGAAGCGCTTTGTAAGGGACAATAGGAATGATCCTTGGGGCAAGGTCTATAAGATCTGCAGGGGTAAAAAGGATATTGGAAATGTTAGTGGCATTCGAGTGGGAGATAATAATCTTACCACTTGGAATGAATGCATGAATGTGTTGCTAAGCGAATTCTTTCCGGATGCGGAGCTGACTCAATCTCTTCCTAGCAGGGAGATGACTGGGGTTTCAGATCTGGAAGCAGTTGAGATCTCTGAAAGTGTTGGCTTGCTTCGCTCTAAGAGATCGCCGGGACTGGATGGGATGACAGGTGAGATGTGTAAAAGCATCTGGCGTGCCATCCCAGACTACCTCACAGCTGTGTATGACAAGTGCTTAAGGGAAAGCTACTTTCCCAATGAATGGAAGTGTGCAAAAATTGTTGTACTGCTCAAGTCACCTGACAAAATCAGGAGTAACCCTCGTTCTTATCGAGGAATTAGCCTTCTCCCAGTACTAGGAAAAGTACTGGAGAGAATAATGGTTAATAGACTGGAGCAGAGAACAATGAATGCTATGTCTGAAAGGCAGTATGGGTTTAAGAAGGGTAAATGTGTGGAAGATGCGTGGATGTATGTTCTGGACAGTGTAAAAGCCAGCAGGAGTCGATATGTCCTTGGAATCTTTATTGATTTCAAGGGCGCTTTCGATTACCTGAGTTGGCATAAGGTAATGGAGAGACTGAGGGAAGTTGGATGCCAGGAAATGGGTCTTTGGAATAGCTACTTCACTGATAGGAAGGCGTGTGTAGTTGGGAAAAGGGAAACTGCATGGCGTAATGTGACTAGAGGTTGCCCGCAGGGATCTATCTGTGGTCCGTTTATTTGGAACCTCATGATGGATACCTTGCTGGGCCAACTGGAGAGTGAGGGCAAATGTTGCGCCTATGCAGATGATCTGCTCCTCCTAGTGGAAGCAGATTCGAGGGTAGAAATTGAAAGGAAGAGTGAACGGTTAGTGAGTATGGTAGTTGATTGGGGTACAAGTGTTGGTGTGAGTGTCTCAAGGGAGAAAACAGCAATGATGCTGCTTAAAGGCAAACTGTCTTTAAATCGTCCCCCTTGTGTTAGAGTGTATGAAGGCAGTCTGAAGTATGTTACCCAAGTCAAGTACTTGGGGATAAACATGAGTGAAAGAATGCGCTTTGACTGTCATTTTGTGGAGATCAAGAAGCGTATGCTAATCTTGGCTGGTCAGCTCAGTCGAGTACTGAGGACGGAATGGGGCCTAAGCAGAAAAGCAACGCGGACGATATATGAGGGCCTGTTTGTTGCCTGCGCAACATATGGGGCACCGATCTGGTGTGAAGGTATCAAAACAGTAGTAGGAAGAGCAAAAATACTCTCTTGTCAGAGGGTAATGCTCCTATCGAGTCTATCTGTGTGCCGCACAGTGGCAACAGATGCCCTACAGGTCTTAATGGGAACAGCCCCGCTTGATCTGGTAGCGATAGGCAAGAGCTTGTCCTACAGGATCAAGAAGGGAATTGCCCTGAGTGAGAATGACTGGGTGACGAACGCAGCTATGCAAGGCCTCAGCAAAAAGGAGAGGGAAAATGCACTGCGGCAGTGTATTAATGACAGATGGCAGGACAGATGGAATGAGAGTGAGAAGGGAAGAGCGACGTATGAATTTATAAGGCAGGTGTCCTTCGCTGAAGAACATCCTGACTTTGAATTCAGTCTTAGCTTGGGATTCCTGTTGACTGGCCATGGCTCCCTGAATGCATTCTTGCATAAAAGGGGGCTGGCTGAAATTGAAGGATGTATGTGTGGACACGGTTGCGAAGACTGGGTACACGTACTGTGCGAGTGTCCAATCTACGACGGCTTTAGAGACCTGAACGGCATGGGTATCGTTCGATCTGGAGAAAGATATGATGTCACCAAGGTACTCAGCCTAAGGGAGCAGCAGCAGTGCATAAGTGAATATGCAAAGGAAGTTTTTAGGCTAAGGAGGAGGATGCATGCCAGACAAGAAACGCCAGGAGTAGCAGAGGATGACTGACTGAACTGAACTGAAATACTATGCAGAATAGAACGGAGAGGGCCATCAGTCCCGGGCTTGCATGAAGCCCAACTGAAGCAGTCTTGGCTATTAAATAGCCTTGGCTACGAAAACCTGACCAGAGGTTATCTGGTACCACGGGGTCGGTTGCCCATGGAACTCTCTTCCATGCCGACATTGGTGAGGCCCTTCGGGGAGTAACGTGGTGGTTGTGGTCGCCCATATCGCGGGCAGAGTGAGTGCCCTGGTGAGTATGGGAGGATTCAGTGATCATTCATGTAAGTGAATGATTTCTGACATCTTCTCGCTGAACTAGGGCATGATCTTGGCGTGGAGTTGCGCTTATTCAACCGGGTGCCGTGACCCACAGATCGGCAGAGATGTTAGATAGGTCTCGCTCCCATCAGTGAGGGCGCCAAGCATGCACTTGGCGTCAACTGATACTTCAGAAGCAGAAATGCAACTGGAGGGCGATGATTGACGTCACAAAATCAATCCGAGTGTGAAGAACACCGTGAGATTTAAGCCATGATGGCAGGTGCTCACGTTAAACACTGACAGCTTTCTGTCTATTTGTCATCATGACATCATTTTGTGCAATTTTGGCATACTGGCACTCATTGTTTCGACACGAGGAATTTGATTGATCTTTACAATCCCTGCATGAAGAATGCCGTGAGATTAAGCCATAATTGGCAGGTGCTTACATAAAATCCTGACATATTTCTGTCTATTTGTGGATAGGAGGCATTATGACCTAAATTATCTAGCAGTAGTTAAGATCAACGGCATCGCCATACCTTACGCTGGTGTGGTTAAAAACCTGGGCGTCGTGCAAAATACCAAGTTTACTTATTGTGAGTATATATCTAATACAGTTGGAAAGGTGTATTCTTCCCTGAGAATGTTAAGAATACCTGCGAATATATTGTCAAAATGTATGCGCATGAGGTTTGCAAAGGTTCTCGTGCTACCCCACTTTATCTTCGGGAATCTAAAATTTCCAAAACTGGATTCTTGCTATTAGCGGAAATTAACGGTATAGCTTTCAATGCCACGATTCGATTTATATTCGGCTTGCCCAGATTTTCTCATATTTCATTTTATGTCGACTTATTTTTTGGATGTCCTCCCGAAACATTCCTCATAAACAGAAGGCTGAAATTTGTGTATAACTTGATCTATATGGAAGAGCCAGCTTATCTCCACCACCGTATTCAATTTCTGCGCTCCACTCTACATCGTCGTCTTCTGTTACCTAGCTTTGTTACTCACATTGGTGAGAAATCCTACTTTGTACATTGGGAAATTCGGCCGGCTCTTGGCTTCGACCCACTTGCCTGAATACGCACTGACCGCTGCTATGCACTGTGTATTGCGCTGCACCTCTTTGATTTCTCGACTATATTTTTTTACACAATATTATTATTTATATTTGTATCTTTTCTTTTTGCTTTCTTAAATCTAGTTTAATTTTTGTTCTTCGACTATAATATTATTTTATCTCATACATCATTTTTTTGAAGTATTTGTATAACGTTTTTCATTGTTATGATTCTTCCCGCGCTTGTATTTTACACCCACACACACTGTTAATATTTAGAATTTTTCCTACGTTAATTGTACACTTTTAAGATCTTATGAACCTTTGCCAGCAATAAAATTTATTATTATTATTATTTTTAAAATACTTTATGACATTTACAGAATTATTAAAAATCATATTAGCTGTAGAATTCTGTGATTGGGAATCCTTTCCTGCCAAAATATATTCCTTGGTGGGAATTGATATTCCCGAAAACATACTGAAAGAACTCGTTCTCCACAAAGAGAGGGATCACATATAAAAAGGGACTTATAGACTAAATTGGATTATATTTTTTCACATTTATATATGTAAAATTGGAATAAGCACGGTTGAATGGTACGCAACTCACTTATAAAAAATATTTCTAAGTGGAGCATTTTTAATTTCATTGGCTAATGTTGATCCTTTTACAATACCAATATCTCTAGAAGCAAAAGGTACAGTGAACAATTTTGACAGGATAAAAATCTCTTCCCAACTGCCGTTCCACGGAATTTGATTCAGTAAAATATAATATTTCAAAAGGGCTTCCATCAGAAAATATACAAAAACAATCGCATGTTTTTTAAGAGTCGCATATAATTATCAAACATGTAGGCTAAAAATACCAAGTCGTTTTATACAATCGGAAAAGTGAAGTTGTGGATATTATACGAAACGTAATATTCTTCGCGCAGCTCTGAAAAACTTCTCACTACTTTTTCTAAAAGCCAATGATCATGTCATATGTCCGCAACAACGTGACCTCTAAAGGAACAATATTACTTGTGAATTAAGTCCCGCAGGCTTAAACATATTTTTCACGTCAATCACCTCTGCCTACAGAGTCAATCAGTTGGCTCATTCTCATATATCAGCTGATAATCCGATAAGAGATATCTCATCTAACACATATCAATACCAACTGTTTCTACTTTCCTGGAGTCGACTACAATGAGCTTGTGGATGCTGTAAATTCACTCATATCTGTGTAACCATAAATAAGTATATTATTATTATATCCCTATTATCCTTACACTCTCCTGGATGGGCTAGTAAGCGACAAGCACAACAAAATAGAAGGAAATTATTCTAATTTAAAATATATTTGAATAATAAAATCGCAGGATAGAGGGAAAATTGTCTAAATTCTGTTGTCTTCGATCTGTTCATATAGGAAAAAGGTCGAGTTCTCTACAAAACTCAACTGGAAAATATTTTATAAATGATTTTAAAATTGCAGACATCACAGGAATTCGATGTTTAAATACTGTCTTTAACATTAAAGTCAATAACTTTTACACACTCCCAAATCCATTAGGTGCATAGGTTCAATAGGAAATTGACTCACCATATTTACTCCAATTTCCTAAATTTTGAATTTTCAAACTGCTCAACATGCTGATATTTAAATATCCTATTTTGAAAAGTCTCATCAGTTTGCAAAGTATCGACCTGAGAAAGAAATGCGATTCGCTGTCGTGTGATAGATCTTGCTGGCGCATCACAACAAAATAAACGTAAAACAATTTTTTTTGGTGCAACCTCATTCTTGATTATAATGCCATCCATTTGAAGTATTTTTTTTCGAGTACCAAGTCATTCAAAAACTCATTTATAAATGTTGGCTTTGTTTGACAGACAAAAGCTCTAATTATAAATAAATTTATAACAAACACGTTCTATTATTCTCAAAAAGGGGAAGACCATCAATCCCTATATTAATTACGACTTTATTCATGGAACGTAACTGTTCACACCCCATTTTTTAAACACATTTTGTATCGCTATCTAAAAAAAATGCCCAGAAGTCATTATTCTTATGGGGGGATATGAATTACAAATTTTCACTGAAGTTTTTCTAGATGTGGTTAGGTCTATCTGATATTTTAAAATAATCAGAAGCTCATCCATGCCAGTTCCACTTATTTTATAAAAACTGTTTTCTAAAAAAGTTGTGTCCTGTTCAAAAACACTTGAATAATCTTCTCTCAAACAAAAGTTTTCAATGTCCGAAACTGAATCACTTAAAATGATGTTTTCATTTATTGAATTATGCTGATCAAAATAAACAATTCCACAATTTTATCTATTGCTGACACCGTTTCGAAGCATATTAAAGTTTTCAAATTCATCCTTGACTTGACATGTCCGTGATTTTAACTATAGAAGCCCATTTTGTCTACATTTACTTTTGACACATAGAGGAAGCGGTCAGGAATTAAGTATTGTTGACTTCGACATCGTTTAGCATGTTTTCTGCTACGTAAACTTATATTACTTAATTGCTAAGTAAAAAATAATCCACAAAAATAAAGCACATCATACGAACTTATCGACAGGCAAACTGCAAGTGCCGCTTTGATCACATCATGAACGGCTCACGCACTTAAACCCTTAAACTCTGCTTGAGTTATGGATTTTGGGCTGTAAATAGGAGCATAAGGTTTGACGATCAAAGAACCAGGACAAAAAATAGACAAAGCAGCTCCGATTAGAGATCTGTGGCTCATGGAAAAGCAGCAGGACAGCAAAGGGAAACCACTCAAGGTGAGGGAGTACTGATTGAGGTCACCAGAAGATTTAGATCTAGTGGTAGAACAATTATTGCCGATAATTTTTTTAAGACATTGGAAGCTGTTGAGAAACTTCGATTGGGAGGAATGGCCTTCGTAGAAACAGCGAGACGCAACAAGAGATACATTCCTCAAGAAACGTTAACACATCGCAGCCGCCTAGTATTATCTACAGAATTTGGGTTCCAAGAAAATGTTTCACTGACTTCATATGTGACTAAGAAAAACAAAGCAGTTCCACCACTATCGTCATTACATTATAATAATGAAGTTGTTGATGAAGCAAGAAAACCAGAGATGATATTCTTCTACAACAAGAACAAAGGAGGTGTTGACTTAATGGATCCGATGCTAGGTGAATACACCTGTAAACGTCAAATAAATCCACGGTCATTGGCGTTTTTTTCTTTCATCACGTCGAACATTTTTACATTCCTTAGTGAACCAGCTGATAACTCCACAGGTCGAACAACGAATGTGTAATTCCAAAAGTGCGTCTAAATTTAAAGTGTGAAATGGAATTGAAGCTTTCTTCGGAAAACCTCCTCAGCACAGAGTACCGGAGTCGGGCACAAAATATTGGCCATCAACATCGTTCACTATATATGCTGTAAAAAAATCTTGTTTCTTTTGTCGAACTAATGATAAAATACAGCAGCGAAATGCAAGAATTTCTTGCATAACATTTGCAATATAAAATTGCCACAAATGCATCAACGAAGAAGAAGCAAGTCATAAATAGCAATAAAATCATGTAAAAATTATAAAGTTTGATTAAGAAAAATAATATGATAAATTTCTTTTTAAAAATGAAGAAAAAAACATGTTTACAATTTTTTTTTTTTGCAATATAGATTGATTTTTATATAAAATGAATGGATGTTCAGGCAGACCTTTTCCGTGGACGGAAGAGTTTTAGAACCCTCAGAGACAGAAGGGTTAAAAGGTCAGGCACAGATAAGCTGCAGTTGATAGTTCAATTTATTTGCAATAAATTTTAAATAGAAGAAAACTTCATATGCTTCAAATTAGTTGGTCTGAGGCCTTGTATTGTAACGAAGTGAAAATATCCCCATGCTCTGCCCGTAGTTAGAGCGAGTACGCAATAAATGAATTGGAATGCTCGAAATTATAAACCTGCTCCAAAGTAAATAATTACGTGGTTTTATTCTCCGGTCCAGCAAATCTTATACTGTTCTTCCCAATTAGAACACTCAAGAAAAATATAAGTAAGGATGGGGACTGCAATTAATAACGCCAATGAATACTTAAAGTTAGTGGTTTATTTCACAATACGTCACAGTTAATACACTGTTCCAAATTCAAAGGGAAATATAGTTACGAGATTACACATTCACGAACATAAACTTAAGATACTTATAATGTCGACTATGTCACTTAATAACTAAAAAACTCACTTATGTATCAACTTAAATAAAAACAACTTATGATAAACTCAAACGGAGCTCACTTTTTAATGGTACCAAGATGATATACCATATGTATCAATATAATTACTGAATAAGATTAACTATGTATTAAATGATTACTCAAAAACGTACTCACCAATCTAAACTGTGGATGCGACTATGGGGCGTTGGTAAATAGACAGTTAGTGGTTATCTTGTTCTAGTCGTGTCGTGTTGTTTCAGTCGAGACCCAAAACAAAGTTTGTGTGTTCACTTCCGTTGCGACCCAAAGTGGTATTAGTAGTATTTGTTCTAGTCGATAACCAGAATAAATATCTTTATCTCAGTCGAGACCCAAGATAAAGGTTTGAGATTAGTTAGTGTTATTCTAGTAGCTACCCGGAATAACTATATTTATCTCAGTCGAGACCCAAGATACAGTTATTGAATTAGTAAGATCTATGTTGTAATCACTAGCCAAGTCGATTTTCAAATGATGCGCAATCTATTTAATAAATATAAAAGGAATAATTAGAGTTAATTCAAATTTATGAATGTAATTAATTTATGTATGTAATTTGGTATGGTCACCCATCAGTGCAAGTTTGATTTTTAAAGTGGTTTTTTGCATATAAGTCTAGAACGGTTCTCAGACGGTAGAAATGATTAGAACCAATTTCATAAGATTTCATATTCTGAAGAACTTTTCAGTACAATAAAAAGCTCTAGGAGTGATCGTTTTCACAATAATACGTAAAAATCCTAAAGTTTTATATGGCAACACCAAGAAAGGGTTGCCCACTTTACCCCATTTTTGAAATTATCTTTACAATTAATATTAGAGCACTGTGTTTAAAATTTCAGCTCTCTATGTTGAGGCGTTCTCAGGCAATGTCCAAATATGTAGTGAAAAACAAGAGTTACCCGATTTAACAATAATATAATTTCTCGGTGGTGTTACAAACGGGATGACAAACTTAGTATACCCTTTGATTTCATCTAAGGTATAAATATGTATGGAATAAAATTAGTTCAATATGATTTGTTTCAGATTTTTCCAGAAATTTTGCATACAAATACATACGTGTGTTTACTATTTTTATACTTACTAAGTGGCGGTATCGTTTGTAACTTTTGTATTGGAATATGACACAGCGGTAAGGGTTAAGTGACTTCGGTTGCAATGATTGTCACGAAAAAAAGTCATTTGTCATGTCACCCAGCCTTTTAGGAATCGGTCTTTGGAAAATAAGTCAGATTTTCACGCTAAATCTCACTTTTTATGGATACTTAGTCATGGTATAAGAATCGCATTTTCGAACAAAAGACACGATGTAATTGTCATTTGCCATTTTAATTTTATCAGAATCCGGACCCAAGCTAGTATTAGGCACTTGATCAAATTGGATTTCTATTTTAGTGATGTTTCGAATTGTAATATTTTTTATTTCAGTTGATAATCAGAATAAAGCCTGAAACACAAGACGATGCAGTGCAGTGCAACGCTGTAGCAGTGTTGCTAGCCTGGAACACAATGCGATGCAGTGCAGTGTTTTGACAATCAATTTTTGAACGTTCAATATTTAGATTTTTGTATGGTGGTAGATTAATTAATTATGTCGAGAAAAGATAAAATAAAAAGAATACTGTTTGTATTAGCGGCTTGTGTTATTCGAAATAATTTGATTTTATTGAACAAAATAAAAAGGATTTGGACTAGACGCTATAATACCGAAAAGCAGCGCGAGCTTCATGGTTTTTATACAAAAATCTTCAAAGTCATTAAGGAGGAAAATAGCAACGAGTTAAGGAAATTTACTCGGATGGGCGTTACGCAGTTTAATTTATTGATTAACTTGTTGCAGAACAGGTTGAAGAGAAATTCTATACGTAAACCTATATCACCGGAATGTCGCCTGGTAATTACATTGATCTAAATTCTTATGAAAGTGTGTTTACAAAGAGAGCCTTCATTTTGGATCCTTAATTTTCAGGTTTCTTTCTCAAGGTGCGAATTTTCTTACAATAAATAGCCTGGATGTTTAGGATTGGAGCATCGACAGCTCGTCAAGTCATCCTTGAAACATGCGAGGCTATTTGGGAAGAATTGCGCGGTATCTATCGTGCACCTCCTCACAAAGCTGAATGGAAAAGGATATAAGCGGACTTCCGAAATGTGTGGGTGCAATAGATGGAAAGCACATAAGAATTAAGTGCCCTCCAAATGCTGGATCACTGTACTACAACTATAAAAAATATCACAGCATTGTTTTATTAGCTGCCTGCGATAGCAATTACTGCTTCACAGCTGTAGACATTAGTGCTTATGGGTGACAAAGTGATGGTGGCGTTTTTAAAGCGAGCTCATTTGGAAAAGCCGTATTAGATAGAAGAATTGACTTACCTGAAGACGAAAACTTACCTAACTCAAATGTTAAGTTGCCTTTTTTCTTGTGAGTGATGTAGCTTTTCCCTTAAAAACAAATATTATGAGACCTTATTCCGGAACATCTATATCAGAAAATGAGGATATTTTCATAATGTTATCAAAAGCACGCGTGAAAATTGAAAACACATGATGATGCGATGGAGGGTACTATTTAATGCTATAAACTGCTTCCCACAGAACGCTGAAAAAATAGTAAAGGCTGTGGTAGTCTTACATAATTTGGTTAGAATGAATGACGGCGAATACTGTCCTGCAGAATACGTCGATAGTTTTAATGGCAACACTAGAGGATTATGGCGGAAGGAGGTTAGAACCTTGAAAACATGTAGGCTTTTTACAATTTTAATGCCCCAAAAGATGCATTCACTATCCGTGACACGTTAAAGGAATATATTGTTAATGCTAGAGGATAGGACACGCTGCATTTGTTGTTGTCGACAGACGCTGGGGGGAGAGGATGGCGATAAGGATAAGGTGCAAACCATAGCATACAATATAAATATTGAAAAAATTCTAGAGAGTTTTTAATAAAAATACGGCATTTCTAATAAATATTTATTTTTTTTTCACACAAACACAGTGTTAAGGTCTAACTTCTTAATTTTATTAGTTTCACGTATCGGTTACTTTGTTTATGACATTTACATGTACTTTGCTTAAGTTGTTTAATTTAATCTAAGTAGCTGGGAATCAGATGTCATGTTAAAAATTAATTCAATTGTTCTAGTTCAGTTCTTTGTTTACATATATAGAGTTCACTTCTAGTAAAAGAAAAGGTTTTTCTATTTTTTGTCTCGATATTCCTCGGTGCTGGAATTTATCCCTTTACAAAGAGGTTTCCTTCTATTGTTCCTTGGAGTTGGAAATTAGTCCGAAAACCAAATCACAAAGTGCTGAAAACATAAAAGAAAAAATTTACAGTCCACATAGAAGAACACATGGTCCATCAGAGCCGGATTATTTGAGAAATCACTTTATCGTACTTTCCCTGTGAATTTAATTGTATGCAACTACCAGTATACATTCAGGGTATATTATCTACAGTTATCAACAAAAGAAAACGCAATATAAACAGCAGTGTATATAAAAGTGTGCATAGGATAACGGCATCCATACAGTCACTTCAATAAAACTTCATAAAGCTGAAATGGCTGAAAAGAAATCGTTAATACAAAAACGAGGTCGGGCCAAAGCTGCGCTTACACGTTTGAAAACATATGCAGAGCTTATAAACGACACCACGGTGGTAGAAGACATAGCTGTTCGTAGGGACACGTTAGAAGAAACTTGGAAAGAGTTTCGCGCTATAGAAGATGATCTATTACTTATCGACGAGCAAGAATCTGAGATTGAAGAAAATGAAAAAAAGTATTTTGAAGTAAAGTCCTTAATGTTACGCGCATTAAATTCCCGTCAGCCAAGATCAAAACAAGAGCACAGTGATATGAGTTCCACAATGAATCAGTTTATCTCTCAGCAGCAATCCTTGTCTAATAATTTCGACCGTCCTCAAAATTCGCTCAACACTGTCCGGCTACCAAAGTTAAACATTCGCGAATTCTCAGGCGATTATAAAGAGTGGAATTCGTTCAAAGACCTCTTTGAAGCGTCAATAAATGGAAATGGGTCTTTGAGCGGAGCACAAAAATTCCAATATTTAAAGGGCCTGGTGAAAGGTAGCCCAGCAAGTCTGATTCGACATTTACCAGTCACGGACTCCAGCTTTTCAGAAGCTTGGGAGAAACTGAAGAAGCGGTTTGACAAACCTTCTCATATTGTAACATCGTTCATAAGAACCTTCATGGAATTATCAAATCTAAGCAGTCCGTCCTTTAGAGCCTTACGCACTTTGTGTGATGCCTCCGATGAAGTAACACGGGGTTTAAAATCATTAGGGACAAGTGCTGAAGCCAGAGACCCATGGCTTATCTACATACTGCTAACAAAAACTGATTCAGAAACTAGAGAATCATGGTCTCACGAAGCAGCAGGGAAGGAATTTCCTACCTTTGATCAATTTCTCGCTTTTCTTAACAAACGATGCGATGCCCTCGAGAATGCAGGCACAGCTACTAAGAAAAACCCTCAATCCGTCAAAACATTGCACAATTCTGTAAACAATAAAGATTTCAAGTGTGTGAAATGCGGTGCTGATCATCCAGTATATCAGTGCTCAGAGTTCAAAGCTGATTCTCCAGACAATCGAAAGGCTTTCGTCATATCAAAGTCACTTTGCTTTCGATGTTTAGGCCTACATTATTCAATCAAAAATTGCTTCTCTAAAGTACGTTGCTATCTCTGCAAGGGCAACCACCATTCCCTACTTCACGAAGCTTCCTCCAGAGCGACACGTACTGATGCGTACGACAATAGCAGTCTTTCAAAAAATTCCATTGCTTCAATCAACTCTCAGCAATCAACACATGATCCTGATTCGTCAATCAAACCTAATGCTGCCTCTTGCCATGGAGACCCTCAATTATCAGCACTTAACACCTATACAAGCAAACCTAGAGAAGTCATTTCAACCGTCGCTATTTTGCCTACCGCAATGGACAGTATGACTCTTGCAGGGTTCTTCTGGATTCAGGCTCACAAATATCACTAATTTCTGAGCAATTCACTCAACGGCTTGGACTGAAGCGTTATAACGCCAGGCTTGCCATAAGCGGACTATCATCAGTGGGCATTGGACATACTAACGGGAAGATTTATTTAGATATTTTTCCACATTGGGAAAACTCTCATGGACTCCAAGTAGTCGCGTACATTATGGATAATTTAACATCCTACGTACCGTCAAAGACAGTATGTACGGACAGATGCAATTTTTCCCGTACTCTCAAATTGGCTGATCCAGATTTTCATAAATCCTCCACAGTAGACATAATCCTTGGGGCAGACAAATTCTTCGAGGTTTTATGCGAAGGGAAAATACATAACAGTCAAGGCCATCCAATTGCTCACAATACAATATTTGGTTGGGTAATGGCAGGCACCCTTTCTGCAGATCACTCCTCTGCTCTGAGCATGAGCATATCAGTTCACTGATTTAAACGAAACTTTACAATCTTTTTGGAGAACCGACAATATGGGATTAGAGTCTCCCACCTTAAGTGGAGAGAATATGCAAGCGGAAACACACTTCCAAAAAACTTCCTCACGCGCAGCAGATGGTCGCTACATAGTAGCGCTACCTTTTAAAGAAGATACAAAGCATTTAGGACGTTCAAAACGAAATGCACTCATACGTTTACAATCCATTGAACGTCGCTTTGCTAAAGACGTCAATTATAAAAACGCGTACACAGCCTTCATGCGCGAATATGAGCAGCTCGATCACATGGAGCAAATACCGGAATCCGAGATAAACATTGATGATAATCTTTGCTTCTATCTTCCTCATCACGCCGTCTTTAAAAATGAGCCAAACCCAAAAATACGCGTAGTATTCGATGGATCATGCAAAACAAGCTCGGGGATTTCACTAAATGATAACTTAGTTGTTGGGCCAACAATTCAAAGGGATTTGGCATCAATTTTGATAAGCTTTCGCAAGAATAAAATAGCTCTCACAGCTGATGTGCAAAAAATGTACCGTCAAGTTCTTATTGCACCTTCAGACAGGGAATACCAACGAATTGTTTGGCGGAACGACCCCTTATTACCAATAAAGCAATACAGGTTGAAGACAGTGACCTACGGTACATCAGCTGCATCCTTCTTAGCAACAAGAGTGCTGCATCAAATCGGCGAAGATTATAAGAAAACTTTCCCAGAAGTGTGCGCAGTCATCCAACGTGATTCTTACGTCGACGACCTTCTATCCGGTGCCGACTCCCTCTCAGATGCGATAGCACTACAAAGTCAACTCACAAAGATTTTAAAGTCAAGTGGGTTTTCATTAACCAAATGGTGCTCAAACGCTACTGACGCTAGGAAAGAAATCCGTAATGACAGCTCGCGCACAGATATTCTTAAAATCAACGACAACTCCGACACTACGAAGATTCTAGATATCCAATGGAATCCGGCAACTGACACGTTTTCCTTTCATCTTAAACTAAATACTTCTCAAGCGGACACAAAAAGAAAGATACTATCGGAGTCATCGAGAATTTTTGACCCACTAGGTTGGTTAGCTCCTATAGTAATATTAATAAAGATTCTATTTCAGAAGCTGTGGGTTCTTAAGTACGAATGGGATGAAGTCCTGCCCGCTGAAATAAGGGAAAAATGGGGCGACTTACAAGCAAATTTGTCATCAATTTCGGAAATGAGAATTCCAAGAAGAATTTATCTAACAAAACTGGGCATTGAGCTACATGGATTTTCAGATGCTTCGGAGCTTGCATATGGGGCCGTAATCTACTGTAGAAGTCAGAGCAATGAGGGACAGATTTCGATTAGAATAGTAGCCACCAAAACCTTTAAAGCAAGTCTCACTTCCCAGACTGGAACTTTGCGCTGCATTGTTGCTCACTCGCCTGATGAAGATGGTTTCCAACGCATTGTTTTTGGAAAATCTAAGTATGTTTGCTTGGACGGACTCTTCAATCGTACTAGCTTGGCTGTCAGACATTCCTCGGCGCTGGAATACATTTGTCGCCAATAGAACTAGTGAAATTTTAGAACAACTACCGAGAGCCCAATGGAAACATGTATCGTCGAAAGAAAACCCTGCAGATTCCGCATCACGAGGTAACAGACCATCAGATTTGACCCATCTATCGCTATGGTGGAATGGACCCCCTTGGCTATCGAAGGACAAAGTCGAATGGCCCTCCAATTCGCCAGTAGAAGCTGAGGATTGTGCACCTCAAGAGGAACGGAAACGAAGTATTTTGTCTCATCTTCTAGAGACTCGCAACGATACCCTGACGGAGTTGTCCACTCGATACTCATCATTTTAAGATTTTGTGATAATAGTCGAAAGCCGAAAGAAATCAGAAGTTTATCACCTATCTTATCCACTAAGGAAGTCAATCAAAGTATCATAGTGTGCATCAAAAGGATGCAAGAAGGCTCATTTATTAAGGAAATAAAAAATCTACAGCTGAATCGATCTATCGTCGCTGGCAGTCCTCTGTCAAAACTGAATTGTTTTTTGGACACGAATGGAATCATGAGAGTTGGAGGTCGACTGCAGAACTCAGAATATAGCTTTAATGTTAAACATCCCGTAATTTTACCTAAGGCTCATAATGTAACAACATTACTCGTACGAGACACTCATCATTTATACCTTCATTCAGGACCTTCGCTTCTAATAAATATTCTTCGACAGAGATATTGGATACCCAGTATAAGGAATATTGCTCGAAAAGTTTGCAGAGAATGCTTCACCTGCTTAAGGCATAAAGCATCTACGACTACTCAGTTAATGGGGAATCTACCCAAACCTAGAGTAACCATATCACGTCCATTTGCACAAGTAGGCACCGACTATGCGGGTCCCATCATATTGAGCACCAGAACAGGACGAAGCTCGAAGACAATGAAAGGATATATCGCACTGTTCGTTTGCTTTGCAACGAAAGCATTACATCTTGAGCTAGTAAGCAGCCTAACCAGTGATGCATTCGTTGCTGCTCTCCGGCGATTCATTTCTCGCCGAGGAATCCCGAAGGATATTTACTGTGACAACGGCACGAATTTTGTAGGAGGAAAAAAGCATATAAATGAACTACATAAGCTAGCCTTATCTGCATCTAAAGACTCACAAATTGCCTTTTTTCTTTCTCAGCAAGGCATAACATGGCACTTCATCCCACCGAGTGCTCCTAATTTTGGCGGTTTCTGGGAGGTTGCAGTCCGTTCAGTAAAATTCCATCTGAAACGAGTTATTGGTGAGACGATTTTAGGCATTGAAGAAATGACCACCTTGCTGTCTCAAATCGAGGCCATACTCAACTCCAGACCAATATCTGCATTGTCATCCGATCCTAAGGACTACAATGCGTTAACGCCAGGCCATTTCCTAATAGGGGAAGCTCTTACCACACTCCCCGAATCAGACATAGTGGAAAGCAAGGTATCACGCCTAGATCGCTGGCGGCACATCCAAGCAATGATGCAGGGTTTTTGGAAGCGCTGGCGCCTTGATTACTTAACTTCACTGCAAGAACGTCAGAAATGGACGGAGACACACAACTCTCTAACTGAAGGGGATCTCGTAGTGGTCCGAGAAGATAATATGCCTACTACCAAATGCCTCTTAGGGCGTATAGTGCAAGTTCATCCGGGAAAAGACGAGGCAGCTTCCTTTGTGGGGTTTTTTTCATCCCTCAAAGTCCTCATCAAAGTAAGCAACTCTTGGTTGGTGAGGACCTCGTCAACCAACCCACGCTGCCTGCTTCCTCGCCCAGTACTCGCTCTTGAGGACGACCTTTCTTGGGAGCTAGCACGTGGATTCTCGGCATCTGGTGGATCGTCGACAGTACCAATGACCAAGTCGATATCATCAAATGCTTGGTCATGGTGGTCATCGTACTCAATGATATCATTTAAGGTGAGGTCAGAGGTAGCTGCTTCGTCATAACTTCAGTGTGTTCTAGGATATATAAAACTGTATTTCTGAATTTTAATGTAAATAGTTTCAACTTACTCTGCATTTACACTGCTGCATGTATTTAAAAATGCCAGCATTTCGAAAAAATTATAGTTTTTCAATTTGCTGGCAGCACCACTTCCAGGGGGTAAATTCTGTTTATCCTTCAGGCGATTAAACCTGTCTTTCATTGTTCGCCACCTTCTTTTTG
Source organism: Dioctria linearis (assembly GCA_963930735.1). Classification (NCBI taxonomy): domain Eukaryota; kingdom Metazoa; phylum Arthropoda; class Insecta; order Diptera; family Asilidae; genus Dioctria; species Dioctria linearis. The sequence continues at coordinate 275,745,869 of OZ005740.1, read as the reverse complement.
CAGCTTCACCTAAATGGATAAAATAAAATAAATGGATTAAAATAAAACAAATATATTTTCATATTTAAGTTACCTGTAATTCCCAATTCTTTCCCAATTTCGTCCCAAGCATTTTCTCTCTTTTCATTTTTTTTATAACATTTGTGGCTTTTATCATAGAGATATGCTCTCCCGCGCACCAATTCTACCAATTTTTCCTCCATATTTGATAACACACAAATGTCAACTGATGCAGTGTTTTAGAAATTAGCCTAAAAGTTGCAGTGCATGTGACTTGCCACATGCTATTACATGGGCTCAAAATTTCAATGCAGTGCAGTGCACTGCTTCGATTGTGTTTCAGCCTTAAAGTTGTTTGTGAGTAATATTCTTATTACAGTCGATACTCACAATAAGAGCCTTTACTTTAGTCGCTATCAAAAATAGAATTTCTAATCCAGTCGGTGTTCAGAATAGAGTAATTTAATTTGGCAGTCAACCAAATAAATCATTTTCTTGTTAGTATGGTAGTCTTGTTGCAGTCGATACCCACAATAACAATCTTTAGCTTAGTTAATCTAGTCGATACTCAGAACAAAAATCTTTCGCTTTGCACTCAACTAAATAAAGTAATTGTTTGTTTATGTCAAAATAGATTACGAGCAGAAATAAAGATCATGATTATGCGCTGCCAAACTAGAACAGAGAACGAGTCAAGTCATATTCTGGTTTATACAGCCATGGGTTGCGCAGGGGGCACATGAACGGCATGTATATGGCAACAATAATTCGAGCTGCACTTTGAAGTGCAGCCGTACTGTACAACAAAAAAAGTAGAAAAAAGATTGTCTGTAAATTAATACCTTCCAATCATAAATTTGTTGCCTACTCAAGTTTTTCTAAATAGATGTATATATAACAATTAGAGGTTCTGGCAACCCCAAAATATCAAATTTATTGGTGCTATGTTTATAAAAGGTGAAGAAGTCAAATCAGGTAGCTACATCCATATATAAATGTACCAATCCCTATGCAAACCAGAATTTATTGCCTCCACCGCCCATATGAATTTAGCTAAATTAAGTAATGGCTACTATAGCCATCACCTCTACGACAATTCGGCCAACAATGCATATAAACATGTATCGGACCACCTTTCAGCCCTCAAAAGCAACAAGACTTCCTGAAACACATTCAGTGCAATAACTTCGAATTTTCAGTAGCCGTTGCAGTGAAGTTTACTTTGCTTTATCGTATTATACGCATTATGTTTACTAAGTTTTCTTTCATAATTTTGAAACAAACTCTTGCAAATAATAAACGCCAACTAACTAACTTATTTTTCCTACGATGCATTCGAATATTTAGGTTGTCAGTACTTTGAAATTTTTCAAAGTCGAAGTTGAAATTGCATTTACTACGCTGCAACTGCATATATTGTGGCAGCTTCAAGTTCAACCAAATAAAATACCATGTGAAGTCAATGAATACAAAGTTGAAGTGAACGTAATTGAATGTGTTTCAGACTATTGCCCTTGCTTTTTCTCAAACTGTTTTTAACCAGTGTTTCATTTGAGGCTTGAGGTTTCTCTTGTTCACTAGCGCTATAAAGAGCACTTCACAACGCTGAAGAAATCAATTGGTCAACCATCCTCGACTAGCTCGGATCTAAAAAAACATTGTTACTGAAACATCTTTCCCGCATCCAAACTTTACCACAATTTGCTCCATTGTGAACATCCTCGAATGTAAGTATATCCGCTCAGATGGCTATTCTCCATTTATTATTTAAATACGAGTATATCCATTCTTAAAACTTTAAAATTTGATAATATAAAATAAAATAAAATCCTCGGATTTAAAAATCATCCTTGGACAAAATATCGTTTTATCCTGACATTCCCTTGTAATATCCGTTATGTATACAATAATCAAAAGTAACCTTCTTTTAGTTTGGAGGTGGTCTCTATCGTCATCTAATAACTTTCTTTTAGTGATGGTCTATTTCTTTATTGTTGTGACTTAATCAGGGTATTAAATTTAGATTAAACTGTTGATGCTAGAGCAACATGACGGCATTAACTCTATATAGGACAGGCTTATCTAAGCTCTAACTGAACAGGATGCAGTTGAGGGAGCAGCTAAATAGCAGAACTCCCTATTAAAAACGCCGAAGTATACAAGGAGGTCACTAGATGGGGCTTGCAACTAAAACTCTCTTCTTTTATTCCGTTGTTAATTCTATATTGTTGCAAATCTTTTTTTTTACTTTCAGCGTCCCTCACCAGCCTCGGTGGTTTCAATGTTATTGATGCTACGGTATCGACGTCTCCAAAAATGGTACCAACTGGTCCCATTATTCGGACCGTTACCTGACCAAGCTATTACCGGGATAACGGAGGGCGTCTCAATGTGGGCTGGATGCTCAAGTATGGAAAAAAATATTGTAGGTTTGCAAAATTTTTTCCTCGTGTGGCGTTGCAGGCGGTTTCCTTTCCGCGTTACGAATTAATCAATTCGGGTGCTGGAGGAACCTCCACCTTCGTCTGTTGTATAATGCGAGTCCTTGGCTTCCTGGTATTACTTATAATAAGTAAACGAAATTGGAATTGAACCTCGGAGAATTGAAAGGTGGAGGTGTCTTTTTTTTATTTTTTTTTTAAATAAAATACTCAGACGTTTGATGCAGGATTATCTCGAATTTGACTATTTTTTTTTTGTCAACCCAAGCTTTGTACAACACATTTTCAGTCGACTGACTCTAACCAAGAACAGAACAACACTTAAAAAGGGCGGCTTTTCTAGCTTTTTCTAATCTCTCTCGTTTTTAACTCGTCGCTTACAATTTGTCCAGACTGGCGCTACCTTAGACCTGATTATGTTATAGTTTCATAGTGCCATCTGTTTTTAATTTTGTATTTCTTTTCTTAAACTAATCCCTACTTCCAGTTACAATTTAGGAGCTCAGTTTAGTCTAATTCTAATGTATTTGTTTCAATCCTTCATTGTAAATGTTTTTTCTTGCTTTACACGTTAGTTAATTAGTTTTCCAGGTCTGAAAACTTATGTGTTTCGAATTTCAATGGATGTCAAACTGGTTTTTTGCTTGTCTGTCAAGTATGTGAGTTTTAGAATTCGGTAAACGCAAACTACTTTTTTAATTTTGGACACTTGGTTATATTTGTCAAGCTAGTGTAGTTAAGAATTTGAGAAATGTCAAACAGATTGATTAGTACTGACTTTTCTTATGTTTGGATATCTGCTGCAATTTGAAATTGCAACAAATGTCAACGGACATATTATTTAGAATTTTCTTATATTTGTCAAGCTAGTGTAGTTTAGAGTTTGTTGGTGGCAATGGTCCGAATTATTTATTGATTTTTAGAGTCTAATAAAGATTAAAACTATTGATTGGCATTTACTTTTTATATCTGTCCGAATTGTTGGAATGTTTTAGTTTGCAGGTGCCATACTCATTTTCTATTTATCACGGGTCCAACTAGTTCATTGCTAAGTTATGGCCGATTTACATTACTGCGATTCTACGTCGAGACACAAGTTCAGCAAAGTGCTCGTGCTTCGTGTTGCCATATGTGGGTTACCCTTTATTCCGTGGGCTTACGTGGTTTATTCGGAATGAACTAAGTGTCGTGCGGAATTGTAAAAATTGATTTAGAGTTTCGCTATATGCTTCAGTGTCTATCTCTGTCGGGACAGCTGATAGAAATGTCAAACGGGTAAACTGATAGTCGTAATTTCAACCGTGTTTTGCTAATTTCTGATTTTGGTTTCTATTATAAGCACAGGTTATACTTTTTATGTGCTGGCTGGTGCAATTTGCGGTTGCTCTATGTGCTCTCTCGGTTTCTGCGGAGTGTTTACGAGTGCTTGAACCATATCTGGAGTAGGAGCGAATAAATAAAGTAATTGTATTTTCTAAGAAACCTGGCGTTTGGATCCGATGATAACCCACATAAACACACTTTGTAAAGCAACCGACATCTTGGGAAGGTCCAGGTTTGTCTTCTAAGTGGCAATGCGCTAACATTGTTACTTTTGGCAAACATTCCATCGATATTCCTACCCAGTTATTGAGAGCATCACCAGTTTATCTGACCACGGAACCTTTACTAGGTACGCCAAATTTATGGCGGAAGGTTAAGCCAGGTTAGTGATTTTGTTACAATATATATACAAAGGTTTGTGCTTATTCTATATGATTATTGATTAACAATATAATTTACTTATACAACATTATAATTTCGTCATCTACTGACTTTGTATTGATCGCAGTGTTATTTCATCATAATACTACGATCAAGGTGTAATATACCTTACCTTGCATTCTTGCTTTCATATTCACGCATGACCCCTTGTAATGCATATCTGTAATCATGCATCGTTAAAGCATGTAATTGCATATAAATCGTATACATATCTCCGTAAAAGAAATATGATACCAAGATTACAACTAAAGTTTGTAATTTATTTCAAAAGCTAAAACTCGAATAAACAAAAATGAAAATAAAATTGACATACGTACAGATTTGTATGTAATCACTTTTGTGTCAATCATTCATAACTCGTTATGAATGAAGTAATATAAAAGCGCATCAGATTACAGCGCAAGCGGAAATAAATTATGTATGTGCAATGCACCAAATTTAGCAATGGCAAAAAAAACGCTGCTCGCGTGAGGTCACCGTTTCTTTCATAATGATACGGTGAGAAAATTATCGAATGTAGGTAGCTTAAAGAAATTAATGTAAATAGCTTATTTAGCAATAATTAGGGATTATAAATAAGCTAGCATTAAGAAAGAAATTAAGAATAAAGTTTTGGCCATTGAATGGTAAAGACAAGGGCTTATTCTTCAGAGCGCAGCGGCAGGTGCTCCCCTACCATAAGATGTAGAGGCTTTTTAGCCAGATATCTTCAACATTAAGATACTGAGGCACTCCAGCCAAATATCAAGCAAGAATTGAGGTATTCAGCCAGATCCACAGGTAATTGCTATTTCTTTGCCGTCCAAAGTCCGCACGTTGTGTTTAAACAAAGGCCTTAGCATAAACGCCAACAAAACGGTTATCGTTCCGTTCACAAGAAGATCGAAGCTTTCACTAACGGCTCATCTTCTTGGTAATACGGAATTGATATTTTCAGACGAAGTCAAATATCTGGGGTAACCCTAGATAAGAAACTTACCTGGAATTCGCATCTGTCCAGAATGACGGATAGAGCGATGCGATCTCTCTACATGTGTCGTCGCTTCATTGGCAGAACATGGGGTCTGAAGCCAAAAATGATGTACTGGACATTCACCACGGTTGTTAGGCCCATGGTAACCTATGCGTCCCTCGCATTGTGGCCAAAAACTAATCAAAAGACGGCTGAGGCTCTGCTTCAAAAAACCCAGCGGCTTGGCTGTCTAGGAATAACTGGTGCCATGAGAACCTGTCCTACAGCAGCCATGGAAGACTTATTAAACCTTGCACCCCTGCATTTGCAGGTGAAAAAGGAAGCGATCTCCAGTGCTATTAGAGTACAAACAGAGAAACAGTTAAAGCCAGGCGATCTGGTTGGCCATTTAAATATCTTAAAACAGATATTCTTCGAGCAAGTGACGACAATATCTGATATAATCACACCCATAGTTGATTTTTTAAGACCATTCCAAGTGGTTCTTGGAGACCGACAACAATGGCGCTCCACTAAACCGTCCTTCCAAGAAGGATCGATGGTGTGGTATACAGACGGCTCAAAAACAAACAGTGGGGTCGGATTGGTGTATACGGCCCCAGATGCCATATATCAAAGGCTCTAGGCTCTACCCCTACCATATTCCAAACCGAGGTATTGGCCATAGAAGAATGTCCCAATACCTGCATTAAAAGAGCCATAAATGGCTCAACCATTAATATCCTCTCGGACAGTCAAGCTGCCCTCAAGGCCTTATAGTCCTACACTGTCAAGTCAGGGATAGTCTGGGAATGCCTACAAACCCACAAAAATCAATCAAGTGGAAACAAAATTATCCTCATGTGGGTACCTAGACATGGGGGCCACAAAGGCAATGAAATTGCGGATGTCCTAGCCAAAAGAGGAGCGGAAACTCAGTTTGTCGGACCAGAGCCATTTTGTGGCACTTCAAAGTGTTACCTCAGAGCTACCCTAAGTAACTGGGAGAATAAACAAAAATCCCTGTATTGGAAAGGCTACAAGGACTTCGTCAGGCAAAAAAGTTTATCGAGACCTCTGGCGGAAAAACTAAAGAACTCCTACTCCTTAGGAGAACAGAGCTCAAAATTATCACTGAGCTCTTCTCAGGCCATTGCCCCTTGAGGTATCACCTAAACAAGCTGGGTTTGGCTGAGACTTCATCCTGCCGCTTCTGTCAGGATGCCCACGAAACCTCGGAGCACTTGCTTTGCAACTGCGAAGCATTGGCCAGGCGGAGATTACTCCACCTTGAACATGCTTTTCCTCCACCAAGTTACGTATGGAACCTTAAGCCTAGATTGGTTCTAGACTTTATTAACAGTCTAAACCTATAAATGAAGCACATTCAACGGGGACTCCCAATAGATCTTTCAGGTCGCAGTGATTGCAAGGCATGGTAAATAATTAATTTAAATCACGAATAGAATATTGGATATCGGGGAATACGCCAATCCATTGGCAACCAGCATGAAGGCAAACTTAGCACCCTTTCGGTGCTTTGTTTATGTGAGCTTAATGTCGCGAACCGCACTTGCATGTGTCGAAATTAATTAGTTGTATATTCTTATGATTTTTGGGTTTTGCGTAACTTTAGTTTATTGCATGATATTGCACTCAGTGGTAATGCTTGACCCATATTATTGTTTCAATGTAGAAATGGTGCATTACAATTTTGTATGTTGCAAGATATTGTGCATAGATAATTGCTAGGCATATTACACACTAATCCAACCTGTCTGACGAAAACAACGTTACAATATTGTCTTGCGAAACATTTTTTAATCTATTTCACTCATATCAGTTGCGAAACATTACTTCAAATGAAGTAGTGGACGGCAATGCAACTTAAAATGTCCATCTTCATCATCATTATGGTCATTCTTTGTCGAATGTATCGTCCTGCAAACAAAGTCTATCTAACCAGAGGAAAGTTTCTTATTATAAGTAGTTAATATGACATGTCGTCGCTGTGATCAAATCCATATGAAAAGCTTTCCAACTATAAATATATCACAAAAATTTCGTTGTTTTGTTAAACATATTTAAATGACACAAATCGTTAAAGTGTAAAACATAAACAGCAGTTCCTCTAGTTTTTCACTATTGAATAGGTTCATTGCAAAAGGAAATCGATTGGATTTCTACCCATCCATCATCAGTTTTAATCTTCTTTTGTTGCATGGTAGGCACCAAACTATGGGAAAAGTAATCAGTATTCCTGTGGTGAGTCCTGCCTGACTGAAAGAGCATTGAAATTTTTAAAATTTGATGATTTTCGACCTACAAAATAATGACTTTGCTCCCAATTATCCCAGAGGCATTATACCTATAATTTATTTTAAAGGGTCAAACGCTCAAGGTTTCAACAAAAAATATGCCATAAGATTTTTGAAGTAGAAAAAAAATTGTTTCTTTTATATGATGATTCCAAAGTTCAGGGATATCCTATGATACCGATAGCATAGCCTTAGTTTGAAAGGAAAACCGATAGGGAATTTCGAGTTGAGTCTATGAGATGACGATGCCCACCCCGCTTGAAAACATATAGAAAATGGTAAAAAAAATTGATTCACAAAATATCGCAGGGAGACCGACTTCGATTCAAAGGGTATGAGGATGAGCTCCTGTTAAGGATCGTTATGCAGATACGCGTAGAAGAAATTCTAAAACAAATGAGACTACAAATTTCATTAGAGCAAGATTGATAGAAGTAGTAAAAAAAATCGATTAAGACTGATTCAGGCTCGCACAATTAAAATTATAATTATATAATTTTTGCAAGTGCTTGACATCAATTATTTTGATAAAATATAATAAATAATAAGACTTGTCTTATAAGTTGTAGTGTAGTATACATATATATTAATAAAGTATAATATCTCATAACAAACACATATAACACATGTGAATAAAACAGAATTTTTTGTTACAATCAGTTGTTTCCATCTTTCTCATTGAAGCGTCTCTTACGCTTTAATAGTTCGGAAAGCGGCTAATAGCCTGATAACGTTGGAACAAAGCGACTCTATAACCTCGTAGAAAGCTTAGGCAATAGAGCTCCATTTAGCCTGACCTAGCGCTCAGACGCTAAAGCGGTTGGGATGTGCGAATAGTACCTACTCGTTACTTCATCCAATCCGAAGTAATGGTATCGATTTTTCAAAAGTACTCGTTACTTTTATACTCTTCCAGTTAGAATTCAACTGTATCCGATGCGGTATACGCATACTATTTTTCAAAAGCCTACTCGTTTTTTTTTTAACTTTTAAGTTAGAATAGAATCCAATTGTATTCGTAGTATACTCATATTTCGTAGATTCGGTATCCTTCGAATATCTGCTTGTAATGAGCAATAATTTTTTTCTAGAAATTTTACAGCAAATGTTTCGGCAGAGTTTTTATTCACTTTGGTGGCCGACTGCATTTATTTTCTGATACAATACTTTTATGTGTGCCGTTGTTGGGAAATTCAAAAGAAAAATTTTCCAGTATATTTCCAGTAAAATTAAGGGTGAGGCATCGTTGCTTTTATATTGAAGGGAGGCATTTCTGGTTCTTTGTTCTATTTGTCCAATGTTTGTATGTTTTTAGTTCATATATCCTTTTGGTTTTGTTTACTTAACTTGTGACCTTTGAGCTGTGAATTAGCAAGCTTTTAGTGTCGATAATTTAAGACATCAATAGTCAATCAAATTAATCTACATAAATTAATGATCGATTGGAATAGTGGATAGTGGGTAGAATTACACTTTTATATTGCTAAGTGTTTTACATGTACAGGGTGGGCCATTTGGACTGACTGATTTGAAATGCTTATAATTATTTTATTTTTAAAGTTTTTTATTTTTTTTTTGCAGATAATAAAGAATTTTATAAAATTTTATAATATCATCATACTGAGTGCAAGAACGTGCAAAAATTGTTGAATTTTATTATGCTTCCGGACGATCAATTGTTACAGCACAAAGATTATACCGTCAGTATTTTAATACTGCGACGGCCACCACTGTAAACATGATAAGAAGCTTAATGACTCGTTTTGAGAATTGGTGTTCAGTAGGTGATGAACCACGAAGAAATGTTGTTTGACTTGTTCGCACTGAACAAGCTGTAGATGATGTACGAGAAAGTGTCAACACGGATCCAACTGAGTCTAGTCGTCGACGTGCTACTCAATTGGGCATCTCCAGAACATCGCTACGACTTATTCTAAAAGTTGATCTGAGGATATTTCCCTATAAAATTCAATTGGCCCAAGAATTATTGCCGAGGGATGCACCACAACGGTTAAAATATGCGAATAGATTGATTTTGCTTGCGACAGAAAATGCCAATTTTTTTAATAATCTGATTATGAGCGATGAAGCACATTTTCATTGAATGGATATGTTAATAAACAGAACTGCCGAATTTGTGGTACGGAGAATCCGAGAGCATTGCAGCAGCGACAATTACACCCCTCTCAAATGCACTGTTTGGTGTGGAATCATGGGCTGATAGAGTTATCGGTCCATATTTCTTCGAAAATGAAAATCAGGAGCCTGAAACCGTCCTCTGGGGCGGCATACCGGACCATGTTGGAAATTTTTTTACGTCCAGTAGCTCTCAATAATCCTGACATATGGTTCCAGCAAGATGGAGCTACACCTCAAACCGCAGGAGCCACAATGGCGATTCTTCGAGAACTTTTCTATGACCGAATAATTTCAAAAAATACTGCTTTCACGTGGCCACCTCGTTCTCCAGATTTGACGGTCCCAGATTTTTTTTTGTTGGGTTTCATGAAGGAACGAGTTTACGTCAAAAAACCACAAAATATTCAGGAGCTAAAGCAGAATATTCGCACAGAAATTGCTCAATTGGAGCCAGCAACATTGGGCAACGTAAATGCAAAATGTCTTAAATAGAGCCATTAACTGCCAACGGGAGAATCGACGCCATATAAATGATGTCAGTTTTCATACTTAGCTTAAAAAAAACTTATAATTTATCCTTTCATTAAAGTAAAAATAAAGTAAAATTTTAAAAATAAAAAAATTATAAGCATTTCAAATCAGTCAGTCCAAGTTTGCCCACCCTGGTATATAGTAGAACACAGTTTACAGCATATTTTACACACTTATAGGTGCTTGATATTGAAGAATTACTTGTTGTAAAGAAGTTTGAGGAAAATAACGACGCGTATAGGTACCCGATTTGAAAAAGTACGGTCGTACCATCTTCAGAAAAAAAATGCAGAAAGAAAAAGAAACGATTTATGGTTGCAGTTTAGTTTGCCTTCAGAACATGAAAATAAGGATAAATGTGATATTTGTAAGTGCTTATTGTCTTTTGGAGGCGGCACAACCTCTAATTTAAGAAAACATTTGTTAAAAAAACATGAAATAGTAGATAATAATAGTGTTCCTGTTAGCATCACAGCTTCGCCAGCTGTAAGTGTAGAGCTGACAGAAACAGAGCCAAAGAGAAGAAAAACGCAAGTCACTTTAACTACATTTGTTACACGGCCAATATCAATTTCAAAGCAAAAAAAATTGGACTAGTACACACTGTTTGTAACAGACAATGCTGCCAATATTGTAGCTGCTGTTCGTTTAAAGGGATGGTATCATTGGTCTTGTGCAGCTCATTCTTTAAATGTTGTTTCTGTTATTTTTGGTATTCAAAAGAAAGTTGAAAATATTGTCGAATATTTCCACAGAAGGACAACTGCTACGAAAAAATTGATATCTTATCAAAAACGAGCGGACCCCAGTATTACATCACTGAAATTAATAAATGACGTCGTGAACCGTTGGAATTCCATATACGAAATGTTTCAACGGTTTGAACGACTTCAGGGACATGTCGAAGCAGCACTTGGCGCTCTTCACAATCATGTTCAAGGTCTTTGTGAAGAAAAATAGGAAACTTTGAGAGAAGTTTGTACATTATTAAAGCTATTTCAGCAACTTTCAGTTGAACTATCATCTGACCGAAGCGTTTCCATTTCTAAAGTTATTGTCTTGCTGCAAGGATTGAGACATTACTTTGAAGACACTTCGAAAAATTTAAGAAATGATTTGGTAAAAAAAATGTTTGACACACTTAGAAAGGCTTAGGTAATAGATTTCCAGGACCAGAATTTAACCCTGTTTTATCCAGGCCAACATCTTTGGATCCCAGAGATCCCAGATTTAAGAAAAAAGCTTTCGAAAATTCAGATGCCTTATTAACTGTAAAAGAAAATGTAAGAAAAGCAGCTTTTTTATCACAAGAGAAAACGATACTTAACCAGAAATTGCGGTGCTATCTACATCTGCACAACTAGAAGAGACTGATATTTAATGGTGTCACTTCGAGAAAAAGATATCAACTTCGAAAGGAGCACCTCTTTCTACGTTTGATTGAGGTAAGGTAGTTCATTAAAGAACAAATACTGCCTAGAAAGGAGGATCCATCGAAGTGGTGGAAGACGAGAGAATTAGTATATCCGAGTTGTTATTGTTGCCACTTCCGTCGCTAGTGAAAGGGTATTTTCATTAGCTGGAGACATTGTATCCGAAAAACGATCGCGTTTAAAGAGCGAAAAAGTTAATATGCTGTTTTTTTTTAAATTCAAATAAAAAATATTTTAAATAATATAAAAATTTATTAAGCAGATCTTTAGTTTTTCAATGAAGTGTTTTTATATTTTTAATTACTATATTATGTTAAGGAAATAGCCTTATGTTTTCGTCGTTTTTTATCATTCATTTTGAGTTAATACTTCAATCGTTATTTTTTTATCAAACACACATTAATAAAAGTAGCACAAATACTTTACTTGAATTTTTGTTTTACTGTCTTTTATGCTCCTTTGCAAACAAGGACTTATATGTTAGTGTGGAAGAGAGTTATTATTTTAAGTTATAATATTTAAGCTTTAAGGAGTATGTTAATATCTTACAAGACAAGCAAAATACAAATAGTTGATTGGAATACAAGATTTACGTGTGCTAATATCTCTTTTTGTATCTAAAATTATCTGTAACGAGGACCTGTTTTAAAAGTAACGAGACCTTCCAGTTACTCAAAAGTAATGAAAATGCACACCCCTATAAAACGACATTCAGCTTAGTCTAGTACAATACGGGTTTACTCCCCCCCCCCTCCGATTGTTACATTCATTTCGACACTTATGTGTATTTAGAATTAATTAGTTGTAATATTTAAATGAGGATACAAAACAGCTAACTAATAACTAACTCTACGAAATAAAAATCCAGGAAATTCCGTATTACTCCCAAAATTATTATAAGAAAGCGAGAACGAAGAAGAAAAATGAAACATTTTTTGCCAATATCGAGTCGAAAGGAGCAAAATATTAGGAAAGGAAAATATTAGACTCCGCAAAAATAACGTTTATTATCGAAATATAAAAAAATTGCATTTTTTTTCGCTTCAATTCTTGAATATTTCATATATTTGTAATTAATTGCTACTTTAAAATCTAGATATTTGAAATATTTAGATTTGAATATCTAAATAATGATACCCCATGTCTGTCAAAAGAAAGCTGTACTCTCTTTACACAACGAATGGGGTACAGTTTATTAAAATGCAGAAACTCTTCGTCATTTTGTTCAAATAATTACAATTACGTTTTTACCTAAAAGTAAACATTTTGTGCTATAAATAGGCGTTAGAATTATCGTCACCAGAAGCGTTGTTTATTTTGCATAAATTTTTAAACATGAAAGTGTTTGTTTTTCCATAATGCGCATTGCTAAAAGCTTTCAAACAGTACGTTTCTCATACATATGTAAGTAAAGAAAAGTTTTAGCGCCACGGCCTGTAATAAAGCAGGCCATGGTCGGAAAAATCATGCAGAGCTATTTTGACAGTTTGTGGGGAAATTATAATAAATAACCTTTGAAATCAACGAAATTTTGAAAATTTCATAAAACTTTGTTTAATTTTCTGCCAAAAAAAGCTTTTTCGATTCTAACCGCAACGGATTCAGTAATAAGGCTGATTATCTTTATAAGGAAGTAATATTTACTGCGCAATTAAAAACTTCAATAATATTCTTATTACATTACATTATGCAACAAAACTATATTAACACTTGTGGCGTCATCACAATAAATTGTGTTTTAGCCTTTGGTCATTCTGTACAGTTTTGCATTACAGCTTTTATCTTTGGTCTGGTACTGCAATACATATTTGCGTTACATATTTTTTGTTGTTTCGATAAGAACACTTTGGAAAACCTATTACGTTCCGATTTCTTTGTAGGAAGTAGGCGGGGATTTTAAAAAGATGTAAAAAAAAGAAACTCGTTTTTTGTTTTTGCAGTCAGTTCAGTTTTTTCTAAAAAAAGGAATAAGTTGTGAATTTGTGAAAAATAAACAAAAAGTAGATATCATCTTCAAGATTATAATTTAGTGATACAGTAGTAAAAATATATAAAAATAAAAGTGTGATTATTTGTACAAAATCATTTTTTTGTTGTAACGTTCCCTACAACGTTTTGGATATAAACTTCTATTGGATGGGATTAAGAAGATTAATAATTTAATAAAGGGGATCTCTCAAGACCAACCCCCTTATTGGTGACCACGACGTGATCCATAGCAAGGCACCCCCCACCAGTGGTAAGGTGTCTTTCCAAGATTAACATAAAGATAAGTCCGGTTTCGAGACTTTCCAGTCCAGTTGTCCGAATCAAGCAGGAATAGGAACGTTAGAGGCCAGTTTGTGGCGTATGACCCCAAGCATCAAGAAGTTCACCCAGTTTGACTCATTCGGCGAGAAGTTTATCACGAACAACTTGAAGATAGAAGTAAATCAATTTAAAGAAAAAGCAATTGAAGAAAAAGTCGAAGATTGAATCAATTGAAGAATACAAACGGAGATATTTTAAAGAAAGGAGGATCAACAGGTCAACAGACGCTAGTGGCCTTTAGTCACTCCAAGTTAAGTGGTATCAGGTACCGTCAAGTGGTTCGTCCATTTTACAGGTCAGGAGTAAGGTTCGTTATTTATTTTGGATATATATTTTCCTTTTTCGATATATATGTATATTATTTTCTTTTTGTATCTTTAAAACAAATATTTAAATTTATTGATTTTAATTGAAATTATTCCTTTTCTTCATCCATTACGTGAATATTGTCTCTGTTCTCCCTTGCCCTGTGTATATATTGTAAAGGAACATAATCGGTCGTGTCGCGAGTATCGTTTTATGTAAAGTATTGTTTGTCAAGTGTTGTAGTGCTCTAAAGTGATAAGGTTGGTGCGAACTCGGTAGAGTGGCCAATCCCAACGGGGATGTAAATGCGGAAATTTTAGTGAACGCCTCCCAACCACCTGTGGTCCTCGGGGCTGTTTCAGTGAAACCAGCGCCATTCTGGAGATCAAATCCAGAGCTGTGGTTCGTCCAACTGGAAGCTCAATTTGAGTTGGCCAGGATTACTCAAGAATCGACCAAGTTTTATACGGTCATCAGTGTATTAGAGATGGACGTTGCTCGTCTGGTTAGTGATGTGATTCAAAGACCCCCAGTCGGCGAGGACTACAAAAAGGCTGAAGGAGCTGTTGATTTCTCGCCTTACAGGTAGTGAGAACCAAAAAATTAAGCAACTCCTCAATGAAATGACCTTGGGGGAGACATGCAACCCTCGCAACTTCTGCGTGAAATTCAGGCCCTCAATCAAGTGACGAAATCTTAAAGTCGGTCTGGCTGCAGCGACTCCCAGCGCAAATGCAGGCTATACTCTCGTGTACCCTGGCGCCGTCGATGAATTAGCTTCATGCGCCGTCACTATTGCCGAAGTTCATCCGGTACAAGAAGTAAGTGCTTCCAGAAACCCTTTTTTTAAATTCCAGTGACTCGGCATTCAATCTGTTGTCTGAACGTATTGCATTGTTAGTAAATATAATCGAAAATAAAGTAATACCGTCGGAAGTTCCAACTACAAGTAGGTGGCGTAATCGGTCCAAAAGTAAGGAGCGGAAGGTCTCAAAATATAAGAGCCTGCTCGCTGTCCAAATTTATGTTGGTATCACGGGCGCTTTGGTAACAAGGCCAACAAATGTATTTCGCCTTGTAACTTTTCTCAAAATTCTAGTGAGGTAAGTACTAATTCATTTTCGACAAACTAATCGGCCCACCCCCTTTGGCGAATGGTGGACTGGGCCTTTCTAACAATCGCCTCTATATCTTTGACAGATCCAGCAAATATTTTTTTCTTGTCGACACGGGGGCGGATGTTTCTGTTATTCCAGCTACTGCTGCCAGTCGGAAGTCCAAAACCAGTCTTTGCTTGGCTGCGGCTAATTCAACTCCTATAGCTACATACGGTAATAAATTAATCTCTCTGGATTTAGGACTTCGTAGAAAGTTTCCATGGCAGTTTATATTGGCAGACATTTTTAAACCTATTTTAGGTGCGGATTTCCTCAAGCATTACGGATTGATAGTGGATGTTAAGAAACGACATCTCATTGACCCGCTAACATCCCTTAACACCCCAGCTCGTTTGGTAAAGACGAGATACTCATCTCTCTCAGTCTTAATCAAAATCACAGTGAATCCCCAAATTCGCAAATTGCTGCAAGACTTTCCTGCTATCACAGTAAGCAACGGACTCGACAAGTCAGTAGCGCACGATGTCACCCACCACATTTTGACCAGAGGACCTCCAGTCGTTTATAAAGCTCGTCGTTTATCACCAGATAAACTTATCGTCGCTAAGCGCGAGTTCGAATTCTTGCTCAAGCAAGGCATTTGTCGCCCTTCTAGCAGTTGCTGGTCTTCTCCTTTGCACAAGGTCAAGAAGAAGAACGGGGAGTGGAGACCATGTGGGGATTACAGGCGCTTGAATGCGTTGTACCATCCCAGACCGCTATCCCATTCCTCATATCCAAGACTTTGCACATCAGCTAGAATTATGTAAAATATTTTCTACTTTGGATTTAACGAAACCTTACCATCAAATCCCAGTGGAACAACAAGATATACCAAAAACTGCCACTTGCACTCCATTCGGACTTTTTGAATTTGTGCGAATGACTTTCGGTCACTGTAATGCGGCGCAAACCTTCCAGAGATTTATTCATTCTGTACTCCGAAATTTTCCGTTCTGTTTCGTTTATCACGACGATGTTTTGTTGCATCTAAAACAGAAACTGAACATGTCGACCATCTCATACAAGTTTTTGAGCGTTTTTAAACAGTACGGGCTGTTAATAAATTTGGAGAAGTGTACATTTATGCAGTTTCAAATTCCGTTTCTAGGACGCATCATCAACGACTCCGGTATCAGCCCTTCCCCCGAGCGGGTGGACATAATCAGTAAATACAAGCGTCCAGAAACAGTTTAAGGAGCTCCGACGATTTCTCGGAATGATAAATTTTTACCGCCGTTTCTTACCCCATGCAGCTCAACACCAAGCTAAGCTGAATGTTTATTTAAAAGGCTCTAAAAGAGACGGTGCCAGAAAAGTCGAGTGGTCAGAGGATTCCATTGAGGCTTTCGAAGATGTCAAGCGGCAATTATCACAAGTCACACTTTTAGCCCACCCATCAGCTACCGCTCCACTGGCAGTCGTCGTCGACGCCTCTGACATCGCTTTAGGAGCTGTTGTGCAGCAAGAGGTGGATGATGATTGGAAACCCTTGGCATTCTTTTCTGTGAAACTTTCCAAAAACTCAAGCTAACTACAGCGCTTATGACAGGGAGTTACTGGCGGCTTACAGCGCCATAAAACACTATCGTTGTTTTCTTGAAGGGAGAACGTTTACCTTGTTTACCGATCATAAACCGTTGACTTTCGCTATCAGGCAAAATTTTAGACAAGGCTTCACCACGTCAATTGCGACACTTAGACTATATTGGGCAATTTACCACAGATATTCAGCAAATTTCAGGCAAAGACAACGTGGTAGCCGATGCACTTTCACGAATCGACGCGATTCAGCTCTCCAGTACCATAGATAGCAAGGCAGTTGCTACAATGCAAGCTACAGACGATCAACTAAAATTGCTCCTCGAAAACTCACCGCTTAAATTTAGGAAGATTCTCTTGGAAGATTCCGAAGTAGAAATTTATTTTGAGGATTCCGCTAAAGGACTACGACCTTTTATTCCCGAAAAATTTCGTAAACAAATTTTTGATTCAGTCCATTCACTAGCACATCCAAGTATTAAAGTCTGCATTTCTTGCCAGAAAAACAAGGTCTCGAGACATGTCAGAAGTTCATTTGGAGAATTTCCCATGCCTTCCAATCGCTTTGAGGTAGTACATATCGACTTAATTGGCCCTTTGCCACCTTCGCAAGGCCTTACCATGACCGATCGATACTCTCGTTGGCCGGAAGCCATCCCTATCGCTGACATTACTGCAGCTACAGTCGTAGAGGCACTCTGTCAAAATTGGTTTTCTCGTTTTGGTATTCCAAAAATTATCATCACAGACCGTGGTTCACAATTTGAATCCGATCTTTTCACTGAGCTTTCAAAATTTTATGGATTTAAACGAAATAAGACTACTGCGTATCATCCACAATCCAACGGTTTGGTTGAACGTTGGCACAGGACATTAAAAGCCGCCACAATGTGTTATCAGGAGAAGTCCTGGTCTAAGATACAACATCTGGTGTTACTTGGCCTGCGTTCTGTTTTCAAGGAAGAGCTTGGGGCAACAGCAGCGGAATTAGTCGTCTATGGGGAGAATTTGCGCTTGCCTTTCGAACTTTTTCAAAATTCTAAAAGCTTCAAGCCTCAAAACGAATTTGTAATATCTCTCAAAAATTTAATTTCTGGAATTAAACCAACTCCGGCCTCTAATCACTCTTTGGTATTGTTTTTCAAATATAGAGCTTTGGACTCCTGCCCCCGTGTCTTCATGCGTACGGACTATCTTCGTGCCTCTTTACAACCTCCTTATGAGAGTCCTTTTGAAGTTGTAAATCGATCGGACAAATTTTACACACTTTTGGTTAAGGGTAGAGAAATCAACATCTCCATCGATCGCCTTAAACTTTACTACGAGGAAAATGAAGAAGGTAAGACATCTCCAGTATCTCAATCGCCATCTCCAGCAAGAGAGGTTATTGCAGAGAGTCCCATCAGTCAACCAGACGTCAACATCCAACCACGAAAGATAAACTTTGCAATTACCGATAGCGTCTTAACAGAACGCATAACGCGTACCGGACGAGCCACAAGAATTCCTTCTCGTTTTCGCTGAACCTGCAACAGTTCCGGTTCCGCTGGTGGGGGAGTATTGTGGCGTCATCACAATAAATTGTGTTTTAGCCTTTGGTCATTCTGTTTAGTTTTGCATTACAGCTTTTATCTTTGGTCTAGTACTGCAATATTTGCGTTACATATTTTTTGTTGTTTCGATAAGAACACTTTGGAAAACCTATTACGTTCCGATTTCTTTGTAGGAAGTAGGCGGGGATTTTAAAAAGATGTAAAAAAAAGAAACTCGTTTTTTGTTTTTGCAGTCAGTTCAGTTTTTTCTAAAAAAAGGAATAAGTTGTGAATTTGTGAAAAATAAATAAAAAGTAGATATCATTGTAGTAAATTTGGAAAGACTGAAAACAGAAATTAATAAAACTTCTGCCCAAATTTATACAAGTAGTTACCAGCAGCTATGGGTCTGTCAGCTCCGCCGGCTATGAACGAAGCGTTTCCATCTAGTTAAATCTTGGTTGAAGGCAACTGCTTCATCAGAGAGATTTTCGAACATGGTACTGATAAACATTGAAAATGTGATAATTAAAAACAAACTAGCATCGCAACAGGGGCTAAATAAGTTTGCAGAAAAAAAAACTCGTAAACTATAGCGTATACAGACTTAAGCTATCTCTTTAGTAGTGCTTAATAAAAACGTAAATAATTGTTCTAAAATGTGTATCTAACTTCAGACCTGTGAAGTACTTAAGTATTTGTACCAGTACCAAGACCTGATCTTACATGTTTTTTAAATACAAGTCCAGGTACTAGTACTCAAAAAATTTACAAGTACTGGTACTTAACGCACTTACTAGAAATGCCGCCATAACGCGAAGTACTTCAGCTCTTGTAAATTATCTAAATAAAGGTTATGTGCATCTCGACAGTGCGTCAAGAAATCTTACCGCCTTCAGTAAAATTTAAAAATAAATATTAAATAAAAGAAAATTAGCGCAATATATGAGTCACAGTAGGACAGAAATTGACATGCTGAATCGATATACTTTGATGAAAAGGTTTGCAATCAAGTGCAGCACCCCGTCTCTTCCTCCGCACCAGTGGAGCGTTGATTTTCATTTGCATGTCTTTTAAATGCTACACAAAGGTAACTATAATCTGATCTGAAATTAGTTTTGCTAAAGGCAAACTCAAATACTGAATGAACAACTTCCAAAATTATGCAAAAATTAAAACAGCAAAATCTTATACGATATTTTATAATATTTCGTAAATGGAGACCACATCCAGTTATTTAACTGGCTACAGTTTTTATCAAAATATCTGATTTGAGTTTTCGAAAGCACTTGAACTTTATAAGTATCAGTACCGGAACAGATTTGAAGTAAGGGTCCTGGTACTGATACTTCGAATAAATACTGGGCATTAGGCAGAGCGTCATATCAGTTTCGTGTATGGAACTTGAGGATTCTGATTTATTTTCCTTAATATGTGAGAGAAGCAAAGGAGGGGATGTGGAACACAAAACTTAGTAAACGACACCAATTTCTTTTAAAATCGTGAAAATTTTATTTCATTTCTCTCATAAACAGTACTTCCTATCATTTAATAAAAATTTAAATCGCGTTGGATGTTTGGAATGGACTGTAGGAAATAGATGAGTGCCGCTTGGGTTCATTGGGAGTAAAGAAAAGAATACACTTTCACTCAATTCAATGTTCGACTAAAACTATTTTGTAAAACCTCGACGGCGTTGGTCTCGATAAGCAATAAATATCGCCCGATCGCCGAATGTTGACTGACTAGTAATTGAAAAATTATTTTAACTACATACTAATAGGACTTCGTGTCAAAATGGTGCTTTACTATCTCTCACATCAATTTAT
Source organism: Dioctria linearis (assembly GCA_963930735.1). NCBI lineage: Eukaryota > Metazoa > Arthropoda > Insecta > Diptera > Asilidae > Dioctria > Dioctria linearis. Next base: position 275,725,615 of record OZ005740.1, on the reverse strand, counting down.
AGCTAGTTAACAAATGTTTTTCAATTATTTCTTATATCGTATTAGTAGTATAAAAAATATAAAATCATGTTAACTTTTTTTATATAATTTTAAATTAAAATTCTAAATTTCAGTCATCCGTAATCACCACGAATATATATACTGACTTACTTCAAAAACATTTAATTCATGTGCACTAGTCCGATGCAATAGTAAAAAAATGTATCCTGAATACGTTTCTGTTTGAATTTACTTCTGAAAAACAAAACATTATTGATCTACATGGAAAGACAGGAAAAATTTTAAAAATCTCTTTTAGGTAATCGGATTTCTATTTTGATTAAATCGATTAGTAGGATTTTTTCTCTAAAAAGGAAGCAAACTGCTAGACAACAATCAATAAGAAATCCGTAAAAGCACGTTTATGGTGGTGGCTTGTCCTTGTCCCTGATGGCCTCCTAAATCAATTTATGTGACCTCAAGGAACCCGAAGACACTTTGTCTATTCAAATTGGATTAAATTTATTCAAAAGTTAGGCCATAAGCAAGTCACGTCCGCGAACTTTAAGGATAAGTGACAGGGTCATACTGGAGCATTCTGTAGAGATTTTCTATGCTTAGCAGAGCCAATCTTGTGAGAACTGTTGAACTTTTTGGCATGGCGCAACGATTTGTTTTACTGTCAGTAGTAGGTACCCTTACCCAATAAGAGATTTCAAATGCTTGAATAAAGTTCATTTTTATAAGAAACACAAATGTGTGGAAGTGGCACGTGCAAAACTTTTAGCAATGAAAAGGTTTATGTACCTACATTCGTCTTAACCGCACTATGACTGAATACAGAAATTTATTTCACGTCGTACAGTAAAATCTTATTAAAAACTTTAAGATTTATTCCTTCGCACTTTTATTTGAAATGTGTTGGCCACTTTAAATTTATGAAGTCAACAAAAGTACTGCAGTATAGGTATGTACAACCACAATCAACATTCATTTCATTGGGCAAATAACTCAATCTGTCATTAACCTTTTCCGAAATTAAATACACCGCCTCCACTTGATCCTAATTATAAAAAGCTAGTTAAGCATAAAACGAGAATAGCACTCAAGACAAGTACCACAACCGGTTGTGTCTATGTTTAACTTTCGACTGTTCTCAGCAACCCTATATAATATACCCTGAATGTTATCTATTATTAATTATAACGGTCCGGGTATCACTTTTCTTCTAGATTCCCATAGGCTTCCTGCAAAGTAATTGAGCTGAAAACACAAAGTCACGCGGAAATTCGGTTTCTATACCTTAAGTTGGAGGGGAATTATGTGAGGTTAAGAGACTTTTACCTACTCTGGGAAAGTGTTTATGAGCCTCAGAAGTTATTAGAGCATAGTGGTCTCATTTCTTAAATTTAACGCTTCCCGACGGGTCATGGTATATTTAAAGTTGACAAGCATTCCGCATTATGTTTATACTAAATTGGTAATTTAAAGCAACATTAGCTTGTAAATTTGATTATTTCTATCACCAACTCCCTTCTTTGTAGATTTGAATTTATGATATTTTTGATAAAATATGGTTATGACGTAAAAAATAAAAATAAAAAAATGAGGAAAGGCAGCTTCATCATCAAGTAGCTTTAATACCTCGAGAGATATGGGGATTTTCAGGACTACTAGAGTTGACGTGAATCTAGCGAATTCATTTATATTAAATATTAACAGTCATTTGCACAGTGTTCAGTATGAATTAGGTTAACTTTCATGTATTGCAACCAAATAGTAATATAATTTTTCGCAGCTTTGTCCATACTGAAATTTTACTTGGGCTGCATATATGAAATAGGCGGGATTTAATATTGCGCCTTCGGACTCTAATCTATCCATATTTATGTAAATTTCAGAAGTAATTTTTGTTTTTTTAATTTATTTTGTATGATGCTGCCAAAGTTCAGGGGATACCCTATGCTGTCGAAGCACAACCTTCGCAGAAAAGGAATGAGAGGTAGAGAATTGAGGATTATTGGGTTGAGACAAGTAGATAACGGTGCACATTACGCATGAATGTTTGTGGGTTATTGTTGCGGCGGAGGGGGGGGGGGCAGATGATGGCAACCTGTTCCACATTCGTACTGTTCTGCTTATGAAGGGTTCATGGAATTTCATGGTACGGCCGAATTTGACTTCAAGGCTGTGAGGGAGAATGAGTTCGGGTTACAACTCGTGTGGTGCGCATAGCAGGAATTTTACATAACATCAGGCTAGAAATTTCGTCAGAGAAATGACCAAAGAAGTAGCGATAAAAGAGAGACAGCCCAGCTGCCAGTGCTATTGGCGCTAATATCATCCACATATAAGTCCCTATCACATACATGTTGTTTTCGTATGCTTCCGGATCGTGGCTGGGACAAATTTTGCCACTCGAATATATCAGTAATTTTGAGGTAGGATTTGTGAAAGTCCGGAGCGTAGCAGGAACAATCTTTGCTCCATCAATATTTTGCAATCATAAAGAAACAATTTATTGCAACTGGATCATGGGAACAGCCAACACTTATCACGAATAAATTTCGCCCCTTTGGCGTGGTTTCAAAGGTTTTATGGAGCGTGGCAAGAACATAAATTATTGTATTAAAATTCCAGCCTCTTAGCAGAATAAGAAGAAGAAAACAATTGGGATTTTAAAATTGCAGGTACAAATTTCTGCCGCCACAAAGTGCTGGACTATTTAATGTAGATATATGTCGTTACCAAAGGCGATTACAGATGTCAACTGCTTCAAAGTACTTTAATGGCGGATGGTCGTTAATAGACAGATTCCGATATCGAAGCTCTAAGCATTAAATTATGTGCCCGCTTTGAAACTGTCATTATTTACTACTTACATACCTAAACAAACACATCGATGTAGTTCTATTGCATGCAGAAAAATGTTTAAGTTTTTCTTCCGCATGTATACATAGATAGGGCTCAGACACTTCACTTTTTACAGGTCAGAGGTATTCGGAGGTAGGAAAAATTCCGAAATGACAAGTTTTGATGGGAAAGACGGACAGACAGCACACCAGTACTACTGAAAGGAAATTGATTCGGCCATTTTAAAATTGCAAAACAGCTATACAGTTGTTTAACGACTATTGGAGGTGATGATAAATTAATTTAATTATCATTACGTGCTGTGAATTTGCCATACAGTTATTGTTTATATAAAAAACTAAAACTTAATTGAACACACACACAATTGATTTCCAAGCACAAAGGGAGGAAAATTCTGCCGCTTCGATCTGGAACGTGTGGGTTGACCCATAGTCTGTCATTTTTGCTATATGATCTGAGGTCATATCAGCTGACGCGCGATCAATACGCTTGACGTTGTCATAAAACATATAGTGCAAATTTTAATTAAAGAGTTATACCTCCCAAAATTTTTTCACTTTTTCAAATTTTTTTATTGGCTTAAATCATGCCAAAAGAACCCTAGAATCAAAATCTACAACGGCCAAGTTTCGATCTAAACTCAAAGTTTTTAAGTCAATTTTTCCCTTCGATGCTCCAAAATCACAATTTTCGCTAATTTTAGCGATGCTCGCATTATTGACTTTCGCGGCTTTGCAAATTACGATCAATATCGTGTTTTAAATTTGAATTATAGAGGTCGCTCCATCAAATTACGACGGTTACAACGTCTTTACAGCATGGACTTATTTTTGCGATTCTTAAGATTTACAGCATTTTGAAACTTCAAACGCGTTTTTCTCGAAAACATGTTTTAAAATCGGGTGGCAGTCGAACTCAGAAAGTATACATTCGATTAACTTGAAATTTTAACTGTAGCTTCATCGTTTGATTATCTAGTGAAGTACACAAGATTTTACCGATTGATTAGCAAGTAAAAAATTTACAAACAATTTAAGTCGATTTTTTTCGTCGAAAACACGATTTTTTGTTAAAACAATCGCCATTTTGTGAAAAAAATTTTCTAAAAATATAATCATATGTACTTCACCAGCAAAACTCATTCAGATAATGAAAAAAAAAATTTGTTGATCTAGGTGGAATTGGACGAGACTTCTACTGCTCGCCGCGGAGGACCTTTTTGAAATAGCGATTTACGGTAATCACTGCACAGCCGCCATTTTGTAACAAAGTGTCAATAACAATTTGTTTTCTCTTCTTCAAGAGTTGCTTAATCAAATTTTATATTATTTGTATGACATTAATCTCAAATGTCCTTAAAAAAAATACATGTCTACTGGATACTGTGTAGTATACACATGTAATACATGTAATAATAATATCTAAAAATAATCATGCAAAAAGAAAAGCGCATCTCGCTAATAAAAGATAATTAATCACCTTGTAACATTATATGCACGTATATACAAACGTACATACATAGCATGAATAATAATAATGCACAATGCTTAATGGCATTGTACGCACATACATTATTGTGCAAGCGCCATATCATGCTGGTAAACAAGTATATCTCATATTGCAAAACAAAAATTAACAGAAATACAATTTACTTCCAATTTATCAAAAAAAATTACAATCTTAAGAATCAGCAATTTGATACCAATTACAAATAAGTCAAGTAGGTGACAAAAATGTGTGTCGTAACAATTGATGCGAATTATGATTGTAAAAGGTCATTCAATAAGTAAGAAAGCAATGAATTTGCTTATTGGACAATTCATTTCTGAAATTGCCATTTCTTGCTTATGGAATGATTTTCCATAAGAACCTATGTAAACCAATTATATAAAAGACGAAGAAAAGAATAAAGAACTCAGACTTGATTATCACTGCATTGGAGTATATTCATTTCTCACAATTCGGCTTATAAGCCTATTGATCATAAAGCGGCAATCTTCAGCCTGATCAACCGACCTAAGCAAAGGCAATAAAGCGGCATATAGCCTTGCCTTGCTTACCTTTAAAGCTTAAAGACTATAAAGCGGCAAATTAAGCCTAGACTTGAGCTTGAACATACAATTGAGAAACAATAAAAATCGTTACCACCAAGACCGAGATTGATGAGTAAAATATTGCATAGCGACCGTTAATAAAATACAAAAATAAAAATATTACAACTGGTGCACAAATTAATGTGATGTTGTTTCCTATTGTTAAAAAATTAAAGTTTCCGAAAGAAATCATCCAGGTAACAAATAAAAAATAACAACATACACAAGTGAAAAATTAAAGGTAAGAGGAAATTGGTTCAATAAAATGCGTAATTAATAACCAGACGTGTAACATTCAATTTATGTTTGTCGAAACCGGTGATAAATCTGACGATGTAACGATTTTAAGGTTAAAAGATTGTGTCAAACATAATTTGATAAAACGAGTAATGAAAATAGAAAAACAGAATAGGTATGAAGATATCTTTGATAGATAAAATGATTTATTTGAACGTCTGGGTTGTTTAAATATTGAGTGTGATCTTAGTTTAAAAGAAAAGGCCATACCCGTAGTCCATCCTCCTAGGAGAATCCCATTCAAATTGGACGATAAATTGGAAAAAGAATTAAATAGCATGAAAAAACTTAATGTAATTTCAAAATTAAACGGTCCCACACAATGGGTTAATTCAGTGGTAGTTGTAGAAAAACCGATTGGAAAATTGGGTCTATGTCTAGATCCAAGGAATCAAAATAATAACCTGTTGCGGTGCCATTTTCCATTGCCTGAATTAGAAACTATTAAAGTCACGCTTAATGGCGCAACATATTTTTCTACCCTCGATGCAAGTTCCGGATTTTGGATGGTAAAGTTAGACGAAGAAAGTTGGGATCTTTGTACTTTTAATACCCCATTTGGCCGATATAAATTTCAGAGACTACGATTTGGACTTAACGTGGCACTAGAAATTTTTAATAAAGCAATGCTCGATTTATCTTCGGATCTTCAGGGTGTAATTGTATATATTGATGATATTTTAATTGGGGACGCACAAAAAAAGAGCACGATATTTACTTTGAAAGAGTTTTGGAAAGGGCACGCAAAATAGGATTGAAATTGAATAAGGAAAAATGTCGTATAGGTTTGACCAGCGTAAAATATTTTGGACACATGTTTTCGAAAGATGAGGTCCGTCCAGATAATGATAATATTAAAGCTATTGTAGAGATGTCTAGCCACAGGTGCGTGATAGTGCTGAAGTGTCTAGTATCCAACCCGCCTATACTTGTATACTATAATCCTAACTTATCAATAAAACTTTCGGTCGATGCCTTCCAATTTGCTTTTGGTGCAGTAATTTCACAAAACGATCGTCCTCTGGTTTATGCTTCTAAGACATATTAGAGTCTGCACAAATTAAGGATGAACTCTTTATTATTGAAGATCTTATATTCAAAAATAACAATCTAGTAATACCAACAGGTTTAAGAAATGAAATAATTCGCTTTCTGGACAAAGGTCACCCAAGAATAGTTAGGTGCAAAAGACGTGTACGCAGCCTAGTATATTGGCCAAAAATATCGGAAGAAATACAAAATTTTATAAAAAATTACTATATTTGTCAAGAAAATGCGAAAACCAATATTAAAGAAAATTTAATGCCACATCCAATTCCACAGTTTGCGTGGGAAAACCTTGCCACTGATATATTTCAATTTCACCAAAACTATTATCTCTTTATTTTAGACTATTTCTCAAAAGTTATTGAAGTTATCAAATTGTCTTCCTTTAATTGTAATTCAGTTGTAGGTCATATGAAAAATGTCTTCTCTCGTTTTGAAATACAGCGAAAGTTAGTGTTACATAACGGACCTCCATTTTCATCTATGGAATTCAAAAATTTCATGCGAGAATGGGATATAGAATACATAACTAGCTCTCCTAACTATCCAAAATCTAATGGTTTAGCTGAAAGGTCAATCTAAACAATCAAAGAAATAATGCACTAAACGAAAAATTCGAATGAAGAATTTGTCTCACATCGCGCCTACCAGATTTAAAAAAAAATGAAATATTAAAAAGAAATACTGAAAAATCGAAAAAATAATATAATTTACACTCGAAAGTCTTATCTGAGCTCAATATAGGGTTTATTTTTCTCGCGGACGGGAATCGAACCTACACTTGTTAGAATCGGTCAATGATGGAGAAAGAAGAATTTTAAGAACTTATATTTTTAATGATTCTAAATCAAATTTCTAAATACAAGAAGAAAGTGGTAAGAGCAGTCGCCCGGCAAGCGGAAGGTCCCGGTTTCAAATTCCGGACGAGGCGGTTGTTTTTTCTTCTTTTATATATAAATTTGATTTAGAATCATTAAAAATAAAAGTTCTTAAAATTCTTCTTTCTCCATCAATATAGGGGATTTAGTGTTATTTAAAAAAAACTTGAACTTGAGTTGGGCTGCAGGTCAAGTATCTGAAAATGCAAACAACCCAGATCTTACATAATAAAGTCGAAATACGGGAGATAAGTAATACAGACGTAATAGAATACACTTGAAACTTTTGCATAATAGTACATTTACATTGGTCCTGAAATCTCATGATTTCGGTGATTTGATTTTGAAATCTTCAAACCGTTTACATTAACGCCAAAAGGATTTCGATTGAGGTTTTATGTCAAATGGATTTCGTTTGTGTATAGTGTTGGAAAAAGTTAATTATTAACTAAACTCAATGGACTGGAGTAAATGGGCATTATATTTAAATTCTACACATGAATTCACAGTCTTGTACGAAATGATGTGTGATGAAGTAAAAAAAATAAAAGAAGACATCGCATCGCCAACACTTAAGATTAATTTTACATCTTCAAAGAAAAATGCGATTTTATTGAACCATATTTTGAAGCTTAAAAATAACAAAACTGTTTGGAGAAAGGTATTACAAGGAGATTTTAATTCCCGTAATAAAGTCCATACATATTTATAATTCTCAGATTCGAAGAAGTAAGTTTTGGAAAGAAGAGGTACCTGAACAAGACGAATCTTTTTTTATGTAAAAAATGAAATGAAATGGAAAAATGTGCTTCAAATTTTGGGAAAGCAATTCCCATCGGTAAAAGAGTTGCTATCGCTCTATACGCGTTAGGATCGTCCGCTGAATATAGAAGTATCGGAAATATATTTGGAGTGTCAAAATCTACTGTATATATGTTGCATTTTACTGGAATTTTGTCAGAAAGTGTGGGAGAAAATGCAACCAGGTTATCTTACTAGCTTTCCACTTTCTAAGGAACATTTACAAGAAAATATAGAAGGCTTTAATATGCTAGGTTTCCTTCAATGTATTGGAGCAATTGGTAATTTAAATACTAATTCGCAGTACCTATTTTTAATTTTACTGTAACCTTTTAGACGGCTGTCATATAGAAGTACGACCTAGGGCGGAAGATGCTACCGACTATTACAATTATAAATCATGCTACTCCACTGTATTATTAGCTCTGGTTGATTGCAGGTAACAGCAGAAGACAATAATGTAAATAATTTTTCCTTACTGTAATTACAGATATAGATTTATGTATGTAAACGTGGGATGTCCTGGCCGTTGCAATGATTCCCGTATATTCGAAAAGTCTTCATTAAGACGCCATTTGCAAAAGCTTATTTTAAAAGAAATAAAAAGAAATATTTGTGGAGTAAATGTACCTGGTCTTATAATTGGCAATTCGGCAATTAGGTTTTTCAGAAAGTTTAAGGAAACCTTATCCGTTTTCCACTACATCAGACCCAGAAAGTAGTAATAAAGAAATGAGAAATGAAATACATTTCTTCCAAAATGCAGTCGTTTTTGCACAAAGTATTGAAATTAAAGAAAATTTAAGAAAAACCGTCAAATATTGTAAAAACTTAAAGGAAAAACATTCAGAAGAGATTTTAAATTTTCCATTTTACGCTTAGGAGCCGCCAATGGTAAGTAGCTGATTAAATTTAAGCCAAATTATTGTGAAAAAATATTTCGCACATGTACCATATGAAATAATAAAAAAATTTTTTTATATTTATCTTACTTTCTAGATATTATTTGATTTTGAGCTATATCAAGATAACAGTAAGAAATTTATTTTAAACTGGGGCAGATACGAAAACGTTTTTTTTTTTGTATTAAATTCCAAAATTTCTTTGTAGAATTGCGGTATGGTAAACATTTTATAAAAATTAATTTAATTCACTATAAATCTATTTCCTTATTAATGTTTTAGAATAGAATAATTACACGAAATCATTTATAACTCTGCTGAAATTATTATCTCCAGCTTCTCAAGCGAAGCTCAAATTAATTAAATTTGGAAATTTACAGAATATCAAAGCGTTATTTTTGTGAATAACTTTAAATATTTATTTGTTTATTTAGGTCTGCAGTGAAAAGCTCCTACAGACTAAGCATTAAAACTAACTTAACATTAAGTCAAAAGGATATAAATATATTCTATAAAAAGAAATGTAAAGAATATCTAAAGACGTAATTATCTATAAATTTGCATTACAGTATTTCTGAAACTATTACGTTCATCAGTAAGATCTACGAAAGTACAAACAACGTTAAAATTTCGAGAGCAATGAGTTATGGGTTCATACTGACCGTAACATGTTCTATGAGAAAGAATATATAATAAATCCATAGATCGAATAGAAAAGCCAGGCACATAAATTTTAAATAAGGCAATCAATTCTGGTGAGCAAATCTTGTAGCAGAAAACATCTCTGACAAACATAATACTGAAAGCCTTTCTACGAGACTCTAAAGTTTGGAGCCCAAGTAACTGGCACCTGGCCTCGTATGAGGGAAGACCAACTTCCCAGTTAAGCCCGCGCAATTCATAGCGAGTAAGTGATCTTTGTATAGATTCAATGCGTTTAATATGAAAGCAGTATAAGGGCACCAGGCAACAGATAAATACTCTAATATGGAGCGAACTAGTGAAACATATAAAGCTTTTTAAGGGTCTTGAAAAACAGTGTACTTACGCTTAATGAAACCGAGCATTTTAAATGCTTTGCAGGTGACATAGTCAACATGCAAAGTGCAGTTCAACTTATTATCAAAAATTATACCAAGATCCTTAAACTCAGTAGGTCTGTCTACACCTACAGTAATGTCTTTAATCACGTAATCATACAAAATAGGATTACTGCAACTATAAAAGCTGCAGCTCTTGCACTTGCTAGGATTGAGCTCCAAACTATTTAACGAGCACCAAACTAGAAGTTTATTTAGGTCATTTTGAAGATGTAGACAATCTGCTAGATCACCAATTGGCAAGAAAATCTTTAGGTCATCAGCGTACAAAAGACATTTAGCGAAAGAGAATAATTTAACCACGTCATTAATATAAATAATAAAGAACAGGGGGCCAAGATGACTGCATTGAGGCACCCCTGATTTAATTATAAATTTACGAGATTTAACAAAATCCATTTTTACCCACACTGCGAGCGATTACTTAAGTACGAATTAATCCACTTACGAAAGGAGGAGTGAAACCCGAAGGCATGCAGTTTCCTTATAAGCAGATCAATATTTACCCGGTCAAAAGCCTTAACAAAGTCAGTATAGATAGCGTCGACTTGCGCAATATTTTCAATTTCGTTAATACAAACATTTTTAAATAATACCAAATTGATTGTTGAGGACTTACCTTTCACGAAGCCATGTTGCTGGGAGCATATCATTTCTTTTACGTGAAAATACATCCTGTTCGTTATTATGTTTTCAAAACACTTGGGAATAGGTAGAAGTTTGGCAATTCCTCTGTAGTTTTTAATGGAATGCCGAGAACCTGCTTTGTATATGGGAGTAATAAAAGAAAATTTCCACTGGTCTAGGAAAAGTCCTAGTCTAAGTGAAACATTGAAAATTATTGTTAAAGCTGGTGCGAGAGTAGCAATGCAGTTTCTTAGTAAAATGTTAGGAACTAAATCATGTCCGTAAAAAACATCATTGTTTAAAGAGCTGAGCGAGTTTTCAATTTCATAAAGATCCAAAGACATGGAACCAAGATCAATAGCAGCATCAGAGGTATCCCAAATAGAGTAGAGGGAAAGAGGGGGATCTGAAACATAAACAGATTCAGACCAGTCAGCAAATAAGTCGCAGCGTACTTGTAAATTGTTTGAGATCACATTATCAAGTTCCATTTGAATAGGAAATCCAGAAGAAGATCTCTTATTTTTAATAAATGTCCAAAAAGCTTTACTGTTAGTTTTCATATTTCTTTCAGCAGACCAAATGAATTTCTTAAAAAGGTACCTATGTAAAAATTCATATTCCCGTTTTAGGCGTTTTAAATTAGATGTATTTTCCGAAGTATTCTTTGCTTTAAACAATTTATATGCCTTATTCTTTGCATTTTTTAACCTTAGACGTCCTCGATTAAACCATGGGGGATGTTTGTTCTCTGATCTTTTAGAAATAGGTACAAAACTGTTAATGCCTGTATGAACTGCATTCAAAAATTTTATGTACAAAGCATTCAAATATTACAATATAACTAGATAAACGCCACAAAAGAAAATGTTTAAAAATCCAAGGGCAGCCCATTATATTGGCAATTGGATCAAACGCATCAGCAATTCTATATTGTTTAATTTGTGTTGATAAACAATTTATAAGGGTACCAAATAATTTAAATATTATTAGAACACTGTTGTTCCAATGAATTGTTGTTGTTTGTATTTTTAGTCCTGATGAAGCGTTAAAATATAACGGGAAACGTTGGTAAAAAGAAGAAGGTGTTATTACTATCCCATACCAGCTATAGCAAATATATAATTCTTAGGGATACTACAATTGCTGATATACAATGGGCTTGTTTTTTAAATATTTTTTGTATTTAATCTTAAATCTGAAATAAACATGAGAAGATAGTTTTTTTTTACTATAGTTTATATACGAAATTGAACTACCTCAAAGCATCACGCGCATAATTGTAATTCAAAACAAATTTTCGAAACATTTTAAAAATATGAAGGAGATTTCTCGTCCAACAGACTGAAATTTATTGAAAATAATTTCAAAAAATTTTCAAAATGCATTTTAAGTGTAAAAAAATTATTGATCTTTTCGTCCCAGCGATCAGAGAGTTCTCATCAGTATGGTTATCTTTGATCACCAGTAAATTTCAGTCTGTTAGACGAGAAATATCCTTAATATCATTTCTACTTGGTTTATCCATATGCTGCCAAGCAAAATAGGGGGAACAATCACCCAATTTAAAAGTGCAATGAGAAATCATGCCACCATATAATTCACACTTACTTTTTATAAAAAATATTTATATGGGCAATTGGTGTGACGTCCAACATTGAACTTCTATGGTAGGCGATCAGAGATAACTGATGAGACCTCTCTGATGGCTGGGTCGAAAAGTTCAATCATTTTAATAATAAGTACCGAATAAAAGTCAAAAAACACTTTTTCGTATCGAAAATGCACTTGTCTAACCAAATTTCAATATCCAAAAATTCCAAACATGTACATACACGAATTTAAAACTTAAACAAATAAATAATAAGTAAATAAATAAATAAATAATAAAATTGAAACCACAAAAACTTTAATTTTATTTCGAAACTCCCATGTAATTTTCTCCAAAATTCAAACTTCACTGCTTCAAATTGAGAAAACTTTAGTTTTGATTGAGCAGAAAATTTTCTCCAAAATTCAAACTTCACTGCCTCAAATTGAGAAAACATTAGTTTAGATTAAAAACAAATTTTCTCTAAAATATAAACTCGACTGCCTCAAATTCCGAAAATTGATAGTTTAAATTTAAAACCATATAATTTATTTAACTTGAAACTTGCCGCTTTAAACCTAAGGCAGTTAACAGTTTTAATTTCAGACTAGGTGGAAATATCATAATAAAATTGATTCGTCTTAATAATTTTAAGACTTTGTGTAAGTTTTAATGTCAAACTTTTTGACAATGGAATTATATACAAACCCAAAAGTCTTAATTTAAGCCTCGAATTTATTTTTAACCGTGTACACATTCAATGAAACTGTTGATATCAATAAGCATTATGAGCTTTTAATATGTAGGAAGATATCGGTGATGTATTTAGAAATTATAAGCACACAACTAGCACACAAAACTACAATATCAGAATAAAAGTAATTCTTACCATTGACAAGGTTTTAAACTCTTAGTATTTCAGTAACCGTGATTTAAAATTCTTCAAGTAGAATAAGCCTTTGATGTAAGTATACATAAAATCATCTAGCTCCATCTGGTATCAGGGTCTTAAGAGAGTTTATTCAATGAATATTCAGAATACAGTAGCAGATATTCATTATTACGTATAAGTATTAACTAAACAATATTTGTTACCAGAATACTTATAATAAATTCACAATGCGTTTGAGCATACTCACTTACAGTAAAGTATCTGTACTTAACTAAAATTTGTATTTTCATCGTAAAACGCAGAACTCTACATTGCTTTTGCAAATACCCAAATAAGTATGAAAGCAAATTGCAATATTTCAAGGATCACAATCCGACTTAGAGTGCAGCTAACATGTTCTATTGCCCGTATCCTTGTCTGCTCTACTCAGTGAAAGAGTCGTCAAGTACTCTCCTGCACTACAACTGACAAGCTTACTAAAATGGGATTACAAGCAATATAGTTACCACCCACATTACACATTTCTCATGTTATTCCTGCTAACAACAATTTGCAGAACGAATCAAAACAATGGCATTGAAAATACCATCTCTATTTACAGAAATTTTGCCGTTATGTTCTAGGAACACTCTTAAGGCGAGTGAAGATAGAACAAATGGAATTTAATGAATTTTCAATACATTGCATTTTCTTATAACTTTCCCTAGTCCACGGTGGAGACAATTTTGTGGAATTTTTGTTCTTCTTCGTTGTAGAAATTGACATTTGTTCAAAAAATTTTATCCTCCTAGCTAAATCAATAAAAAGTAGTAACGCTTCAAGAGCGAAGAAGTGATTTCAAGGAAAATTGTAAATTTATCGCTAGCAAAGTTTACATTAAAATCTAACTTAAGCGTGAAATGGATAAATTGGAGCTATATGGGAAAACGAACAGAATCCACTCTAGTGGGCTTGGAAGATTAATCATTCTTCCTGTCGAAACTTTTCGTTTAAAATCAACATGATTCAGATTCTTTTGGATCTGTTGCTCATAGGAAATTAACAAAAGTTTAATAAAAAAAAAAAATTATCAAAGAATAATAATTCAAATGAAATTCAATTTCTGAGCGGAAGTAGAGCTGAGAGTTTTATGTACTACTCAAAAAACGTGCACGATTTTAAAGGCGATTCTAAGATCTTGGAAGCTCTCAACTCATTTTATAATATGTAGTCGAGGACTAGGGTAACGGATACACCAATTGCCATCCGTTAGAGAAATCGACTTTCTTTCAATTGCGAACAAATAAAGCTACATTTGTGCAACATGAGTTTTAAGAGTATACCTATATGAACCGTTTACTTTCGGATTTTTAACGAAATTGCATAAACAAGTAATACAATTTAAATTTACAATTATCGCGACACATATTAAAATTATCGACATAGCAAACTTGTAAAATATAGGCCCAGTCAACAATAATAGCCTTAGCACATTAATAAACTTACTTTCAAGCCTCCCAAGTAACAATTTTTCCAATTTGTGGGTTGTTTTATAAAGGGTATATAATGGTTACTAGGTTATATAAAAGTTTTATAGTACTACCAATTGGTGACGTAGTTATATTAGAGTTTTTTATGTTACTAATGGTTACCTTTAAAGTAAGTTACTAAAGGTTTTATAAGTTGCTGATGGAAATATTTCAATCACCGATCGATATAACTTAAAGAAACCATTACTAGGAAGTTTTATAATTGTTTTCATCACCACATTATATAACTAATTGGTAATAAATGTTTATTGCTGTATTCCTGGTTACCCTTATGTAACCCGACAACATTCAGTCATCTAGGTGACTTCAATAAAAATTGGGAACTTTCGGTAATACATATACCTACCCACTATAAAATATCGTAAAATTTCTTGGTGGCCCTTTAGTAACTACGGTGATCGTTATAAAAACGAAAGACTTTTAGTGTCTAATGGAGCCATTATAAAACTGCTTTCATTTATTTATGGCGCTTTAGTAACGAAGGTGACTATTATAAAAATCGCAATCTTTTGTGTATCGATTGAGTGCTTGTATTCTGTATGGTTTATTTATAATCAATAAGAGGGCATCGCTGTCAGTCGTTTCTTTCATAGCGTTCATTTCAGCGGTGGCGGCGCGGCGTCATAAGATGGTAAACCGGATCTATTTTTTAATACAGAATTGCGTCATCCAATTAGCTTCGGGAGCAGAGTCCACATCTGCAATAATTTATTTAACAATCCAATTTTTTTCATATTTGACCATTTCCATATGCCGTTACTTGCCCAAGATGTTGGGACAATACATAAACTAAGTCTTTCTTGACCTGCCTCTTCAGTTTGCACCGATTTTATATATTATAATTTTTTTTTGTATTCAAATTATTCACTACACTACACGAGGCGCGCACAACAAAAATTATTTCAAGAATAACTTAGAAGCATCCTTTGTTATTACTTTAAGATATACAACTTTGCCAAAGTATCAAAAAATAAAAAGGAAAATGTCTGCTAAGCCAAATTTTTAAATTGCTGATATATGGCTTCCGTTTTAATTTTTTATGAAGAAAATACTTCATTTTAGGTATATGACATTTATAAATTATATGGTGTTACTTTTATGAATTGATATCATCTAAGTGAAAATTTCAAATTTTGTCATATTTAATTAAAATTATTAAATATTGCTTATTTCTGTAGCGGTCTGCATTTTTTAGAAGTATCTATGATGATATTCACAGTAAAATTTTAATTGCAACTGAATTTCACTACGTACATACATGCCGAAAAATTGTAATTCTAAGAAATCACAATATTACACCATTATATTATAAAAATTCAAAAAAAAATCGAAACTCTATATCAAGATAGGTTGGGTAAATAGTTGTATTATATTGTTTTATAAAGGTAACGAAAAGTATTTTCCTTAACAATTCAATCATTAAAAGTAACCAGTCTGAGAAAATGCAAAAAGTTGTGGAAACGTTACCATCACCATTATAAACAAAGTTTATAAAGTTAACCCAAACATTACTGCGACCACAACTGCGATCAAAGTAAATTAATCGAGAGCACCATGGGTTATAGTATAAGAGTTATACAGGCTGTCACGTAAGTCGACGTCAAGTCTGAATCGGGTTTCAGACCAAATCATAATAGTTACCAGAAAAATATAAAATAACATCTAAGTCATGTATTTTTAAAATTATAGGCATTTCTTTTGTTTTCGAGAAAATGTACACCCTGTGATAGTTTTTTAGCTCCTGTTGATACAAATCTTTACTTTTTTTTCAATTTTATTTTTCTTATGTAATCCCGCATAGTGCTTATGTAACCTGTTGCTTTAAATTCTAAGCCAACTGTTCCAGCTTGGAATCAAATGTCACATTTTGCCGAACCAAGAATAGAAAATTAATATTTCACCCAACTTTAACTGACTGTAATGAAAAAAAATGTACTACGACAGTTTGGCAAGTAAGTTTAAAAGTTGACGCATTTAATAAGGGTTCTAAAATGGTATAACACTTGCTACAATATTTCTTAGATCACGGAAAAAAAAAATTGTTCGCCAAGAAACCCAGTTTCGAAAAATTTCTTTTCACCTACTAAAAATGATTCTTGTGTACCCAAAGCTTGCCGTAAGACCGTAACTTTACGATTCTAGTTTGAGTGAGACGGATAGTCATTGCACGAAATGTGAATGAGCAAGATAGTGACGCTAGCTGGTCAAATAATTGAGTTTTTACAAATGTGCATCGTCTACTCTCCACAGAGGGCCGACATCCAAACCGAGTACATAGTAAAGGAAGAGCTTGAGCTGACATAATTATTACACGATACATTATGCCCACTTCGCGACAGCAGCGCTTTACTACCTCTCTAACCTTTTATTAAGTATACTGCTCAGCCACAGCATCCTCCTATCATTTCTAAGCTTTTGGATTCTCGCGTTTGGCAACGACTTTTTCTTGTCTTGTCAGAATAGTACACGCAGGCGGGTGCTCCTCGTTTATTGAATAAAATTAATTAAATAATCTATGTAAATCAGTTGTGATTAAAACTCTAGTTAATAGTATATATAGAGTTTGCCTTTATTTCAACCACAACATTGGTGACCCCGAAATTGAGCACTAAAAATATTTCAGCCACGCCGCCTGCACGAAAAAAATATCAGAAACGCAACCCAAACATTCCAGCGGGTCATGAATGGTGTAATTTCAGGTATAGATTTTATATTTGTGTACTTTGACGATATTCTGGTGGCTAGCGGAAATGAAAAAGATCACAAAGAACACTTGGATTCACTATTCGAACTACTCAGTGAGAATGGACTCAGTATTAAAGCTTCAAGGTGCATTTGTGGGGCTCGGGAAATTGACTTTTTAGGTCCTAAAATCAATTCAGATGGGGTTAAGCCATTAGAGTAAATGTAAAAGCAATTGTAGATTACCCACGGCCTACTAGCATCCGAAAAATCCCACGCTTTGTGTGAATGGTAGGTAAACTAGTACCACCGCTTCATCCCAAATTTAGCCGATTTTCCTTCTTTTCCAAAAAATTAAAGCTAGCAGAAATTAAATATTTTGTATTTGACAGAGAATTGCTAGCGATTTACCTTTCGATAAAACATTTTCGCTATATATTGGAAGGCAGAAGTTTCAGGGTTTACACTGATCACTAACCGTTGAAGACTGCATTAACAACGAAAACGGATAGAAGTCCCCGTCAATCTAATCACTTAGATTTCATCTCGCAGTTTACGTCGGATATAAGATACATTAAGGTGAAAGACAACATACTGGCAGAAGCCTTATGACGCACAAATGTTCACTCTCTGGACAAGATTTGACTTTACTGACACAATTGCAGGAAATGTCGAAGAACTCAAGACCTTACTTGAACGAAATGAACAGGCTAAATTTGAAATTAAACCCATAAAATTTCCTAACCTAGAAAAACCAGTTTACTGCGAAATATTGAATAAAAACTCCCGACCATATATTCCTGAATCAATGAGAAAAACCGTATTCAATTCCCAACATAACGTGTCACACCCTGGTATTAGGGCTTCTAGGAAAATGGTTGCCAAACAGTTTTTCTGGCCCAAAATGAACGTCGACACAGGCTACTAGGCCAAGACTTGTGTTAACTACCAAAAGGTAAAGGTTCAAAGAAACGCAAAGTCTCTTTTAGGCACTTTTAAAATGCCGACAGGTCGATTCGAGCATGTCCACATGGATCTGAGTGGGCCTTTTCCACCTTCAAATGAAAATAAATACATACTGACAATAGTCGATCGCTTCACTCGATGGCCTGAAGCTTACACAATCCGGGACATGACAACACAGACGGTCGCAAAGACTTTTGTCAATGAATTCATTTGCCGTTTTGGTGTCCCGCATCTAATAACAACCGATCAATGAACACAATTTGAGTCTGCATTATTTAGTGAACTGACTAAACTTCTAGGGTCTCACCGCGTACATACTTCTCCTTACCATCCATGTAGCAATGGACTCGTAGAGAGATTCCACAGCCATCTTAAAACTGCTCTTAAAGCGCGCGCGAATACAGAGCATACAGAACAGTGGAGTGAGGAGCTGCCACTTGTCCTACTGGGTATTCGCACTACCGTCAGAGAGAACATAGAAGCATCTCCGGCCGAATTGACTTACGGTCAAAATCTAAAGTTACCAGGAGATATGTTTATCGATCCGACTAGTGAAGTTATACGATGTGATGATTTGATTAGCAAACTTAGACAAACCATGCAGAACTTAATCCCTACTCCTACCAAGCAAATTATTGATCAGGACATTTTCATACCAAAAGCCGTAGACAGATGTTCACACGTGTAAGAGTGGACAGACCCATACTGGGACTTACATACCTATATGACGGACCGCATACAGTAAAATAAGACGCGTACGAAAGACTTCATAGTCGAAATTCGCGGAAAACAAAAGTCTATATCTCTAGATCGCCGAAAGCCTGCTCAATTCCTCAGTGATGTAGCAACCGAGCAGACGAAACCAAAATCACGGATTGTACGTTTTGATATGAGATGGAACAAAACTTACAAGATTTAATTCATCTGTATGCAAAGCAATCTCGGAGGGGATACTGAGCTGACATAATTATTACACGATACATTATGTCACCTCAACCATAGAATCCACTTCCCGACAGCAGCGCTTTACTAACTCTCTAACCTTTTATTAAATATGCTGCTCAACCTCAGCATCCTCCTGTCAACAATCCTCCTCAGACTCAGACATCACATGCTAGCACAAATTCATGTAATAATGAAAGACTCCAGAGAATTAAACTTCCCTCCTTTAATGGAGAACACTCTACGTGGATTTCATTCCACGATTTATTAAATTCAGTCATATATAACAACAATAATTTAAGAGACGTTGACAAATTATACTTTCTAAAGAGAAATCTAATAGGAGATGCTGAAAAATTGCTCAGACATTACGAAATATGCGATGCAAACTACCGACCAGCTTGGCAACTCCTAAAGGAACGTTATTCAAATAAGCGAATATTAGTCAACGTACGATTAAAGAAATTATTGTCTCTTCCGCCTATACACCATGACACCGCCGATAATATTAAAAAGCATTACAAAAGTAGTACAAACAAAGAATTGGGATCCACTGATCATATACTTGACAGTGCAAAAACTACATCCAGACACTCACCAATTATGGGAGCAAAGTTTACAGAGTAGCACAGACATACCTGAACTAAAAACTTTAACCAAATTCCCATAGTCTCGCTTTCGAACTCTAGAAATGATAGGAAGCAATATTACGTCATCAAATATGACACAGAGAAAACCATTATCACCCAAACCTACATATGGTCTCTTGAACAGAAATAACATTTCAACACCAAATCACGCACCTACCAAAAAGTCCTCTTGCAGCCATTGCAAGGGTGACCATATCATATTTCACTGTCCTACCTTTAGAAATATGAACACCCGACAACGACATGAAGTTGTCACAAAGAAGCATTTATACAAAAATTGCTTATCTCCCAACAACCTAACCTCAAATTGCACTAGCAATAAAAAGTGTTATCATTGCCAGAAAAATCATAACACATTGCTCCACTATGAGCAAAACGATTCCACCACAAAATCACCTAATCAATCCTCCAACAATTCCAATATGGAAACTGAACAAAGCACACCCACCTATGGAACTGATGAACAACAAGTTCAAAACTTTTTAACTGAAAAAATTAAAAGAGCTCTTCTCTCTACAGCTCTGATTAACATCACTGCACCATACGGACTCACAATGACATTCCGACCGTGTCGGTCGTGACGGAAAAAGCCTTTAATCTACTACGACTTAAAGGATCTCCAATCACCCAAGAATTAATTGGACTTGCTACAACTCCGACAAATACAGCTGTACAACAAGCTACAGTCACAATTAATTCTTTACACACCAATTTTAAAGTAGCAAGCAACATGATCGTAATCAGTAGAATCACAGATGTGTTGCCAACCAATGCAATTGAAGTGTCAAACTGGAGACACATTCACAACCTCCCGCTGGCAGATCTTACCTTCTCAATTTCAGGAGAAATCGATATTCTCCTTGGAGCAGAAGACTACGCCGCCATTATCAAAAGTGGTATACAGAGAGGATCTGGCAACACTCCAACAGCCCAAAATACAAAATTGGATTGGATTCTGGTCGGAGGAGTACCAGAAGCAGAACGCACGACTACGACTGTGCTATCCACCTACACCACAACAAACATTAAGTCAGACAACAAATTAGAAAGAGTTTGTAAATGCACCAATATATCAACATCATCACCAAAAGACAGACTGCGCACAGTAGCAGAACAACGCCTACCCCCCGGAAAACATGAATCTATCAAAATTCATAATACACTTGAACATCAAGAGTACCAGAGAAAAAACTGGAGAAATGCTTCAAGTAAAGCAATAAAACACTATGCCTTAAGCACACTCTCCGCCATTATCAGTTTCAAGTACAACTCCACCAATGCAAGCTGAACTTAATCATAGAGAGACTAAGAATCTCAGCACTAGATGGCGCCACTATAGTCAAAAATCTTCTCACTCTGTACCATTTATGCAAGAGAATACTAATTCCCCAGCGACACAAACTGAAAAAATATCTCCATACTTTGCATAAAAAACACAAGTGGAAGAACGAGAAAGAAAAACTAAAAAGCAATAGGTTCTCTCATTCCAATTAAAAGAAAACCAATATCAAAATGTGCTTTAACGTACACATCTCAAAAATATTTTAAAATCTCCCCTCTCAATAATTTTAAAATCCCCACCAAATCCACTACTCTCTGGCATTACTAAATTTCAAAACTTGCCGTTATATTTAAATATAAACAAGTTCAGAATCCGCCAAAATTCACTCTAGTTTTGAAAGTTGTCAAGTAGAGATCAAGTTTGGTTTTAATTTTTCGTTTTCCCTTTTTATTTTGAGTTTACTTTTATTTTTTCTACTATGGAGGAACTTTTGGAAATCTTCAATTCTGAGTCATTGGACTCTGTGGACATTAGCCTGCAACCGAACTCCAGAACTACTGGCACCACCCAAACGAATCAAGCCAGTGAGCCCACTGCCACCGATACTAGTAAAGGCACATAGACTTTGGTCTGCAATTGTAAGGCCCCCAACAAACGAAGCCCTGCCAATAAAAACGCGAGTCGATGCCAGTCTCACCCGAAGTAAAAAGGCTACAAAAGGGACCCAAGCCGAACGATAAATTTAAATTCGGGTCGAGGCCTAGAGAAGATCGCCCAGAAGTTCGAGTTTACACTCAAACTCGGCTGCCTGTAGCAACTCGCGCTACACCAAAGAGCCTCAAGTCGAAAACAAGGCATAGCAACAGTAATATAGAAGCACGGATTCCAACTCAACCACGGCTTCCAACGCCACAGAGTATATCAAACTGACGTTATTCAGACATAAAGACTCCAACACACTACAAACAAGCTCCTGCAACATTGCCACCACATCCTACGAAAACTATTACAACACCATTAGACATGCCACAATTGCACGAGCCCTTTGGACTGCAAAACTCAACTGGTATAGTGCCCACAACGAGGCCCAAACCAGTGACTGACATCACATCGTCTGTTCAAACCAGTTCAATTCACGCTACAAGCAATTCCTAAAAAACATATCAAGGAAGTTTGCAATTTAAAAATTGGTTCTAAAAATGGCAATTACAAAATATCATGCTACTTGCAATTTGCTCAAATTTGGTGCAGTGTATAACAAAAGCATGTGTTGTCATTTAATATGCAACTTTTGCACATATATAACCAGATCAAGCAGATAAACGTAAATTAAAGCATTCTCAACACAAAACATCGAACGGGAATTTATTTTTCCTCATGGGCTGCTGCACCGAAATTTTATTTATCACAGCAGCATCTGCTGCCGTCTGTTTCTTGTTGCTATGCACTTTGTTCGTTACTAGGTAAGTTTTATCTCTAGTACCGTAAGTGCACAGATGTACTGCCAATTCTTGTGATCATGCGCCTTTGTTACTCCATCATTGGTGTCGTGTGCAAGCAACGGCTATAAAAACCACAAGCTGACTGATCTCGATCTCTTTTTACACTTGTCGGCGCTTGGGATATGTTGGGTAGGTAGGGACTAACATTTTGTATCGGGTATCGACTGATATAGAACTTTTATTAACAAATCACTTTATTTTGGGCATTGACCAAAGTAATCACTGACTAATATACACTTTATTTCGGGTTTTGACTGAAATAAAGAATCTTACTTCGGGTCTTGATTGAAATCAAGATAACACTTTAAGTCGGGCATTGACTGATTTAAAGAGCATTATTTCGGGTTTTCACTGAAATAAAGAATCTTACTTCAGGTCTTGACTGAAGTCAAGAACACACTTTAAGTGGGGCATTGACTGATTCAAAGAGCATTATTTCGGGGATTGACTGAAATAATCACTTACTAAAATACGCTTTATTTTGGATCTTGACTGAAATAAAGAATCTTACTTCGCGTTTTGACTGAAGTTAAGACAAGACTTTAATTCGGGTATTGAGTAATTTTAAGCATATTGTATCTCGGGTTTTGACTGAGATCAAAATTACTAACATTAACACTTTATTCCTGGTCTAGACGGGAATAAAGAATTGTTCTAATAAAGTATTAGAATAAAGGGTCTTAACATTAGCTTAAAGTCAACCACCTCAAATGCCAAGTTTAGATCGGTGAGTACTAGCCACTTGTAACATTCTATTATTTATTTATATATCTATTCTATAATAAATTTACTCATATATATATATATATATATCTACATACTATATACTACGTGTGCATATTTATCAAATATAGCAATTCAACTCACTCTATATTTATTATATAAATATATTGCTTCCTTAGGGATCTTATATTGCAATCTTTTGTTAAGAAGTGTTTTCTCTGACCCAAAACTTATATATTGAGTTTTATCCCAATACAACTATTCTTGGAAAATGTGCATTGCAAATCTGTGTCAATAAGTGTGTTTTCTAGTGTGTGTGGATCTCTGACCAAATTCCTTATATACATAATCTTATCTTACTATAATTAGTGGGCAACATTAAGAAATAAGTGTCAGTTTGTTGAACGTTAAAAGAAGTGGACAGTGTTTTTTTAGTAATAAGAGGATAGACCACTGATCTTAATCCATAATTATCAGTGCATTCATTGCAGTCTTCAGTAAATTCAAATTTGCGTGTACGTTCTAACTACGGGCAGTACAATTTATGGTCCTTCGAGCCGGATCTAAGGTCTGTGTTTTATCTTATCATTTTTTTAATTATGTCTGCACTTCAAAAACTTTTGGGCAACCAAGCCACCTTTGCAATAATCTTCGAGAAGTCGTTCAATAACTACACCAAAACTGATGTAGAAAAACGAACGGAAGGTCTTATTTCTGAGCGATGAACCGCTCTAAGTGAAATTTGGTCAGATTATAAGAAAGATCACTATAAAATTATCCAAGCCACGCACGCCTTGGAAGATAGTGAGCTTCAAAAGTATGATTATTTCGCAAACGATCACTGTTCGAAGATGGAAAATAAATACTTCATGTTTCGAGGTATTCTTAGGGATGCATAAGATCCATTTGAAACAAAGGTTGCACTAACAATAAGTCCAAAAACAGAGAATGAAACTTCTTCGTGTTTGAGATTGCCTACTATTACCAGTCCAAAATTGTCAGGCTCTTATGATTCATGGAGGCCTTTTCACGATTTGTTCACTTCCCTGGTGCATACAAAGTCTGCGTTATCTGCGGTGCAGAAATTGCATTATTTGAAATCAAGTGTATCTGGAGAAGCAGAGCACTTGTTGCGTCAATTTCCTATGACCAGCTCGAGTTACGACAATGCATGGAAGAAACTGCTTGAGAGATATGACAATAAACGAGTATTAGAAAATGCCCAATTGAAAACACTCTTCAATCTACCTAAAGCGACGCATGAATCAGCCAAGGCTATCAAAACCTTGCTAAATAAGTCTTCCGCGAGGCATTGCCAGTTTCCACTAAGCAATGGGATGCAATTCTCATCTATATGTTTGTACAATGCTTACCAGCAGAAACGCACCGCTCATGGGAACAAGAAGTAAATACTGCAGGAGGACTTCCACCTTCGAATCCTTAAAAGCCCTTCTACAATCTAGATTCAGAATTTTAGAAGCCATAGTCGATAACAAACCGTCCCTAGCCACCAAAAATGTTCAAGTCCCGACAGCATCAACCCATTTTACGTCATCTACCCAAGCATGTACCTTGTGCAAAGAGCAGCACCGATTATTTAAATGTCCGAAATTCTTAAAACTTGACGTAGACAATATATTCAAAGTTGTCACATCAAATCAACTGTGTAATAACTGCCTATCAAAGGGCCACAACACGAAAACTTGTACAAGTATGTTTTCATATCAGCGATGTGGAAGGAGGCATGATTCTTTACTTCACAGGAATAAGGCCACCCGAAGGGTCTCGATCCAATTCATGCCAAGGGATCAGAAATCAGAAGCTCAACCTTGTAATTCACCTTCCGCATCCAATAACTCTCTCCATATGCTTCACGCAAAAAATCAACGTACCAAACAAGCACTGCTTGCAACAGCACTGTGAAACGTTCCTACAAAAAAGGGAAATATGTTGGTATTAAGAGCACTGATAGATTCAGGGTCTCAAGTTTCATTTATATGCCGATCCATTTTTCTTTAAACTAGGAAAAGTTGACCTGCTTTTAGGAGCAGATGAATATAGTGAAATCCTCTTGGAAAGTTTACGGAAAGGTTCTCCAGGAACACGTGTTGTCCAAAACAGTACCCTCGGATGGATACTCTTCGGAAAACTCCAAAATACTTCCACAGTTTTAAAGCATCTGCGTTAACAGCAAGGGCTCACTAGGACGACGACTCTTCACTGAATAAGCTTCTACGTCAGTTTTGGGAAACTGAAGAAGTTAATCCAGGAAAAAAGAATGTGAAGAGTTTTATCAAAACACTCATGTTCGTAACGTACAAGGCCGTTACGAAGTTCGTCTACCTTTCACCGCAGAAAGTCTTAGTCTAGGCGATTCTCGTGGTATGGCATTACGTAGGTTCTATAGCCTAGAACGGCAATTAGAACGTAATCCTGAACTATATCAGGAATACAAAGCTTGTATAAACGAATACAAGACACTAGGTCACATGACAGTGGCTATCAAGATACTAAGTAACGAGCAAAGCTACTATCTTCCTCATCATGCTGTAATCCCAGCTTCATATCTCGCAATCAAAACGCTCAATCAGCTAGCCTCCGATGAAGCCGACAAATTTCCTGAAGCTGCAAGGATAGTGTTGCGAGACTTATATGTTGATGACCTTCTTAAAGGATCAGACACAATGGAAGAAGCTTTTAAAATACAAGACCAACTACTCAATCTGTTATCTTTAGGAGGGTTTAATTTGAGAAAATGGGTCAGCAATTCATCGGATCTATTATCAAGAATTCACGAAACTTGTAGAGAAGTTTAGCCAGTTCAGTGAATAGCAAGCGATGAGTCTGTAAAAACTTTAGGCATTGATTGGTATCCAGGATCTGATTGCTTCAGACTACAATACAGAAAGAGACTAGATTGACTCTCTACAAAGCGTTCCGTTCTCTCAGAAATCGCAATGCTTTTCGATCCACTTGGCTGGATATCTCCAATTGTAATTAGTGCTAAAATCTTGATGCAGGCTTTATGGCTTTCAGGGTGTTCATGGGATGAACCAATACTGGCATCTATTGACCAGCAATGGCGCGAATTCAAAACAGAATTACCTTATATTAGTAACATTAAGATACCGCGTTGGTTACGTACCACAAGCAACTTATCCATTTGTCAAATACATGGTTTCTCCGATGCTTCTAATCAAGCGTATTCTGCTGCTGTCTATATTAGAGTTGTTGATGAGGCAGGAATTGTTCAAGTCAATTTACTTATGGCAAAGCCAAAGGGGACGCCTGTCAAATCCGTCTCCCTTCCACGTCTTGAATTGTGCGGTGCGGTGTTATTAGCATGACTCATAAATCGCATCAATCAAAACACATTTAGCCAAGTTCCTCTATTTGCATGGACAGACTCCTTAATTGTCTTAGCTTGGATCAGTAATCACCCAAGCAAGTATAAAACATGGCTAATAGAATAGAATCTCCGAAATTCAAGCCTTAGTCGACATTAAATCTTGGCAACATATAAGGTCTGTTGGCAATCCAGCCGACTGTAATTCCAGAGGAGTTAAATCATCATTATTAATTGATCATCAATTATGGTGGCATGGACCTCATTGGCTGCAAGGTAGTGAAGAAAGTTGGCCCAAATCGAAATCAATTCTAGCTAACCAGACTGAGGCTGAACAAAGACGATCAGCTGTTGTTTGAGAGATTCTCAAGTTTTACCAAACTACAACGCATAGTTTCATATTGCATCAGGTTCATTCATAAATGCAGGAACGCATGCGTTGAATCAACTAAAGAGGCACAAATGGACCCAAAGATGCTTAGCCCAACAGAAATGTCTCAATCAAAAATTCAACTCATTAAATTAGCACAGAATGCCATTTTCGGCACTAAAATTAAATGCTTACAAGCACGGAATATACTTCCAGCTAAAAGCAAAATTTTATCTCTTAATCCTTTCTTAGATAACAACGGGTTAATTTGAGTAGGAGGTCGATTAAAAAATGCTAATATTCACTACAATCAAAAATATCCAATCATTCTCTCAAAGGAAAGTAAATTAACCATCTTGATAATTGAACATTTCCATACAAAAGCTTTGCATGGAGGCTTGCAACTGGTTTTGTCCAATTTACGTAGTGAATTTTGGATTCCACAAGGACGAAAAACTGTTAAACTTGTATTACGTAAATGCGTAATTTGTTTTAAGCAATCCACATCTAATAGAAATCAACTTATGGGTAATTTACCATCACCCCGGGTCAACATAACTAGACCTTTTCAACAAACCTGGTTAGATTATGCTGGCCCTTTCAATTTAAAGGTTTCCAAATTTAAAACTAATCGTGTTTTTAAAGGGTATATATGCATTTTCGTTTGCATGGCCACCAAAGCCATTCATATAGAAGTTGTATCCGATCTATCCACGGCTGCCTTTATAGCAGCGTTCCGACGGTACGGTTTGCCAGCCGAAGAGGACTTAGCACGGACGGCTTTTCAGACTGTGGCTCTAATTTTGTTGGTGCTGTTAAAGTCCTGCAAAGGGAATTCAAAGCAGCTATACTGCAAGCTAATAAGCATATGGCAGAAACGCTATGTGGGAGGCCGGAGTAAAATCAATAAAGTTCCATTTAAAGCGAATTTTAGGGAATTCCTCCCTGACATTTGAAGAATTTACTACTTTATTGTCACAAATTGAAGCCAGCCTTAATTCTAGGCCTGTGTGTCCTATCACTGAAGATCCAGACGGTCTCAATATTCTAACTCCGGGGCATTTTTTAATCGGTTCTTCCTTATTACTTCCACCTGAACCTGTGATGGAAAACAATGTTTCATCTCTCACGAGGTGGAAACATCTTCAACTGTTGCAACAGCAGGTTTAGCACAAAAGGTCCAACGATTATTTAAATTCTCTACAAAATCGACCCAAATGGCAAACTCCAATCTCAAATCCGAAAATAGGAGATTTAGTCATAATCAATCAAGGAGCCGAATTTGGTAGCATGCCGCTGGCTATTAGGTAGAATAATTGAAGTTCACCCAGGTGCTGACAAATATGTTCGCGTAGTCAGTATAAAAACAAAAAATGGAGTTGTAAAAAAACCAGTAGCCAAAATTTGTATCATACCGATACAAGAAAGGGAAATTGCATCAATAAAGAAAATTAAAATTTCTTGTTTGTTTTCTCATAAAAAAAAAAACACATTCATTTATCACATAACCTTTTCTCTAGCAGAAAATCGCCCATCCATTTAAAGTTGCATGCAATCATGTCCCGTTACGTACAAATTAAAATACTCATTCCCAAGCAAACAATTTTCAACCGAAACCGTTACATTTAAAATGTAAAATTGTGTTTCTATAACAAACATCTATAATAATAAAGAGACTCAAATTGTACTTTTCTAAAAAAATGCAAGTATACCGTTATACTTCGAACACTAGTCACTTCGGTGGAAGAAATTTATTTAGTTTATATATATATTTTTTTTCTTTTGACCGTTATATTTTGTGTCAAGTCTTGCACTGCAACCAATCAATGCAGGCTAGAACTAAACAAAAAGACCCGTTATGTTTGAATAAATTCAAGTACGAAATTAAATCAAGCACCAGTTAAATTCAAACATTTGTCATGAACGCATCGATTAGTAATGATTGCGATAATGAATTGCCTATCACCCCAGGACGAACCTGGTAGAAGGGCTTGAGGAAGCATGGAATCTGGAGAGGGAACTAATAAAGCAGCCCCCTTCTTCCACGCATAACTCGGAGGAAGACTCCACAGACGAAGACTGGGATCTGCATGACGAAATCGCCAGGGTATCGCCATCTCCTCAACGGTTAATAGACGAGGACTATGAGGAAATTCGCCAATTACCGGAGGACCTGAATAGATTAAAATAGCAACGATCTAATATGTTGAAGGTTAACCAAAGCCTCACCAAAATGTCATTGACCAGCAGACCAGCGCCAATCATAATAATTGAGGACTCACCTCCTTCCTCTCCAAAGGCTGAGAAAGCATCACCTGAATTAACCGTCGAGGAGACAACTTCCACCACTTTCAACCCAGAGTCGGACCCACCTAAAGACAGCGGTTTAGATACTCAGCAGGCTGAGACAGAGCTACCTACAATTGAGGACATCCAACAATCACCAACCAGCATCCAACAGGATAGCAGTTCTAACGATCAACCGGCTATAATGAATTTTTTAAAGGACCAATCGATACTGCCAACAATCCTTGCAGATGATGATATCCTCGTCACTATTGTGGACAATCAAACTGGATTTAAAGAGGATTATACAGTATCGATGGCTGCTTTAAGACGCTCCAAGAAGAGAAACTGGCGTTTTTCTACCAACGACGGTACGTAGATCAAAGTGAGACTTTTGGCCGATGAAACTATTAAAATAATAAAATAACTATAATAACAATTGTGTCTTTCTGGTTTATTTGCATCATTGGTTGTACATTAATTTTTTTTCTCTTCTTGAAAGCAACATCGGGCCCACCCTTTTTTTCTCTTTCATTTAAAGTATTCTGTTACTTTCCTTATTTGCTAGGTTCAAGCGTGCCTTTTCTCTTCAAGGCGTCAGTAAGCTAAGATCTTGAAACACAGTTCCAGTCTTTCAACGAGGGGCAGTATGTTCAAACCAGTTCAATTCACGCTACAAGCAATTCCTAAAAAACATATCAAGGAAGTTTGCAATTTAAAAATTGGTTCTAAAAATGGCAATTACAAAATATTATGCTAGTTGCAATTTGCTCAAATTTGGTACAGTGTATAACAAAAGCATGTTTGTCATTTAATATGCAACTTATTGCACATATATAACCAGATCAAGCAGATAAACGTAAATTAAACCATGCTCAATACAAAACATCGAACGGGAATTTATTTTTCTTCATGGGCTGCTGCACCGGAATTTTATTTATTATTTTTCTTGTTGATATGCATTTTGTTCGTTGCTAGATAAGTTTTATCTCTAGTACCGTAAGTGCACACATGTGCTGCCAATTCTTGTGATCGTGCGCCGTTGTTACTCCATCCTTGGTGTCGTGTGCAAGCAGCGGCTATATAACAACAAGCTGACTGATCTCGATCTCTTTTTGCACTTGTCGGCGCTTGGGATATGTTGGGTAGGTAGGGACTAACATTTTATATCGGGTATCGACTGATATAGAACTGTTATTAACAAATCATTTTATTTTGGGCATTGACCAAAGTAATCACTGACTAATATACACTTCATTTCGGGATTTGACTGAAATAAAGAATCTTACTTCGGGTCTTGACTGACGTCAAGATAACACTTTAAGTCGGGCATTGACTGATTTAAAGAGCATTATTTCGGGGATTGACTGAAATAATCACTTACTAACATACGCTTTATTTCGGGTTTTGACTGAACTAAAGAATCTTACTTCGGGTCTTGACTGAAGTCAAGATAACACTTTAAGTCGGGCATTGACTGATTCAAAGAGCATTATTTCGGGGATTGACTGAAATAATCACTTACTAAAATACGCTTTATTTCGGGTCTTGAGTGAAATAAAGAATCTTACTTCGGGTTTTGACTGAAGTTAAGACTAGACTTTAATTCGGGTATTGACTGATTTAAAGCATATTGTATCTCGGGTCTTGACTGAGATCAAAATTACTAACATTAACACTATTCCTGGTCTAGACGGGAATAAAGAATTGTTGTAATAAAGTATTAGAATAAAGGGTCTTAACATTAGCTTAAAGTCAACCACCTCAAATGCCAAGTTTAGATCGGTGAGTACTAGCCACTTGTAACATTCTATTATTTATTTATATATCTATTCTGTAATAAATTTACTCATATATATATATGTATATATATATATTTCTACATACTATATACTACGTGTGCATATTTATCAAATATAGCAATTCAACTCACTCTATATTTATTATATAAATATATTGCTTCCTTAGGGATCTTATATTGCAATCTTTTGTCAATAATTGTTTTCTCTGACCCAAAACTTATATATTGAGTTTTATCCCAATACAACTATTCTTGGAAAATGTGCATTACAAATTTGTGTCAATAAGTGTGTTTTCTAGTGTGTGTGGATCTCTGACCAAATTCCTTATATACATAATCTTATCTTACTATAATTAGTGGGCAACATTAAGAAATAAGTGTCAGTTTATTGAACGTTAAAAGAAGTGGACAGTGTTTTTTTAGTAATAAGAGGATAGACCACTGATCTTAATCCATAATTATCAGTGCATTCATTGCAGTCTTCAGTAAATTCAAATTTGCGTGTACGTTCTAACTACGGGCAGTATATCGTCAACAAAAGAAACCTACCCATCAAAATGGCATACTAGAATCTCCATCGCAGTCTAAAAGTCTCTCACCAATCAACGGAGAACTATTAAGTCCAACTCCAAGGATCCCAGTCGACTTAGCTGGGCAAGTCATGGCTACTCCCATCATTATCAAATTGCTGGAAAATGCCAATGTACCATGGGACAGCATAAAAAAGGCAAAAAAGTTCTACCGTTTTCAACTCCCTGGCGACGTTATTATCAAAATGACTAAAAGGAAAGATTTACTTCACTTCTTTAAACAAGACAGTAAGTTAATTTACAACCAAACACTTTTATAAAAAAAACAAAATTAAATAACACTTATATATACATATACATTAATTGCCTCTTCAATTTTTGAGGCGGGAAGATGTTCAGGCCACACCAATATCCTTCGATGATTCCTTGGTTCATCCCCAAAATACGTTCCTAAAAGGATAAAAAAGAGAACACAAAGAATCCAATTCTTGAAGTAATCGAAAACAAAAAGAACTTATCTGAGGCTAGGGAACGTCTTCCCTCCAATCCATCGCAGTCCTAAACTTCCTCCAATTTTAAAAAATATTCTGAAGAAGACAAAGAAACATAATTATTTCCAATAAAACTTAATAAATTTTGCAAACTTACCATTTTTTCTATCTACTGCTGGATGATCACAAATTGACATATCAAAATGTCAACATATTACATCAGATGTTCTCGCCTTCGCATTTATTTAGGCAGGAATTTGTTCCTGCTGCAGAAACATACTTCTGCCAATTTAGTTATTTCTATTATTGCTACTGTGCTTAGACGTCCAGCAAAAAAAAACTTTTATTTTTATTTTTGAATTACTTCATTAAATTAACTGTGGATTTTCTTCTCTTTCTTTCAGAAGTAAAAGGAGAACAAATCTCGGTGGCAGTATTTTTTTTTGAATTATTGAATTTATGTTGAATTGTTAGCTTAAGATAGTATAAGTGTTGAATTTTTAGAGCTATAGTATTAAGCTAGGTTAGTTGTAAGCAGTGAATTTCTTTGTGATAATAGTTCTAAGCAATATATGAAATTAAAAAATTTTATATTTGAATTTAAATAAGTTGAGTTATCCTTTCACAACTGGCACCCCCCCCCCCCCCCCCCTTTAGCTTGAGCACAGATCTCACACGATCCTTTTTAAGAAGATGTCGCACTTGTATTGCAGCTGAAGGAAGGCAGTTTGAACATCTTTTGTAAATAATTAATCTTAGCATCCAATTAATTGGTGTTTAATTTTAAACTTAAAATTTGTCCTAAGTTCAACAAAAAGTTAGTATCTCTATCTTGAAAGCGTCACCATCTGTCTCACTCACACTTCATGCAATGACTCTCCGTCTCACTCAAACTAGAATCTTAATGTTACGGTCTTACGGCAAGCTTTGGGTACACTAGAATCATTTTTAGTAGGTGAGTACTGGTACTGCAAATCAGACAAGACTTAGAGAGACCATGCTTTTGATTTTGACAATACGAACATCGTGGACTATGTATGAAATGAAAATAGTTGGTACGAACGGAATATTAGTTAAATGTTACACATACAGCTCAATGACAACAACATTAATTTTCGGGGTGATACTTAAAACTTACGTCCAGTGCATAGGACACTATTAAACTCATACAAAAACACTATAATGAGGAGATTTTACTCTAACTATGGCACATCTTTCATTATTGTCTAGTTTTGATTTTAATCCTTTCCAAGGTAATGCTGCAATATACCTATCACTATCTTTCACTAAATAACTTTTTGCGTAATATTCTGAAAATTCTCCTGTCGTTTTTTGTTCAGGCTTAATACCCATAGCTCCTAAGTCCCATAAGTCATTTACCTTATCTTTTACAATAAAATCATTTTATAATAACCCTTAAGCCATTCTTTCAAGATTATAGGCGAAGGAAATTAGAATGGGATGGTGAGCTTCCATATGATTTGTTAATACAGTAGAGAAAGATAGTTTCCGATCTTCCGAATTTATGGAAGGTGTCGCTGCCTATGCGTGCTGTAGTTGATAAAAGTATAGTTATTCAGCTTCACATATTCACAGATGCGAGTACTAGCACTTATGGGCTATAGCATTTATGAGAATTAACAGGTCGACTAGCCACCGTTAAAAGAAACAACGAGGAACAAATTACTCTTCCTCGCCTAGAACTTACAGCAGCCTTAGTTGGGGCTAGACTTTAAGACTTTTTAAGAAAATCACTTAAGATCAAAATTAACAACTATTATCTTTGGACAGACTCAAAAATTGCGCTTTACTGGATAAAGGGATTCAACAAGAGATGGAAATATTTCATCGAGAACCGAGTACATGAAATAGGAGATCTTACCGAAATAAATGCTTCGAGTCATTGTAATGGTTATCAAAATCCTGCGGATTTACTCACTCGAGCAACTACCGCCAAATCTCTCTTTCAATCGGCCAAATGGATTAGTGATCCCTCATGACTCGCTGGAGATCAAAATACATGGCCGTTAGAAGATATCGTGTCGGCAACAACAAATCTTTCCGATCACATGAGCCCATTAAATAGGTTGCTGAAAAAGGATGCCTATTGGGAGTGGTCATCTCAATGTCAAGTAGCATTTGAAAAAGTTAAGAGGCTACTAACGAATGCCAAAATTTTGATACACTACAACCCCAATATACCTCTTCAACTAACCGTTGATGCCAGTAGTTATGGTCTAGGAGCGATCATACTTATCCTAACGGAAACATAAAGATTTTGGCTTATACTTCGCGAACCTTGCATGATGCTGAGCAAAGATACAGTCAAATTGAACGTGAAACACTATCTATATATTTGGTATTAAATATTTCCACCAGTATTTGCACGGACGGAAATTTATATTGAAGACAGATTGTAAACCTCTTATTTCGATATTTGGATCAAAAACTGGCATACCTCAAATGGCAGCAAATAGGTTGTAATGGTATGCAGTATTCCTTTCAGGCTATGATTTTGACATAAAATTTGTCAAAACAAGGGAAAATCATGCGGATTTTCTATCACGATTACCAATATTCGGATCTCAGGGAAGTTCTGAGGAAATTTCAGAGGATATTGAAAATATCCATTTAAATTACGTAGTACAAGAAGGTTTTTTACCCGTAGATGAAAAAGCAATAGCGGGAGAAACGGAAAAGGATCCTATTTTAAAACGGGTATCCCTACACACACACAAGGCAGGATTGGCCAAACTTCATCAAAGATAGTGAGTATGCGAGTACTTTAAAAATGAACTTTCGATTGCAGGTGGGTGTATATTGCGCGGCATCAGAGTAGTGATTCCAGCAAGTCTCCGTGAAAGGGTTCTAAGGGAATTACAAACTGCCCAAAAATGAAAGCCATTGCACGATCATACTTTTACTGGCCAGGAATAAACAAGGATTTAGAATCTTATGTTAAAGCGTATGAAAGTTGTGCAAAAATTCAAAAGGATCCAAATAGGGTAAAATTAAGTCCATGGAAATGGCCTAGCAGTCCTTGGGAAAGAATCCATATCGATTTCTGCGGTCGCTTCTACGGGAAATATTTCTTAATAGTTATAGTAGATAGTTATTCGAAATGGCCTGGAGTATTTGAGGTCGCCAATATTTCAGCTAAGTGCACTATTTCAAAGTTAAGTGAAACCTTTAGTAGGTTTGGACTACACAAAGTGATTGTTTCCGGGAATTGTGTCCGAGGAATTTCAACAATTTTGTAATCAAAACGGTATACGGCATATGATGGGTGCATCGTATCATGCTGAGTCGAATGGACAAGCTGAAAATATGGTGAAATCATGAGGTTATGCACAGATTTTTGTAAGCAAAATTAATGTTCGGTAGGCAAATTCAAACAAGAATAGACCTTGTTAAGCCCAAAATAAAAGAATTCCAGAATACAGAAAAAGCTCCTACTCGAGAAAGTGTTCTGCGCACTAGCACATACATCGTCAAGTCAGAAGGAGAATCTGTAAAAAAAAGGACATGGAAACCAATTGCGTCACAGAATCTCCAACGGTGTTGGAAAAGTGATAATTCCAACAACGAATCTAGAATTGGGAACCAATACGTCACAAGTCGAGCTACCAAAAGAACCAGAGGCACAGAAGCAGAATATAGACGAAGTAGCAAACGCATCACCTTCTGTAGATGATGAAAATAAAACTGAAAATTTTGTAGTAAGTGATGATCGTTATTGTGACTCGAAAACTGTTAAAACTCCCAGTAATCCATTTAGGAGTGCTAAGAAAGGAATAAATTAAAAATTCTGAAAAATCAGAGAGCATTTCTTGGATGTTAATTATAGTGTTTTATTTGGATGACATACTCAAAGAAAATTCGCGCTTTTGCCTGGTAACTCAATTGGTGAATTATAATACATACTAGGTCTCAGCCTTAAAATTGTATACTATAGTTATAGATGTAAAAATTAGTAATACGTTTTGAATTTGTGAACCCTAGTACATAGTAAGTGGATAACGATTAAAATAGATGCGGTTCGATTTAAAAGAAAATGTAAATCGATAATATGAAGGTATTCTATGTAGAACTAAGAGAATGTATTGAAATGTCTCAGTTTAAAAAGGAGAGAGTTGTAACATATGCATTGTAAACAGGTTTTAACCTCTGCTTAAGATAAGGTCTAAACGAGGACAATCATGGCTATGATCACGACTACTCAATGAAGTTATTCACAAATCAATGGCTAAGTTCACCGTACACAGACACATTGAGATAACAATCAGCAAAGTTGCTTTCTTCGTTGCATACCGCTCATTAGCTTAAAATCATAGCGTTAAGCCGTAGTATAACTTTTATATCATACATTAAATAATACATGAAATAGAGTCTTAAAGTATTTCTTCTATCCTTATTCCGAACGTGGATATTACAATAAACTTATTCTTCTAATAAGCCTTTAATTGATGTTGAACAGTTCAGCAGTATGTACTGCTATGGCAACAGAAAGCTGCATTTTAGCACTTCGAAGATGCTCGTCGTGGGTCACTATCGGTATCGACTATCTACTCACACAAGAATTCGACTTTTATGGCAAATTTCTAAAAAACGATGCATTTTATACATTTCTTTGTACCCAACGTATCTGCTGGAAATTTATAGTAGAGCGAGCACCCTGGTGGGGTGGATTTTGGGAGCGAATAGTTGTAATATTCAAACATATCCTGAATGTTACAATCAGTCCAGCTCTTCTTAACTTTGAAGAATTACACACTTTATTGGCAGAAGCAGAAAAGGTCATTAACTGTCCACCTTTAACGTACATATCAGATGACTATAAAGATTGCGTCGCTTTAAAGCCTTTTAATTTCCTCGTCTACAACAAATCGAGATGTAATAGCCAAAAATATATCGTCGATGCATTCAAACGTAATAAAACTTCTGTGAACTAATTGTCTAAAATATCAACAGTATTTTTGGAAAATCTTATGTAACTACGATCTCTTCGCAATTGCGTGAGCCAGTTCTCATCGAATCTTACGACTGGAGATCCAGACTATTATGGAACTTGGCCCGTATAGAAGAAATTTACCCAGGTCGTGATGGAAAAGTGAGATCATGTCTTTTAACATTACCCAAGGGAATGGATAGAATATTTCGGAGGGAGGATGTAGAAATTCTACTATATAAATAGTTGCTTATTTAAATGTACTTGCAAATATCTAACACAAACACTACATATTCTCATTTATTTGTATTGAAGTTTCCGTTATTAGCAGTTATTAGAATCTCTAAAAATTTATAACAAGAGTTAGTTGAATTTTAACTTTTGCTACGTGTGGATTCCGTGTAAAAAAAAACCAGTTTCATTTTAAGATAACGGGTAACTTTTAATCATAATCCTAATTATTTTCCACATGATGATAATAGAGATTCATGTTATTCCAGTTTTCATAAGGTCTTACACCCACTTTGTTATACTATCTGTTTTCCTGTATTTTTATCTAGGATGCTATCTGACAGATGTAAAATTATTTAGATTTTTTGTGATGCTCCTTACAAGTTGTTCAGTTTTTTAATGTGTAGTTATAATAATTATTATTGTAATTCCCATTGATAGTTTCTTGTGGTAATTTATAGACAATTTTAAAGTTTTACTGTTGTCAAATGAAATCTTTATTATTTATTTTTATAGCCCTGAAGAAGCGTTGAAATACAATGGGAAACGTTGGTGAAAAGAAGAAAAATTATTTTACTATCCCATACCAGCTATATCTATGTAAATTACAAACATTTTAAATTAAAATTAAATTACAAACATTTTAAATTAAAATTAAATTACAAACAATTTAACATGGAACACTATTATAATAACATCTTCCACTGGACCACTTGAACACTTCACATATGTTATATGTTCTATTTCTTGAAATATATTCACAATGCAATTAACGAAAGGGGCCTAATCATTACGAATATTTCTAATTACTAGCAAAATAAGAGAGAAAACAAAGAAGTAATAAATATATTTATTTATTTCTTTATTCCGCTTACCGATATACGATCTTACAGACTGAGAAGGAGAAATGATATTTATATTTACGTGCAAAATAAATTTACAAAAATAAAAAATTGAACATAAAAAAATAGAAATAAAACTAAATAGGATTAGCATGGATGGATAAATTGAGAGGAGGTTGAGTTCCCCTGGGATAGAACCCTAGAACGTACGCCACTACAAGGCGCATTGTTCACTCTCTGGACCCCTGAATATGTTTATAGGTCCCAACCAGACACTCTTACGAACCATAAGATTGGCTCCCAACCCTCCTTACCTGCTTCATGCAATTCATCCAGGAGGCGTGCGCAAAGGAATCTATAACGCTATCCGGAGAGAGACGGACAGTGACAAAGAAAGTGCGTCACCGTTTCGGATTCCTCTCCGCAGCCTCTGCATGTCGGGTTATCAACCAGTCTTATGCTATGTAGGTGACCCCTGAGAGAACAGTGTTCAGTGAGAATAGACACCAGAATTCTCATGGTAGGTTCTCTCAGAACTAGCAGCTTTTTTGTGAAACTTGGGTTAGGTTTACCCCATAATTCCTTTGTTGTTCTACTCGTAGGGTCGTCCAACCAAAGGCAACTGTGATAGCAGTCCGTCCAAGTCGGAATTGTAGAGACCAGGTGTCCTGGTGCTATCCTAATTGTGGAGGGAGGTGCCTCCGAGACCGCACCAAGACGCGCAAGCTCGTCCACGTTTTCATTACCACTAACATCTCTGTGACCAGGCACCCAAAAAACGAGTACCCTGTTACACTGAGAGAGGAAGTTCAGGGTGGTCATACACTCCAGTACTAGGTTGTTTGCTGCAGCTGATTACAGGTTCCGATCTAAGTTAGCAAACAATTGAATTATGATTTCTTACAATTCATTTTTCTAGGTGCAGATTTTCCTACAGTAACGTTGATGCTACATGACTCATACATCTTTGAGCATTCGTCGTTAAAATGAATACACGAAAGTAATAACCTTTTTAGGAAGAGTGTATTAATGAAGGTGTCAATGTTCCAGTTCTTCTGCTAAGTGATTCTGTTTTCCGATTATCACCAATGGTTATGAAACCGTATCCGTTTTCTAATAATCAACCCCCCGTTGAAAAAACATTCATACAGAAATCTTTCGAAATGCCGTTGAGTTGTCGAGAATGCTTTTGGTCAATTAAACGCCAGATTTCGAATATTGGATAAAGGACTGGAACTAAAAATAGCTAACGCATATAAAATTGTGGAACCCTGCTGCATATTACACAATTTCTGCATAGAACAGAAAGAAAAAGTTTCAAGAACTTGGTTAACTGAAGGCCAAAATGCCTCAATGCAACTGCAAAGGTTTCAACCGAACTATCCACATCTCTTGGAAATCATGACGAATCAGCCAATAAACTACGAAACGCGATAGCTAAATATAAGTGCAAGTATAATGAAACTGTTTATTATATTAAAATCGAACTTCTATAAAGCTATAAATTTATTTATTTTCTTTATAACTGTTATTGAATATTTCTTCCATTTTCTTATGTTAGTGCAAGCCACTTTTCCTCGTTCTCGTTTGCCTTTGCTAACAACACTTTTGTTACTTTTAAGTCGCTTTCGATAAGATCTGGTGTTCTCCTTAATTCCTTCAAAATGTCGTCAGTGGAATATTTTTTTCTTTTTTTAGCGCGAGTGTGGACAAACGACGATGACGATGGTGTAGCCGAGGACAACAGTGGTGATGAAGGCACCGGTTAAGGTGAAGACAATTACGGTAGCGGTGAGGAAATGGTACATGACTGTGAACTAGAAAATTCTTCTGCGTATTCAAAGTTTTCTGGTGTAGCTACCGAAGCGGCTGCTACTGGTGGAGAGGGTAGAGGTGACATGAACTGACATGAACTGTTGGAGTCTGCCGATTCCTAAAATTTAGAAGCAATAAAAAATAAACCTAACGATGATTTACGTTGTTGTTTAATTATACCTACCAGAAATACAATGCTTTCATGCATCGTACTAATGTCATTGGACATGAAGCTCGTTGAAAAACTCACATGTCCATGGTTTGCCCCCAGACGACCCAACAATTTTATTCTCGTTTCGGAAATCGCATCACATTAGATATTTTATTTGAGAAATTTACCTGTATCTCTGGTTAGATTGTTTATTTTAACCCTAATTTCATTTAGTGTGGCGATAACTCCCATTTCTTTAAATTTCACAGACAAATCCTCGTTACTGTGGCTATTTCTTCGTCCCTTTCCCAGATCTTTTATATAAATGCGCCACAGCTCGCACATTTTATAACTCTCAGCAGTTTTCCACAATCTTGCTTTTTTCTTCGTCTCTTTTTCATTCGTCTCTTTTTCCATCTATAATCTATGACAATTTTTTCAAGAATTCAATAATTTGGGAAACATGCAAAATTTACCTTGAAAAATGTATAGGCAAATTTCACAAATGACATCTGACAGTGATGGCTGGAAAATCAGCTGATTTTTCCAATAATTTGCAGTTCCTCACCACTAAAAGCGCGCTTATCGGTAAAAGAAATGACAAGTAATGCATAATTGCAAACTAATGAGCTTGTGGGGGCGTAATTGGTGCAACGACGAAACGTCCCGTGTGTCTAGGGTATAACTCGCATAAGTGCGCCATTTAATTCTGACAACACATTCATTAAGCTCTCGTAGCTAAGATTTGATGTGATCTATAGTGTTATGTGTATTTCAGTGTTTCCTAAGCTAATTCTACCTTGTTACATGTAAGTATGTTTAACTAATGCTAACCTAACCCTACTATTCAACATACTCATAAATATTTCAATATTATCATGGAATACAATGGTCTTTACTGTGTCTAATTTATGTAACAAAGCTAACCCTAAATGTTGATAAATCTAATAGTACTTGGTCTTAGATTATTCATAATATTGATTAACAACTTTCCTTTTTGTTTCCTGTAAATGTTTATGTATATACATACAGCCCATCACAGGCATGCTGAGTAGAAGCAGGTCTTTTTAGGTTAGTTCACGATACTCTTTTTTCCGGCCACATAAGAATAGCAAAGAAAAGGCTTGCAGGATATCAAACATAAGGCCTGATTTAATGTAAAAAGAAGTAATAATTCAAATTTCATGGATTATCTTTTATCTTGTGAAATTTTTAACCAAAGATATAATTTTTTACTTTTAAAATGCAGCCTGTTAGCAATTTTGTTAAACATTGAAAAAATTACTGCAATATCTGCTTCCGGCCAAAAGTAATTAATATTGTTATGTTATGGGAAAAGTGAAAAGCTTTAATCATTAAAAAAAAAACAAAATCTGTTCTCGTCGTCTTAATTTGTTCTTATAACATAAATGGTTGGTTTTCTTAAATGATATATTGATCAAAATCATCGAATCAGTCTGATATCAATTTACATCAATATATATCACCCAATTTGACATCTTTTTAGCCACTCATCATCCAATTAGCAGTAAATCTTTACGGAACGTGACAAATCATTAATATGCTTTATGCTTCCCCATTCCCAGTATGACCTTTCTAGCAGTGCTCTTATTTGAATAGGCTTCGGAAATCTGAAAACCAGTGTAGCACCATAAGAAGCGTAAAATTTCAAATATCTTTACGTCAACACCATCGAAAACACTCGAATTATAATTGGATAAAATGTACACGGTTAAGGAAGCGTTACACTGCCTAAGAAAAGCACTATTTGACAGAGTTATCTTCATTCATCTTCAAGAAAAAAAAACCCCCAACAAAAACACGAAAAATTTGTTTGTTTTTTTTTTTCTTTCTTTTTACTGAACAGTCGGCTGACAATTTGCATAAAATCCCCATCCATACACAGCTTGACATTGTCAACTCACTTGAATGCTGTTTTCGAAAGAGCCACTGTTGGTGAAAATTTTGTCACCTGTAATAAGTCACGAAAATTCACCCATGCAAAGGACAGGTAAGTGACAGGTTAATTTTAAGTCTTGGGGAATTTTTACACTTGATAAATTGAATTTCGCGCTCAGTGAGTAGTGATTACCTTTATCTTTGTGGTATGCACAATTTCGTTGTTCACTTGCGCAAATTTTTCGGGGAAAACAATTGAAAAGAAAAGAACATCAGAACAGCCACCCACGCTTATCTCAAGGAATAATAGAAGGAGAAGAAGAAACTGTTTGAATTAAATACCACGCTCAACGCTTTTGCTTATACTATGTAAGGACAAAGGCGCTTGAAAGCTTTCTTTTGGTCAAAGGAAAGCTCTCTCCAATTTGTTGTTTCGAAAAGACAAGGCGAAGGCAAAGGTAAGGTAATTAACAGAATTTCAATAATGGGTGTGCTTCTGACAGTTTAATTAAAATAATTGACTGAGGACAAATTTCTCTCACACACACACAATTTCTATCATACAATCGACCTCATCCTTTTGGACTTTTTCTTTTTTTTTTTGCTAAATTAAGATTTCAACTAGATTTCACTTAGCATTTCGAATAAATGTCAAAACAGCGTTCTACATCTACGAATATATGATGAGTGATGATGGATGATACTCATTGTGTTGGAAGATTATTTATCAGAATTTTGATTCGTTGTGATTATGTGTAAGTAATCCCTAAGGACTTCATCAGACTGCTTAAACCGTCTGAAGAGTGTTCTATGATATGATGGGACTTAAATATGTATAATGGGTTAAAACTCAATTTGTTGAACATTTAAGACAGATTGCGGAGCTTTCGTTTTTCCATTACTCAAAATACTGAGAAGGCAATTATTCACTTAGAATGTAGGTATACTTGAAAGTCACACAGCGTATTTGGAACTGGATACAGACAAAGGTGAGCATAGTTAGCTATAAATTTGGTAAAGACAATGTTCATAAAAATGTATCTACGAAACCATGTAATTACTCGTTTCGCAAATATTTATTTTTTTGTGAAGCATGTAAATTTTTGTACTCGTTTCCGTTTATATTCACCGGTTTTCTTTCTTAACAGTTCGCAACCAATTCTGTTCAATAATTCTCAAATATATTTATAAATACTACCTACTTTGTTTTTAGTTTAAAGGTACTGTGAACTTCTTGCACAATCCAATTTATCTCGGTTCGGTTTCCAGATTTCGGAATATTGCGAACAATAACCTTATGGCTCTATGATGGGTCCATGCCTTTCTTAACGTTTCTCGTACGATATGTTTGAAAATTCCACCATTATCGTCAGGGGTACAGAATGTACCCCCACAGTTACTATAACTAATGAACTTAAGTAAATATATTATTGTACTTTTAACACTACTACTACTTCCCAGTGTGCCAAATTCGTAACTGGTAAGAATAAAATCAGAAAGTGTGCGAAAGAGCCAGATCGATAAATAAATCCCCACTTCTCAGGGCTTTTTCAAGTTTTGGAATGGTATTCAGAAAACTATTAAAATTCAGAAAGAGCCTTCAAAAAAGAGTGAATTCCGATTTTTTTCGGATTTCTTTCTGAATTTTGAAGACATTTCTCAAGCTTGAGTTGCCCTGCCATTTTGTGTTGAGATTTAGTAGAGAGTGGATGACGATTTTCAAAAGAGTGAGTGATGTATTGTTGGAGTAATATTAATAAATATTCTATAACTTTTGTTGTAATTGCGTTAAAAGGCTTGCGCTGTGGTACAGAGCATGTCAAGACAACTGAAATATTGGAGGGTGTAAGATGTTCAAGATTTATTTGAACCTCCGGATAAGCGCGGTCGTACTTCACCAGTCCTAAATGAATCAAGTGCTTCGAGCCCAATATCTTGCTGTCCTCTAGGAATTCAATTAGGTGAAAATGAAGCTCCATGAAATGATCGTACCGATTC
This sequence comes from Dioctria linearis, assembly GCA_963930735.1. Lineage (NCBI taxonomy): Eukaryota > Metazoa > Arthropoda > Insecta > Diptera > Asilidae > Dioctria > Dioctria linearis. The sequence continues at coordinate 275,681,550 of OZ005740.1, read as the reverse complement.
GATTCATAACGTTGTAACGAACCATTTCCAAGTCACGTCTTTTCTTGACCAAAGTAACATAAAGGTATAATATAATTATAGACTTCACTGTATTTGAAACTAATCACTCATAATTTCATATCCGACTGTAATCCTCTCATTCCTATCCCTACTTCAATACAATGTAGAAATTATTGAAACGTTCTAGTAACTGCCCTCAGAAAACATATAAATCCATGTACACCATTCATTCGAGAGCTCAGTCGGTGGCTGGCTACCAAAAAGATAATTCTGGGGACTTCTTTCTTGTTGGACACCGGCTCATTGGCTGTAGCCTGCTCCAGTCCTATCTTCCGTACACCTTCGTGATGTATTTCTATAAATGTTTACTGTGCTCTCCTCCGTACACCTTCGTGATGTATTTCTGTAGGTGTCTTCCGTTCCGTACACTCTCGTGATGTGTTTCTGTGAGAGTTTCCTTTCCTGTCACTCTCGTCATGTATTTCTGTGAGTGTTCACTGTCCTCTCCTTCGTACACTCTCGTGATGTATTTCTGTGTGTTTCCTTTCTTGTCATTTTCGTGATTAATTTCAGTGAGTGGCTTGTTTCCGTTCCGCACACTCTCGTGATGTATTTCTCTGGGTGTTTCTGTCCCATTCTTTTCCGTAAGGTAGAGCCGTAGAGAGTAATATAGTACTGGTCAGGAAATGGTCTCGTCTTGTATGCATTCATTAAAATTTCCATTGTAATAGAATAAAGAGCAGATACAGAGAAACTTGTGAGTAAGTATACCGTTCCTGTAAATGTATGTTTTTATAAATATGATTAGAATAAGTCGCATACAATGAAATTTTATATCAGGGTAGATGTTAAGCAAGAACATATAATTGATGATTTGTGTTTTGTAAATGAGCTTTGTTATTTATTGACCCTGGCCTAACTCACGAGCACCCGCAAACCCTAACAAGAGCTTAGAAGGAAAACCTCGTTACATAAAATGGAGCCCGAGCAGGGACCGAAGTTTTGTACCAGATACCAACCAACTGCAGTCAGATGTGATAATTGAACCGAATCAGTATTAGAACCAGGGATACTCACCGACCGTTTATAGGTATGTATCGAAACCGAAATAAAGTATTATATGCGTACCCGAACGACCGACCGCCCCCACAAGGTGTCTTGATATATTCACCAACCCTTTACCAGAAATTTATCCGACGAAAACGTTACAAAAATGTATTCGTATGTAGTTGCAAGTAGTAAAAACAAATAACCGAAAAGTATTTAAATATAATACGTACCAGCAGTACGACAGTTCAGTTTTTATCTAACTAGCGAAGGAGTAACATCGTAAAGTAAACTGCAAGATGAGTCTAGCTCATAAAGGGGCCGATACAAGGTGGATTTATAATCTACGAAAAGTGAGAGAAAACGGATTGTTAACAACCGGAAACATCGAAGTACTGAGGAACCGCTTAGCATCACATCTAATGATGGAAACCAGTTACAACCGGACCAGACCACAAAATCTGTCCCCAGCCGAAGTAATGGACAAGGTTCGAAGGTAGGGTATTCGCTACGGCGCGCGGTGAAAAAGATGTTTTTGGATATCTAGAGAGACTGGATGAGATGACTACAGCCTACAACATCGTTAAAAACGATTTGTTACTCGCTTTACCAGAAGTACTACTGGGAAAAGCTCTATTATGCTTCCAAAATAATAGAGGGGACTGGAAAACATGGGATTATTTTACGGAAAGTCTCAAGGGATATTTTCTCCCTCCGCAATATAAACTGAAACTGGAAGAAGAATGTCGCAAAGGAATCAAGGGCAAAAACGAGAGTATGCGTGAGTGTATAACCGAAATGTAAACTCTGGGACGACGTGTTGGCAAATCTTACTCAAATCTGCAGTTGGAGAGAACTTACACCAACTTATAACCCGACTATCGACTGTACATACATAGAACAATCAGGGAACTACAAAAAATGGGTGAAGAGTTTGAGAGCATGAAACAAGACCAGAACAAGCGAAAACTTCCACCAGCAGTTGAACACACTAACAAACCATCCGTAGCCACGTATAAGGAGACTACAATTTCATAAAATTTCTCCTTTCGCAACCACAATCCTGGTTACAACATGAGATAGTGAGGCTTGAAATGTGGTGTAAAAGGTCAATTCCGATTTCAATGCCGAAAACCGCCGAGTGTTTTGTTCTCGATGTGGAAAAACTGGATCATTAAGTAAAAGTTCTGACTGTGAGGGAAACGATCCAAGGCCCGGAGAAGTAAGAGGCTCATCCGGCCCAAAAATTTCGAACCAAACCAACGGGATTAGATACTCTCGCGCACGATAACTAACCATTCGTAATTCCAAGATATTCCGGAACAAAAAGCCTGCCTGGCAAATAAAGCGACCGTATCCATAACAAAAAAGGTAAAATTAGATTGCCTATTAAAAGGCCATACTATTTCACACTGTTTATACATTATGTCGTCTCTCTATGAGGACATTCTATTTGGTATGGATTTCCTGCAGAAATATGATTTAAGTATATGATTATTCAAACCTACTGATTTAAAGTCAGAAAACGTTGATATATCTGTTAATTCTAGCAGCTAAGATTGCACCAGTATTAGAGGAACAAATCCGTGAGTCTTCCGAGGAAAACCAAGAATTAAAAATATTTCTTGCTAATAGAACTAAAAAAAGGTGAGCAAATACATGGGACAACAGCACTGGTAGAACACAAAATTAGGCCTAGAACAAACCAACCGATGAAACATAAATATATGCCGAGCAATCTAGCCATTCAAAAGATTATCTACAAAGAAGAGCAGGAGGGGTAATAGAACCATCAAATAGCCCAAACAGTTCCCCAGTTGTATTAGCCAGAAAGAAAAATGGACAGTATAGATTCTGTATAGATTTCCGCAAAATGAACGATATATCTATAAAGGATGCCTATCCATTACCACAGATTAACCATATATTGGATAAATTGCGAGAAGCAAGCTGCTACTCTACACTTGACCTTCATCAAGGATACTGGCAAGTTCCATTGGATACTAAAAGTAAACCAATAACAGGCTTTACAGTTCCAGGACGAGGGCTATACCAGTTTACTGTCATGCCGTTCGGCTAACACTCCGCGCCAGATACATTTCAAAGGTTATTAGATCAAGTTATTGGTCCGGAATTAGACGGCAAAGCGTTCGTTTATTTTGATGACATAATAATTCTGGACAAAATTGAAGAACACCTAAACAATCTGCGCGAAGTATTTTACAGATTACGCCGAGCTTATTTACGACTAAATCCAGAAAAGTGTTGCTTCTGTAATAAGAACTAAAATATCTGGAACATCTTTAAAATGACTAAGAAATCTAGAAAATCCAACAGGAAGCTAGCCAGATGGTCTGTGGAGTTACAATAAGACGATTTCGAGGTCCAATATCGTAGAGAAGTTTTAAACAAAGTTGCAGATGCGCTATCTCGACAACCAATTCCAGCAAACAGTATATATATCACTTATAGATAATATACAATGTTCATGGTATAGAAAGAAATATGATGATGTAGAAAAGAAGCCAGAAATTTACCCAGACTACAGTATTCAGAATCAAAGCCTATATGGACATTTGTATAACCGATGCGATTTTAATGAACCAGAAGAAGAAAAAGAATGGGAATATTGTGGCCAAGCAAACTACGAAATAAAATTCTGACCGAAAACCATGACGGACCAAGAGCAGGGCACATGCGTATTGCTAAACCAATAAACCGAATGGCCAAACATTCCAGGAATGTTTCGAGATATAGCCAAATATATGCGCAACTGTATAATCTGCTTAAAGCATAAAGCCCATCAGGGAAAAACCGCTGGAAAATGCACATGACACCAGTAAATGAACCATGGGAAATAGTTAGCAATGATTTGATTGGTCCACTTCCCCGCTCAAAACAAGGAAATACAATGATATTAGTATTTCAAGATAAGACAAGCTACAGCCAAAATAGTAGCAAAATATTTCCGAGAAAGAATCATTATGATATTTGGATTTCCACGAATTCTCTTCAACGACAACGAACCACAATACACCAGTAAAATTTTCGAGAATTTATTAAAGGAATATTCTATTCAACATTGTTTAACACCAGCATATATGCCATAGGCCAATCCGTCCGAAAGAATATACCGAGTGATTCATACCATGATCGCCCAACATGTAAGTAACGATCATCGAGATTGGGATAATTATCTGCCAGAATTCATGCTACCTCTGAACACCAGTGTAGACTAATCAACCGGCTACACACCCGCATATTTAAATTTTGCACGTGAACTACATACACCGACTATGAGAGAAGAGAAAAGAGGTACTACATCTACAAATAACAGATTTCAAGGGAAAAATCCATTAAACGATATATATGAATTGGTGAAATTAAACCTAAGCAAAGCATTCCAGAAACAGAGGTATTATTATAATCTGAGGAAACGAGAATGGTAACCGAAAGAAGGAGACACCGTTATGAAGAAGGAATACCAGCTACTTTCAGCCACCAGAGGTTTCCCCGCCAAATTAACTCCGAACTATTTTGGGCCATATATTATTGCTGAGATTATTTCACCAGTAATTTTCAATTTACAAGAAATTGCAACCGGCAAACTATTGCGACCCACACGGATCAAAGATATAAAGCCTGCCCCTCCAGAATTATTATTAAACTTTAGAAATGCTGATTGCATTATACAGCAAAGGTCAGTTATTAGCAACCAATCCAACAATCCGAAAATAATGCCATCCCGGCAAAGTAGTTACACCTAATCAACGAGCACCAAATTGCCAAAACGGAAAGATGCTGGGATCCCCAATAACCGCCATCCAGGATATGGAAAGACGTTTCCAAAATTCCGCACAACCGCACCAACGAGAATCGCCGCCCAGTCATAAAAAACATGGAACCGATGTTATAACCATCTATCCGATTCCTCGTTATTCAAAAACCGACCAGACTGAGGATATTAAAGTAGAAGTAGCATCAAGTCACAGCCTGGAGACTAACTACAACTGCACCCAAAATTAGGCTCATAGCCAGCCAAACGATGAGTTAATGGATATGACAAAGACAATTTTCCAACAAACATTCAACCTATCGCAGTCAAGCAACCGGAAGATAACCAACCCGAACGAAATGTAAACATTTATCCCATATCCCCGGTCGAGCTCGAAAACAACCTCGCGCAATGGATTCCAAAGTATTGCAGCATTGATGGGGACGTACAAGAGCTATTAGGAAAGGAAGCAACTTCCAACACTATTCTTACTACCACATCAGATCCCGAACAAAACGAAGTTACACCAGCAGAATTAGGCTTACAAGTCACCTAGGATCATGTATTCAAAACTAATAGAAGAAGTCGATGTAAATTCAAAGATCATTGATACACAATAAAAGGGAAAGACAACACCGCTATAAATATAAGCAAAACCAAAATTGAGTGGAAAAATATATAATAAAATAAAAATTTAAAATATTAAGACTCGTTTTTAAACACAAGCGTTATGTTTATAAAATCTCGATTTTTGAGTCTATGGGTATGTAAGGAACCATTTTCAAGTTACCTCTGTTGTTGACCAAAGTAACCTCACTGTAGTTGAAATTAATCACTCATAATTTCATAGCACACTGTAATCTTCTCATTCCTATCCCTACTCCAATACAATGTAGAAATTATCCAAATATTCTAGTAACTGCCGTCAGAAAAAGAATAAATCCATGTACACCATTCATTCGAGAGCTAAGTCGGTGGCTGGCTGCCGACAAGATATTCCTGAGGACTTCTTTCTTGTTGGACACCGGTTCATTGGCTGTAGCGCGCTCCAGTCCTATCCTCCCTACACCTTCGTGATGTATTTCTGTAGGTGTTTTCCATCCCATACACACTCGTGATGTATTTCTGTGAGTGTTTCCTCTCATGTCACTCGCGTGATATATTTCTGTGAATGACTTGTTTGTTGTTTCCTTTCCGCACACTCTCGATATGAATTTCTGTGAGTATTTATTATCCTCTCTTTTTGAAGTTCCAAATTTCTTTGGCATCAGATTTTATCGTACATGTGAGCAAATAAAATTTTATTTAATTTGTTTTAAAAAAAAATAATAATAAAAAGAATTTCTTTTATTATTAATGAAATTTTTTAATTATTATTTATTTTAATTTTTTTTTTAAATAGTACTTTTTAGCAGTAGTGGATTTGTTGTATTTCTTGAATACTACTAACTTTTATTTTTGACACTTCTATATATATAAGATCCTTAATACATTTTTATTATACATGAAATTTCTGATACACTAAGTGTATGTACGTATTTAGTATGCTACAAGATGCACCTCATTTGTTTAGGTGTAATGAGGCAATTATTACACTTTTGGGTAAAGCCGACATCCGGTAGAGCAGTACCTAACAAAAGATAAGTTAAAGCATTAAATTTACTGCTGATAACCATTCAAGTGCCAAGTACCGAAGGAATTTAATAAAAAATTCCACTGAAAAGTTGGATTTTTGGAAATCTATTGAATATTATTTTTATTATAGGTCGGAACATTAGTATTACATGGAATACTCAAAACAAATATTTTCTGAAATTGTCTTGTGCTATTCAAATTCCGTTAGACCCCAGTCATTGTCTTATAAATAATAATTGTGTGCATAGACTGACAAAAGTTTTGTGAAAGATTATTCAAATATGATGAAGAATATAACTGTCATAATTGCATTTAGATGCAAAGAAATTTAATACATTGGAATATATACGTAAATGCGTTCAAATTCGAAAACAAACAAAGCCAAATTAAAAATTTCAGTCATGAACGAAGACTTAATTATCAAAATTATGTAATAGAATTATTCACAGCAGTATACATAACACAGTAAATGAAAAGAGGGATTATCCAATAATGGTACTAAATAGAAAACGAACTGAAATTGTAAAATGTTATACCAAGAAGCTAAGCTCTTCTCATTAAATCAACCAAATAATTATGTATTATTTAATACCAAGGTGGGTAAAATTGTTACCATAAGTAATGATAAAGCAAATAATATTGTAATAACTGTAAAATATGTCGATAATATAAAACCCTTTTTTGAATATCCATTAATATCGAACTTTTTCAATATTAATGTTGCAAATAATGCTATTTTATTGAAATTAAATGAAACGATAAACTTTTCGATAGCATCATTAAGTGTCTGAGTTTAACTGTAGAACAGGGACACTTTACTTTGATTTTTATAAAATCTTCCATTTTTTATTTTTACCAATAAAAAATTTGTAAAATTTTAAAAGCAACCTAATTTATCTGTATTCATTCTACAATTGAGCAGCAGGTGCCCTTTAAAATTGTTAAGAAATAATTTGCATCTGTTTGCATCGTGATATTTCATTTTTTCAAAGAAAACTACGCCCTTGAATCGCTATAGATATTACTTTAAATGTAGTCTAATTATAACTTTTGTAATATCTTCAACATGTAAACGACAAACATCGAAAATAGCCTAGATAAAATAGAAAGGCAGAGCTATAAGGCTTTCAAATTTTTCCGGGTATGTATAATTTTTTAAAAATGCGTATATGAATAATAATGTCATATTTATAGGTGAGGTAGTTCCTGTTTCCTCCACTCCACACATCGAAATATCTTCACACAAAATATTATCGCCTATCTGTCCCGTAAGGGAAGATCTCAATGCAATTTACATGCAACCTACACAAAATATAGATAGCCAGAGTGAAACGCAAATGAGCCAGGACTTATCTCAAAGCAAGGAAGAAGCCTAGATAAAATAGAAAGGCAGAGCTATAAGGCTTTCAAATTTTTCCGGGAATGTATAATTTTTTAAAAATGCGTATATGAATAATAATGTCATATTTATAGGTGAGGTAGTTCCTGTTTCCTCCACTCCACACATCGAAATATCTTCACACAAAATATTATCGCCTATCTGTCCCGTAAGGGAAGATCTCAATGCAATTTACATGCAACCTACACAAAATATAGATAGCCAGAGTGAAACGCAAATGAGCCAGGACTTATCTCAAAGCAAGGAAGAGAGAAGAGTTTGCGAGTTTGTTTATTATATCTTAATGTACACATACTATATATATTGTTAACTTTTTCTGGTCTTTAGCTTTTGTCTTGATCTCCTAAAAATTGTCGCACAATTACCGAGCCTCAGGAAAGTGAATGGCAAATTTCTTTCAGAGTTATTAGTCGCCGATAGTTGTAAGTGACTGTACCTAATAGCAAAACAGTCGAGCTCGAATTCCGGTGTGGGTGCCCCGTGCCCACTATACACTATGTATAATGTACACACGATACACGAATGTAGGTCAGTATCTTAGTGTGTGGCTGTCAGCTTTATGTTTACTTTTTGAAGTAAGCTACGTAGGCATGCCGGTCGAGTAGTTTTCGCAGCCGATAATTTAATCAACGCGTAGTGCAGTGCATGAATCTGTTAAAGGAATTCAATTAAATTCTGTTTAGATAAGTGTGTGATACAGGTGCAGAAGTTTGAAAAAACTTAATGCCATTGTTTGTGTTTCGTGTTAGTGTAGTGCAGCGCTAGGGCTCCTGAAAATGAATGTCTCAACTGGAACCTACAGCGAGGGATTGGGAGATATTGGACAACGATCAGCCAGCAATTCAGGTAAATTCAAGCCTGACAACTGTGGTGAGTACCCAAAGTTTTATTTTATCAACTTAAATGGTGATTGTTATTGTGTTATTAAGTATGTAGCTTATGTTTTATTTATTTTTATTGCGTATGCGTCGATGTGGTACGATGCGTTGGTAAAGCGCCTATAATAATTATGTCATGCTAGTTACAAGGCATGAGAGTAAATGGTAGTGAGATGGTGTGACACTTTTACCTGGCTAGATATCTACCAATGCTAACTCGCATCTTTTTTATCGCATGCTATAAACTCGGCTGAGATTATAAAGTGACTGGCCAGCTGATATATTTTATATCTAATCTCTTTTGCCAGCACGAAGAAATATAGAATTTGCTTCTTATTATTTTATTTTCTTCGTTTTAAATAATAACACTAATTTATGGTAGTTTTAATGCTGGCGAAAATTCTTTTAAATAGCCCCCAATAGACAAGAGCGGAATTTTAAACAATAATGGCAATTTTACATGCAAAAAAAATGTAAAAAAAAATGCAAATATAAAAAAATAAACTTACAAAATTTCAATTAAGCAGCCAATTTATTTTAGTCCTTATATTATTTCCAAAAATGTTATTTCAATTCAATAATCTTTGGTTCTTCGTGAAACTTTTATTTTCTTTTCTTGATTCACAAGTCCAAATTAAATATCACTGTAACTATCTCTAAAATTTATTTCTAGATTTTATTGACAAAAATTCAACTTTAAAAAATTTAATTACAAGAATTTAATTTTTTCTTTAACTTTTTAGATGCGAGTCAGACCCGTAGAGAGAGGTCACCGACTGTGTCATGACCTTTTCGATGCTCGACAAGGTCATAGAGAGGAAGTTCAATTCGCCGTGGGAAATTTTTGGTTGACGCGTTCGGCATTTCAGATATAAGTGTCTTTGCTTTCTAATGCTGTTTCCCATTTGTAACTTTTCCTTTTTTCAGGTTCTCCGTAGGAAAAATTATGCAACAATATATACAAATATATTCCGTGTGTGATACACTATACAAGCTTGAACAATCGCTAACAAACATGCCGGGTTCGTTTACAAACCTGCAGAGTACACTAGAAAACTTAACCAAAGCAGAAGAAATTCGCTATTCAAAAGTTAGGGCGACAAGTGTTCAGTTTGAAGGAGAAAATGAAGGCTTTTTAGAAAGCGCAAAGACACCCTTCAACTTAAATTATATTTGTCCTTCGTTTCCAACAATTTCGAAAGAAGATTTCTTAAGTCTCGAAAACAAGGTTAATATAGAATGAATTCGAAGCTGGCAAAGCATTGATACGCACGCAATTTTTGTTAACAATGAAAAATGTTTTATTATTATAATTTCGCAGAAAGCATTTGTTTCAACGTTTGGAGGTTCAGATCTGACAACATTCACCCCCATTCCTAAGGCTGCGTCCACGGCGAACATTTCCGATTGGCGACCCATCACAATCCTACCGACAATATCCAAAGTGCTGGAATTCATCATCGTCGACCAGGTCTCTGCACACGTGAGTCAACACAATTTGCTCTCTAATATGCAATCTGGTTTCAAGCGCCTCCACTCAACCAGCATTGCTCTTCTCCAAGTTACTGCTGATATACGGAACATCTGAGAGCTCCCGGTTACCCATGTGCTTTTGGGGTAATGATGTATGTTTGATGTGGAGTATCTGAAAATACACACCTGCCCCACTATTGTGGCTGCTAGCGAGAATTTATTATTAACGACTTTCTTGGCCCAGGATCCAGTATGTGGGCAACTCGTGGGTATGACCTACAGTCCTTACAGCTGATGTATATCGTGTTTACGTTCCCAGAAGCCGTCTTCCTCTGAGCCAGTTTTGTAATAATAACAACAATAAGTTTGTTCTATTATGTTGTATTTTTTTCTTTGAAAAAAATTAAAATTATATTTATTACAATTCGTAATTACATTTGCGCTTATCGTCAAGACTCATGTCAACAACTATTTTATTTTTTATTTTCCATTTTTGAATTCTCGAATCATCGCCGACTTAAAGATGCCTCGAGAAATCACGGCGTAAACTCGAAATCTGTTCAGACCTCAAAACCTACAAATTTTTCGGTCGATTCGAGAACTGAGGTGTCGAGCACATCCGACAGAACGAGATGCTAGGTCGGCTGTAATGGTGAGCATCGCCACATACTCCTTGATTTCAGCAAATTGTTTGACTCAGTGCCGCACGAGAGATTAATTAGTAAACTCAGATCCTGTTTTGGTTTTTCATCCTCAGTATGTGCGATGATCGGAAGCTATCTATCTGATAGATCGTTCATGGTCAAATCAGGAGAGGCTTACTTCTCCCTAAAACCACTGCGCTCAGGCATCCCTCAGGGTGCAGTCTTGGCTCCACTTCTCGTCTCGCTTTACATAAATGACGTTGTGGGAATTTTCACCAATGTCGGATATGAAATCTATGCCGACGACATACAGATATACGATGGGGTTCAGGCGGACAGGCTGCAAGAGTCAGTGTCAATTATAAACGAGACGCTGGGGTATCGTATCTTGCGTCAAATGGATTTACACGGAATCCTGTTAAAACCCAGGCCATCGGTCATGCTAGTAGATCCGAACGTATGTCCACCGTAGCTGAAAAGGTATCCAACTTAACCATCATGGACCACAATATATCGATAACCGGTTAAAAATCGGGGTATCCGCATGGACTCCGGTCTCACTTGGAAGGCACACATTAATTTGTTGTGCGCTCGTATATTCCACGGACTTCGTTCACTATACGCCTGTCTCAGCACTTCGACGAGACTGAGGCTGTTTAACGCACTCATCCTACCGCACTTCCTCTATGCTGATGTGGTTCTTTTTCCTGTCTCCCAGACCGGATTGGATAAACTTATGCGCCTTTAAGGCTTGTGCTAGATATGTATTTGATCTCAGACGAAGAGCACATGTACCTGGTTGTCTATTGTGCATGTATGAGCTGAAGTCACCAGCTTTTATTCACAAGGGCAGAATTGACCTACTACTTGGGTACATACGAAATCGGTTCATCTGGAGTGGAAGGGACAGCTTCCGTCTGATCTACCCACGTGTCACCACCCAATTTAGGAGTAAAAGCATCTTCCCTCAGGGCGTCACGAAGTGCAATTGTCTGCCACTGGAGGTCAGGGATATCGCCCTCGTCAAAGAATTTAAGAGGGAGGCTCTTAGCTGCATCAGAGCTGCCTGAGTCCTATGTATTACCATCAATTTAAACATTAACCTAGTTACCTGCAGACACCCTCCTCCATATTCATATCTCATACCAGAGCAATACTAGCTAACGTTTATCAATATAGCAATATATCTACATAGTCAGTAATATCAACATAGTCAATAACAATTTATCATCCAGTTGTCCTACCCTAAAATCTCAACAGCAATAGCTAAAATATTTCTCAATAATACAAAATTTTATAAGTATGACAACACTAAATACAACTTTAACCTATTATCTCGCTGGCACACAAGTGTCTTTCCTAATCTGACCATTTAAGATAAACAAGCATATAGCAATTTAAGTCTGTAACCTAAACTAATATAAAAACATTCGCATTTGCATGTCGGGGAAAGTTGGGCAAGACGGGGAAGAGGGGTAAGACGGGGTACTCCTTCTATACTTAAAACAAAGTACTCTACAAAAATGCACCAAATACTCAACTCATCCGCTGTCCTTTACCTTTCAATCAGTTTAGAAAATTTTAAATGAGAAGCCGCGTTTCATCAATATGGAAAAAAAATTGATTTGACGTGTTTTCTTATTATTTTCGAACCTTTTCATCAAGTGAGAAACGGATCAAAGGATTTTGTGAACGCTACAAGCGTTAGTTTCGTGAAATCTTTAAAAAATAAGGATTAAAGGTGAGCATATTTACAAACATGTTTCTATTGTACAATTTTTTTTTTCTAATAACATGCAATGGGGCAAGTTGGAGTACGCCAAAAGCGGAAGGACTGGGTATGTACCCCATCTTACCTCACTCGTTTTCCTGAAAATAATTTTATAAAATTATAGTATATTTCAGAACGGTGCGGAATTACGTGGGTAAAACTGATAGAGGGACTTGGTCGGAAGATCAAATAGTATGGGGTATTATTTGGCGCCAAGACTTTTGGGGCTCCGCAAACCACAATAGAAAGGAAAGTTAATTTAATGAGAACAATCATATTTCCCTTGCGTCCCAAATCCACCTAGAATTGAAAAACCAGAGAGCACATCAGCTGCAAGAGCTGTAGCTTTCAATAAAGTAGCTGTTGATAGCTTTTTCAAGCTATTAGGGGAAACACTCGATCTAAAAAAAATTCCTGCTGATCGATTATATAATGCGGACGAAACCGGTGTCTCAATCGTGCCAAAAAGCAAATGTAAAATAATGGGCAAGAAGGGATTGAGAAAGTGGGTGACTTGTCTTCAGCAGAAAAGGGCGTTACAATAACAATTGAAACTTGTTTTAGTGCAGTCGACCACTAAATGCCATTTATGATGATATTTCCTCGTAAACACATGAAGCTAGAATTAATGGCAAATGCCAAGAAATTCATTGATTTTAGTGAAGCTACTAAAGAGCTTTCTGTATTATTACTCTTCGATGGCCATGCTATACATACCAAATATATTGAATTAATCAACTGGGCTAGGGAAAATGTGGTTGTCATTAATTCTTTCCCAACCAATACGACTCACCGGTTTCAGCCGCTCGGTGTGGCTTTCATGAAGTCCTTAAATACTTTTTATGACCAAGTTTTTAGTTTTTTGCTCCGCTGTAATCCAGGGCTAGTTGTTTCAGTCCGACAAGTAGCGAAATTATTTGGAAGAGCATTTATACAAGCTGCTACCATGTCTACGGCGATTGAGAGGTGATTTTTTTCTTTTCGATCCGACTATTTTCACAGAAATTCCAAAATTTCCGTTCAAACTACAGTCACTGCAATCCAAGGTCAAGATCCCAATTTGCGGAAAACAATTCAAACGATGCTCAGACTGGATGTTCATATTGGTTAGATAGCATCCAGAAGGGGAAAGACTGCAGTTATTATTTATTTTATCATCTCCATACAAAAATGCAGTAGAAGAAGAGGAACAAGGTAAACAGAAGCAGAACAAGAGGAAGAAAAAGATAAAAGCTGAAAGATTGAAAAAGAAAGAACAAAAGCAGGCTAAAAAACAAAAGGTAATTTGAAAATACCAAAATCAAGAAAACGCCCAAAAGTAATGCATACAGATTCATTTTATGATACTGACGACGATTCTGATAATGCGAAATGTTTTTACTGCCACGGCTCGTACTTGGAATCTATTGAAGGTTGGATAAATTCTGTAAAATAAAAAAAATGGCAATGGCAACACTGTGGCAGTGCAGGAGTCGATGAAGACGACGAGCAGGCAGTTCATGTTTGTATGATGTGTCTACCTGACCAAGGGTCTTTTATGTTATTTTCTAACATGTATAGAAATTTTATATAATTAAAATATTATTTTATTCATATTAACGGTTCTTTGATTGTGAATTAATAATAATTAAGTTACACTTTATAATTGTGTTGCCCCACCCACCCCTACTGACTGTTTAATATACCTTAGAGCCTGCTAAAAAACTGATCACACAAAATTGGTCATATATAGGCTATGTAAATTACATTTAGTGTGATATTACTGTTATACTAAAAAAAACATAAATAAATATTGGAGTAATCAAGCTAAGTTAGTGAAATCTATAAATCAATACTTCATTAATAATTAAATATAACTATAATAACTATATAAATAGGTATTTAAAAGTTTCATTTTTCTTTACAGACTCTTAATTTGTAGTCTGTTTCTTATTCTTTTAAGAACTTTTTGAGTTTATTTCTGGAGATGTGCCCCTTCCTATTAATACATCTTTGTTTTTTTAATCTTTATTGTTCATTTTGCTGACTATTATGTTAACATATTTTAAGCTGTACACCAGGGGTGAGCATACGGTCGATCGCGCACAGTCAATTGCAGATATTTTAAATAATTTACTAGGTTAATTTAAAATGTGTACTAAAAATTTTGCAGACGATGAAACATGAAGTGAGTAATTCAAAATAAGGAAACGCAAACTAGCGTGCGCACACAAAATCACTCACTGCTCGTTAGTCACGAGTGAGTAATTCAAGGGAAGAAAGTGCACACGAAATTTCTCATTGCTCATTTCCAACTTGTGTGAAATTTCATTTATGAAGTACCTACATTATGTAGAAAACGTTGATAATCAATATTAAAATGTCTATTCGCCAGTTTGTACTTTCTTCCCTTGAATTACTCACTCATGATTAATGAGCAGTGAGTAATTTCGTGTTCCCCTTCTGATAATGAATTACTCACTCCTGAGTAATGAGCAGTGATAAATTTCGTGGGTGCACGCTAGTGTGCGTTTTCTTATTTTGAATTACACACTCATGGGCGCGTGCGCTAATAACAATGACAACGACTCACGCACGCGCAAATTAGTTTTTCAAAATGGAATGCGCACATGAAACTTCGTGTGCGCACGTGAGTGTTCGTTTCCTTACTCTGCTGTGCTTCTACTCCCTTCTACTCATTCTACTGAATGCGCTTGCTGTGAGATGCAACTAGCTGTCGCTACTCTGAGTGCATATGGTTTACAGTTCTTGTTTACCGTACTTTGTTTTGTGATTTAATGTACTGAGCTGAAGCAAACAACGAGAAAGTAATTTGTGTTTACAATTGAGGGGCTCAAAAACAAAGGGGTACAAGTTACACTTTTCACACTTTTGAGATATAACACTTTAACGTTTTGGATACCTAATCCTAAATACTAAAGTCTTAATTTTTTGGAATAATAATTAAAATAATCCGCATATCTTAATAGATTTTTGTTGTGGTTAAAATAATGTGTTCGGTGGTTCTTTGGTTTAATAAGAAGGTAATAATTTAATCATTTTCAATCATTTATGCCCCCTTCCTTATAAGAAGGGCCTATGAACAAAAACGCATACTTGCAAGTCGTTATAATAACGGCTGTTATAAAATAGCACGTAATATGAATTTAGTTATATTTTTTTGTCGTTAATATTTTGAGTATATCTAGTTTGCATTTATGCACTTCTAACAATTTTTAACAATATGTTTCTTGTTTCTTTGCCTTTGAGCCTCTCAATTCGCATGTTCGCGAAATGTAACTCGGTCAGAAGATGAGATATAGGGTTGCCATTTCTTTCGTTTGACGTGGTCAACAATTGTATTTATAAGAATGGGGTTTTGCAATTTTTACGTAAAACAAAATGAACAGTTATTTCATATCATTTCATTGCCATTGCCATTCATAATAATGCCTTATTTACAAAAATATTGGATGCTAATGATATTACGGATTTGGCAGTAAAAATTGCTAATTCGATAAGAGAACGAAGTTTAAGTTTTCCGTAGTCGACTTGAAACCAATGAGTCGGAATATGAAGATTTACTTATTTTTGTCATGTTATTTGGTTCAGCCGAAAAAGCTTTTTGGAAAGATTTCTAAATCTTTTGCCTGAAAGTATTGCATTTTTGGACACATTGGGGGAAAAGCATGAATAATTGGTAGATCCAGTATGAGTAAAAAAATTAGCACTTCTGATGGATTTTATGGGCCATTACAACTCGCTTAATTTACAAATGCAAGGAAAGGGAAAAAATATTATTGAATTATTCAGTTCGGTAAATGCATTTAAAGCAAAATTAAACTTTTTGCTTCACAATTAAAAAGGCAAAATTTTAAATATTTTCCATATTTAGAAAAACATATTAAACTTACTGGTGAATGTAATATTGAAATATTTTATTCTGAACTGGAAAATTTTAATCAAGAATTTGAGGGACGATTTGCAAATTTCAATAACCTTCCACCGATTTTTGAATTTATTTCATTTCTTTTTTAAGAATTCGATAACGAGGACATTTCATCAAATCTAGCTCATTGAATTCGTCGGATCTAGAGTTAGAAATTTTAACAATAAAATGAGATATAATTCTGAAAGCACGAATTAATTACAAGAAGAAAAATATTCTTTATTGAGATCGGTGGTAATGAGGATATTTGCATAATTGGTTCCACTTATGACGTTTTCTCAAATGAAAGCCATCAAATCGCAAGAGTTCTCTGACTGATGACCATTTAATCTATTCGACTATGCATCAATGAATTCAACCCTAAATTTACTTGTTGATGAAATGGAATGTAACGCATCTGCATCAAAATCCCCAAAATATTTATCAATAAAGTACATTGCACAAAATAGTAAATACAATGTATTTAATATATTATTATCAATAAATACTTTAATTAAATTTTATTTGTTTTTAATTTAATCCATTTTTCGAAGTCGATCGCGCATAAATGAGAAAAATTAATGTTGATCATACCAGTGTTAAGTTTGCCCACCCCTGCTGTATACTGTCGTAGTGCTCAACGTAGTACGTTGCTTTATGAAGGGTTTTTTTGTTAATAAATGCGGATTTGATTTGATTTGATTTGATTTGAGTTGCTAAAAATTTCACTAGGACAAAATATCAAAATTTCAAATTTTTCTATTATCTGCGTTTTCAAAAGTATTTGAAAATAGCAGTTAAATGTTGTCAAACGTTTAATATAATTATTTTATTGCAAGAAGCAGCTCTTATCTTATATTCAAGAGCAAGCACGGACGACATTGAAAAGCGCCTGAAAGCAGTATTTTATAACGTGAAAGGCAAATTGAATAAAAGTTGCAAAAAGCTTTCAGCAACAACAACGCCAGAATGAGATGGCTAATTTTTTTTCTATTTTCTTCGTTAACTAAAAACAAGTAATAAAAACGAACAAAATTTATAAATATTTATCGTTTCTATCTTACTATCCATTTATTTTCCGAACTGGAAAATCCCGAATCTTAAAAATATTTTAATTTTATTATTATTTCCAAAACATATCCAATTTGAAAACATTTTTGGATAGGTATGTAGTTTTTATCTGTTCCGAGCGCTTTATTTCTTAGAATTTGGTATGAGTTCCTTAGGATTTCAATCGGAATTCAAATGAGCTATCAAAACGGCCTCTTCTTCTGAGCTATTACATAACAATAAGTCTTCAATACTTTAATCATCACTTTCATTTAGCCCTTTAAGCAATTGTCGCTCTGGGACACACAATATAAACTGCATTTTTGCCTTTTCGACATAACGTATAGCATTGAACAGAAGAACACACTCTACTCACTTGTTTGCCCAAAACTATATTGATAAAATCAGAAGTTTAATCTGCTCTCAAACTCATTTAAAATATACGTGGCACTGGCAAGAAAAGGAAGAAAGAAAAGAAAAACTCTCTTTAAAACTTCTATAAAAAAAGATGAAAGAATATGAAATCGCGTATTACATGCAACGAAACAGAATAACAAATGATTCATTTTCGTAAATAAATGAGAAGGGGCGGTTTTCAGGTTTTACTCTCATAAAATGCTGACCCCCTTTTGCGAAAACACGTTTTTGCTGAAATATTGAGGAATTCCAATGTTTGTTGGTGTAATTCCTATGATATTTGAACAGCACGTGCTTCTGTTTACCAAAGAATAAATATGTAAAAGAAGGGTCACAGAAGAGTGTTCCGATTGTTTTCCATTTAAATATACACGGCGAGAAAAGGAAGGAAAAAATAAAAAAATAAATCTAACCCTCTTTGAACAATTTACGAATAAAGAATGTGAAAACGAATATTACATGCAACGAAACGGAATGGCAATGTTTCATTTTCGTAAATAAATGAGAAGGGGCGGGTTTTCACGTTTTACTCTCAAAAAATGTTCCCGCGCTTTTGTAAAAACTGGTTTTCTGTGAAATTTTATGAAAAATGTCCAATGTTTTTTATAGCATTTGAGTAGCCGTGCTTCTGTTTACATTCATTTTGCTGTTAGGAAGATTAAGTGGAAGAAATGCTTGTTGGATTCTCTGATATTTTCGGGAAAAATGAGAATTTCATTTGAAAGGAGTTAAACATCTCCTTTCAGCATCTGGGCCAAAGCGAAATTTATCTTTTTCTTAAAAATGGGAGATAGTGTAACCCGATGTATATTTTTATGAATAGTTTGAAAGAATTTTGAGCGATTCAATACGATTTTGTCGTTCGGGTAATCATACATTTTCTCAGTTTTGGTTTTAAACTCGTGGTCTGAGTCGCACTACAATAGTGCATATCACAGCTCTTTTCCCCCATTCATGCAAAAGACAAAAGTATATGACATTACCTGTTCGCTCTAAAAAACCCGAAAAATTTCCAATTTCGTTCGGCTGTGTCCTATCCCAATAAGCAAAAATTCCAGATGTGGAATTTTCGCACGGAATTCCAGCGGAAAAAAGTAACGGCATTCTCGCACACACAGCTGTTTTTACACGCTACAGCGGACGCCATTTTCAGCTTTACAGATGTGCTGGAGGTATACGAAAAATTTTTAGTGGCTTATATTAGCTGTGTTCTTTTGGTTCCGTGTAGTGTTCTGCAAAACACAGGCGATTGCGAATTGAATTGATTTGTAGAGTGCATAGCAGTAGAAAAAGTTTTAAAAGTATAGCGAAAATAATCAAGATGCTATGACTTTAATTCTTACAAAACGCTAAAGCTATCAAACTTTGCTCCGAATTTATCAAGCTCTTTTTTAGCATTTTGCAAGGATTCAAGTCATGGCAGTTTGACTATTTTCTCTATACTTTCGAAACTTTTTCCATTGCTTTGCATCTTACAAGTTATTTATGTTCCAATGTTTAATTTAAAAATTTAGAAAAAGCTTTGAAATCCCTAGGAATAGAAATGCCATGCGAAAATAACACGGCAATAACATGGAAATCCGATAGATTTCCACGTACAGTACCATCTACCAATACAATCAAAGACTTTGAATCTCGGCGCAGTTCCCTTCGGCCAAAGAAGTGGAATTCCGTGCGCAAATTGTACGGATTTCCAGGTAAACTCGTCAAAAATGACAAGGAAACCGACCGGAATTCCGTTCGATTTGCTTATTTGGATGTTATGTATTTATATTGACACAACGCAATTGTGAGCAACTGATTCCGTTGAGATCTCTTTCATATCAGAGTTGCACCTTCGCGCATACAAATGTAAGCAGCCACACCTAGGAAGAACTACAGGTGAACCACATACATTCACGGTGCACACACAAAAGGTAGCAACCACACCCAAGAAGGCCTAAAGGCGCACAACATAATTCACATGATGGCGACAGGAATACACGACGCGTTCATATATTCTATTCATATAGACCTAAAAGTTGCAGAAAAACAATATAATGTATTATAATATAACAAAATAGTAGTAGAATAATTGTTGTGATTATAGTAGACTCAAAAGTTGTAGGAACATTTTAATGCGAACTGCCATTCCGTCGAATTTATATATATATATTATGATATTGAATTAATTAACGTTATCAAGTTGATGCTTGGACAGTCTGGAGGTTGCTATTGTTTAAAGTTTAAACTATTTTAAAACCTTACAGGTTGGTCCAAGGTTCTAAACGCAAAGAAAAAAAAACAAAAACAAAGAAAGGAGTAAAATGAGAAAGAGAAAAAGATAATATTAAATAGAAAAGCAGGAAGAAATGAAGACACATGAAGTGCGTACGATGGTCTTGGGGAACTCTGGCTTCATTAGCTCCTACCAATACATGTTAAATATTAAAAGCCAAAACAAAAAAATAAAATTAAACAAAAGCAAACAAACACCACAATACAAAACTGTGTGGATTGCGACTATGAAGATCCACGCCTATGTGAACTTACAGACAGGCCTTGTTGGAAACCGGCACTAATATCCGTTCCCGGGCCGAAATAAAATGAAACACTGGACTGTGAGTTCCTTGTGTGAGCCAGTTCGTCCACTTCAGTGCGGCATTTTTTGTGGAAGAGTTGAATCATTAGAGCTTTGTAAAAAAAACCAAAAAAAGAAAACGAGAGAAGAAAAGTAGCTGAAAGCAAAATGAAAGAGGAAAAAAATAAAAGTTGCGTAAGGATCCTGGACCGGCGAAAGGTGTGAATGAAAATACACAAATAATAAATTAATTCAAAAGGCACTCCATGCCATCCAAGTTAAGTGGTTCTTTTTAATTGAAATTATTATTATTATAGCGTTTATCTATATATAAGTAATTGAATAGATACTATATAATTTTCAGTACTTTTGTTTCTTTCGTAAAAATTCTGTGTTGTCCTTGTGTGGGACTTAAGAAGTTGCTGAAAGGATAAAAAAGCGTGAGTTTCTTGATAGCTCATTGAACAAAAAAAAAATCACGTGGCGTCCAATAATTTTCGATCAACTTTCTCTGTCGCCCTGCGATCCCCTCTACTGGGGTTACCGTTCTTGCGCATCCAGGGCAGCGTAACACCTATCATCTTATTAGGTTATCTTTGCTTATATTATGCCATTTTCCTAAATAATATTTTATTACTTTGTTACAGTGGTGTCCTTGAGACAGCATTTCTCTGCGTCTTGCTCAGTAAAATCAATTGATTGCCAGACTGTTTTGTTACTAATTGCTTATCTTCATTCGGTAACACCGATTTGGAACATTGGTATTCACATTTTAGACGAATTCCCTAGCCTGTCTCTTTACCTGCTTGTCCTTGCTTCCTACCATGTCTGAGACAACTTACATCTAGATGTGAAAAACTCACAAAAAGCGGTCGAATTAAAACGGGCTAATGGTCCTCTAATAGAAACCTCCATACATTCTCTCTCTCTCTTGCTATGTTATGCCTCATAAATTCTTCGCAATGATAGCTTTCTTTGGTTGAATAACAAGTTAAAGAGCTTTCAAAAGGTGATCCGAGTTTATAGACAATGGTGACTAAACTAGAAAAAAACTTGCAGGAAAATTCGAAAGTAATTTCAGGTATCAAGCTCGTCATACTTTGTACTCGCATGTGTATGCAGATACTTACGCTAATTACGATAAGGGGTACAAAGCCAGCCACTTTCTTTGCTTATAAAAGCAAATTTTTACATAAAATAAGTTGGTGAATTGCTTAAAATATTTTAAGTTTTCCAAGCAAGGCTATAAGGAAGTGTTGTTTCACAAATATGAATTGTTTTATTAACATAACAAAAACTGTGTTTTTGTGGTACAAAATGTACCCCATGTCGTGCCAGAAAGGATAAGGCAATACCTCTGTTACTCAACAAAGATGTGAGTATATTAATGAATAACATCGCAGAAGCCTACCATCACGATTTCGATATGAAGCCTACTACGTTTCGGCTTCCCAAGGGAACCGATCAGTTAATAGTTCTTATATTTGCTTCCGCATCCATATAAGCCATCAAAACGAAAAAACCTAAGCTAAAAGATCTTGGCCTTGAAGAAAAATCATCTATTTATATTTATGAAAGTATTACGACTCTCAATCAGCAACCCATTCACCATGCCATGGATCTGGAACGCGAAAAATTAATCTCATCTGTTTCCACGATGCATGGGTTTGTTTTTAGTAAGAACAACCATAAATATTTCCCCGTTAAATTAGTGGATGCTAACCAGCTGCAGCATTTATCCTCTGTAAAGTAGTGCACTTGAGCCGAGTTAATGTCAGTATTGCATTTAGCGCATGATTATTATCAAGTGGAAATTGTCTTTTGTCGTTTTTATTTTATATTTTATCAGTTTTTAACTTTTCTCTCTCTAAATCTAGCTAAGTATTCTTTATCATTTTATTTTTGCTTTGAATTTAAAGTGTTTGATATGTGGAATGTAATTATTTCTGTAAATGAAATTTGGTGTACCGAAAGCACTAACGATTGTAAGCAGTATAGCATTTAATGATAGTGCTATAGTTGGTGCCTTTATTACTGAGATTGTGGCGTTGAATCGTGGGACTGTAAATATCTGCCACCTGAATACAAGGAAGCTCAGGTCAAATTGGATGAGTTTGAAAAAATTTCTTCTAATGGCGGTATTAATATTATCTTCATTTCAGAAACGTGGTTAAATAGTGAAATTAATGATATTACCGTAGACTTGCCGGGCTATCATAATATTCGGAATGAAAGAACACATTCCATTGGAACAGGTATAGCGATTTTCATTAGAAGCAGTCTGAAGCTCCCCTTGGCTACTTATTCTACTAGAAACTCTCCCATATGTGAGTATATAATTATTAAGGATAATATTGGGGCATAGCTTGTCTTAGCTGGATGTGTCTATAAGCCACCGTGCGTATCAGATTTGTGTACTTTTTATGAAGTACTTGCTGAGTGCGCCCGTTTGTTCCCTTCAATTATTATTGTTGATGACTTTTGATTGATTGATTGATTGAAGCAGATTTTTGGGACCTTTTTCAAGGCCCCTGAACGAAGGCCAAGTCAAGGGCCATTGTTCACCCTGTAGATCCAAAAGCGATTGCTCATAGGTCCCAACCGGACGCTCTTATAAACTTCAGTATTGGTTCCCAGCCCTCCTTGCCGGCATCATATAACTCGTCCAGGAGGTGTGGGCCAAAAATTCTCTAACGTATTTCTGAGAGTGCCGGCCAGTGACATAGAAAGTGGGTCACTGTTTCGGACTCCTCTCCGCAACCCCTGCATATAGGATCATCAACAAGTTTCATCCTGTGAAGGTGACCCCTGAGAGAGGAGTGCGCAGTGAGAATGGATACCAGATGAACAATTTCGTTCGCACTTTCATTCCCGCTGATGTTGCTGTGCCCCGGCACCCACTGCACTATCACCCTGTTATCCGAGAAAGGGAATTCAGGGTGGTTTTGCACTCCATTAATAATTTGGAGGTTATAAAGGGTTTAGACAAAGCTTTGACAGCTGCTTGGGTGTCTGAGCACATGGCTATCTCCTTATTCTCAGTGTCTGAGTTAAGAAGGTGCCTTACCGCTTCAAGAACGGCCTTAACTTCTACCTGAAAACTCGTGGCATGGTTTTCAAGGCGCAAGGAGAACTCATTTTCCGGCTCTTCACAGAAAAGTCCCGCTCCGGTGCCTTCATCGGACTTAGAACCATCAGTATATATTATAATTGGGTTTGTCAATGGTTGAAACACGGAATGTGATTCCCATTCTGCCCTGGATGGAATTCTATATTCAAAATTGCTTTCCAGCATGCCAGGTGCGATAGACTGCACGAACTCATAAATGGATTCATGTGGAACTTTTGTTTCCCCATGAAGCCAGCCAAGGTTAAGCTGTAGCCTTAGCGCTGTAGTCGATGCCCTCTGCTTGATATGTGTTTGCACCCGGTGTATATTGAGTATAACCTCCAGAGTCCGCGTGCCAGTTGACTTAAAAGCGCCGCTTGTGCTGAGAAGGCACAGCCTTTGAATCTTCTCCAGCATCTTGCGATGGTTGGCGAAGTCCATTGCTTTCCACCACACCGCTGAACCGTTGGTTAACATAGTTCGAATGACGCTAGTGTATATCCATAGGATAATCCGCGGTTTGAGTCCCAACTTCTTCCGTACCGCTCTACGGCACATTCCAAACACTCTAAGAGCTTTGTTCGCTCTGTCTTCGAGGTGTGGTTTCCAGTTTAACTTTTTATCTAGAATAGTACCTACACCCTATCCTTTAACTCCAAGCTTGTGGAGCCAATCAGGGGCAGGCTTAAACCGGGGATATTCCTTTTCATGGTGAATAGGCATAAGTCAGTTTTCAGATTATTGATGCTCAGCCCGCAATCCGTGGCCCAGCGCATGACTATTCGGATCGCGCCTTGCTCCAGTCCACAGAGTACAGGGTCATAACGCTCAGTGACAAAGATTGTCAAGTTGTCCGCGTAACATACTGCTTTGTACCCCATCCGGGTGAGTGTTTGCAAGATATCGTCCATGATAAGCACCCATAGCAAAGGTGAGAGGATACCGCCTTGAGGGGTACCCCTGTGAACTTTTTTAACTCTGCCTGCACCGCCTAGATCAGCAAAAACTTTTCTATTATACAACATGTGTGTAATCTAATTTTTTAGAGATAGGTTCACTCCCTATTTTTCTTAGTATTTCCGTCAACCTATGCAGAAGAATATTATTAAAGGCGCCTTCTACATCGATGAAAACAGCCAGCGTAGATTGTTGAAAGATGAAGCCCTTTTCAATTGAGTGAATCACCTCATGGAGAGCCGTCTCAACGGACTTTCCCTTTAAGTACTCATGTTGGTTCTATGATAGTCTGTTCTGGGAATGGAGCGTCTCAGCTCCCACTCACAGATGCGTTCTAAGGTTTTAAGTAAGAAAGAAGTCAAGCTTATAGGCCTATACGCTTTGGCAGTTGAGTAGTCTACCCGACCTGCCTTCGGTATAAACACAACACAGACTTCTTGCCACAACTTCGGTGTATAGCCCATTTTGATGGATGCCTTACAGAGAGTGGTTAGGTTGCTAATCAGAGGGTCACCCGAGTACTGATGGAGGGCTGGGAAGATGCCGTCCTTGCCTGTTGATTTGAATGGTTTGAAAGGGCCAACTGCCCAGTTGATGACTTGAATACATATTTATTATATGATAGTAGCCAGAGCAGAGGGTTCTTTGGTTTCTGTTAAATGTGAAGTCTGAAACCTACATTGATCTCGCATGGAATTCACAACACAGTTATAGTCAGTCTTCAGTCAGCCCTCAAGCAGTAAACAGCTCAGTTTATATCAGTCAGTAATAAAGTCATAGTCAGTCAAGTCACGTGCTTAATTATACAACAGTTTGTTTGAAACTCAAAGTCGTAAATATACATAGCTCCAATAAGATTCCTTCATACTGGAGTGTCATTGCTGGACTTAGTCATTATCAATCTACCTCATGAAATCTATCAATGCCGGGCATTAGTGATAATGATGAAATGTTGTCCTCTTTTTCCTTTGAAGTTTGTTATAATTGCTATAATATCTGTACAGTCGTACATCAAAATTATAAATCGTTGCCAGGACTACCAGTATGTCTCACACCAAGTCAAATCAACTTAACTAATAAAAACGTTTCCAACGTTCAGTAGTCTTTGCAACGAATAAACTGGCTATATAAGGACAGACAAGCGCACAAATCATTGCAATCCTTTCTGATCAGACCTAGGTAATATTCTAAATTACTAACCTGCTAAGCGGTGTTTTAAACTGCTTATCTGCCACCAGTTGTATGCTGCTGTAAACTATACAATTGGAGTTGTCATAGCTATCAGGAACTATAGACCACTCTAGAATTTATAGTATTCCTCATAGCTAGAACAGTTGTACACCGCCTTCACGTATAGAGCAGCTAAGCATTACCAATCATTAAACTTTCTACAGTGCTTTAAACTGCCGCCAGTGCTTTAAACTGTCTATTGAGAACCAATTAAATAATAATTGGAATCTCTTTAGCTTCAAGAGTTATAAACCGAATAACGTTTATAGCTGTTCTCATACTGAATTTATACACCGCTTTAAAGTGTATAGAATTACTAGACTATAACATTTTTGGTCATATATCAAAAACATACTAACCATTGCGTTTCTATTTAATTTCAGATAGAAAACCACAGCATTAGTATTAATAAAACCGAATTGTTGTTTTTCATACTGCGAATTTGATTGGATTTCCTATTAATTTTAATAAGTTTCTTGTTTTTGCGTTTGTTGTTGTGTTAAATAAAAATATATATGTTTTGAAATCTGACTGACTTATCATTGTAACTAGCACCATTTTCATAAATTTGTAAGAAAACCCAAACAGAGGGTCGTACAATATCTTTCATTAACGTGACTTCAAGTATATTGATTTTCATACTCTGAATAATGAGGTTAACAAAGTACAGTAGGGTACAAATATTTATTATATCAATGACGTTAATAGCCAAGTGGAATTTTTTAATGATAGTGCTAACATAACCAATAAAAAAGTAAATTTAATAGATGAATAGCGATATCTGTTCATTAATACTTCAACGTAATCACGCACATAATCTGTGCAAGCGTCACAAATCCATACATATCTCTTCGTGAAAACTTTATTAGATATTGCAACAAAACTACTAAAGCCATACGTTCGGCGCGAACGCATTTTTCTCTTCAAAACTTGATCCTTCTCGATCATCCCCGTGTATTAGGGCGAAATATTTGTTCCTTAGGTCTCACTTTCATAACACACATTATCAATACCTGCATATACTTTTCCTATATATTTCCTTCAATTTGGAAGGTAGCGAAATTTTAATGTTTTGGATTTCAGGCCGATTAGTATTCCGCCGATATTATCGAAGGTTTTAGAAAGACTTCTCGCTGATCAGATGAAACTTAATTTACGTAATATGTACTAATCTCCGTTCTCCATCCCAATAGGGGTCCCGCTATAGACTCACTACTACATCCGCACTTCTTCATTTATGTGATGCAATTCGTAGTAATGTAGAGAAACAAGAAACCGGTGTACTTGTACTTTTAGATTTTTGTAAGGTGTTTAACTCTGTAAATTTCAGTATATTAATTCACAAATTCTCCTATTTCTATTATATGAAAGCGATTTAAGCTCCTCTTTAATTCTTAAGTATACTTTCACCAAAATGATACCAAAAACAGTTCCTTATTTATATTTCATATATTAGAAACATAAATTTCTTCTCTAAAATCATAGATCTGGTAATGCTACAATATAACGGCGTGTTCTTACTTTTACTTATGAAAAATTTTCCTCCACTAAATACTCCATTATATTTAAACAATTTCTGATGAAGGAAACAATATCTTTCAAGTTAATTTGCTGCTAAAATATTACGAAGTTTGGAAATCCTATGTAATACACAGAAAACAAAATCTAGTTTCCTCAAATTCAAGTGTCGCAAATTTGTTGTTATCTTATCTTATTCAATTACCAAAACCACATTTTGTTCTTTCATAACTCAAGCTCCTGAAGTTGGACCATCAGTTGTGGATCGCCCTGTATAGCTTCCTCTTTCCGTTTTAGCATGAACACTTCTTTAATACCCAGATATCGCAGAAGTTCTTTTATTAGTATAATATATAAGTTTTGATCCCGAAAGCATAGTAAAAATTGGTGACTCAAAAAATAGAAAATCGTTCAGTCGTAACCCCCAGACCCGGAATATACAGGCCATGAGTGCGACGATACCGGACCGGTTAGCGGCCACCATTATACACTTCTTGCTTTATATTGTTGCTGGTGTTTTTCGAAAAAAAGTATTTTGGATTTCGTTCAAACACAATAATTTCCATAAATTTGTTGTACACGCTTGAAAGAAAAAATATTGAGCTGGGCTGAAATTTGTTGCAGATTAACGGCAACATTTTTAAAAATTTTTCCAATAATCTTTTCAAATTGACACTTCGTTAGAGAAATTTTCGAGGAGTGCTAATTTGGTAGGGTAAATATATAAGTCCATTTTCATTAAATTAAATATTGGCAGAAAAACTGAATCTGATATTAATTATCCAATATATGATGATTTTGCCAACATACCTACTACTTTTCATCAAATACACCGGCTTTTGTAAGCCTTAATTTTTCTTGTAGTGAAAATTCCTTTACGATGTAATTTTAAGTGTTTTGAGAATAATTTAAGGCTTAAAGAGAATATACTTGATAAATATAAAAAAAAAAATCTTTAAAAAAAATCTTTCTTCAAAATTAGCACCAAAAAATAGAAAATAATTTTCACTTCTCTATTATGAATACCCACATCACAAAAGTTCTCTAAAATTTCCCTTAATTTTGCATTTAACCCGTTTCGCTCCACGGTTGCGTTTTCGCAACATAAAGTTTGGACTGCCTGTGTTCTTAAAGACATGAAATGTGTTGCATAGTTTTCTACTTGTTTGAAAGTGCAACATGTTGACTACTTTTAGGCGAAAAAATATTTTACAAAAGTATTGGTAATCGGCAAAACAAAATTAAAACAAATGAGTTTGTTCAGCGTGTTTATGGCGAGTGCTTCAAAATAATTAAAATATTTAAGTTAAACAAACAATTTAAGTGAAATTTCTACATATTCCGCTAATATAAATAACAGTGCATATTTTGAGTGTAAATGTAAGTTTGTGTCATAAGCTAAATTCCGCTATTTTGCTGTGAAAATTAAATGTTGCGAAAACGCAACCGTGGTACCAAACGCTAACTTTTTTCTCTATGTAGATGTCAAAACGGTATCTTACTCTTCAAGAAGCGGTCACGGAAATCGAAGTCTGGATAGATGAAAATCAAGATTTTTCTACTGCTGACATCATTATTTTACCTCCAGAGGAATATGGTGGGATCAGTGATGAAGGAATCCCAGAAGAAAATGATGGGGAGGGAGTTGTTGATGAGTGCAAGTTCCCTCAGGATGTAGCCGGGAATCTAGAAATAAATGCAGAGCATTCCGACTGGAATACTGATGACGAAATACCCCTTGTCCATTTCCAAAGCTCGACGTCATGTAACGTGCAACGAGATGCGAACTGGAAAGCAACGAACTGCGGTAATAAATTTAAGACTATTCCAGTCAATAACGAGTTTCAGGAAAGAGAGAAGCTCGAACGTTCCTTATATCAGCACACACCACTTGATCTTTTTGAAGAATTTTTCACCGAGGAGGTATATAATCTAATTTTAGATCAGACAAATATATATGCTGCTCAGAAAAACAACCAATTTGTCCTTACACTCTCATATTTGAAAAGATTCCTTGGAATTTTGATGTTTTCTGGCCACCATACTGCTCCCCAGGAAAAACTTTACTGGTCTAACTTACCTGACTATGATTTCAAAGTAATAAGAAACGCGATGTCCAGGAGCATGTACTACAATATAAAGTCAAATATGCATCTTGCCAATAATGACCACATAGACCGAAATGATAAATTTTATAAAGTGAGGGAATACCTGAGTCTAATTTCCAATAATTGCTCTAAGTTTGGAATATTTTCGCACCTCTTATCGATTCATGAATCTATATGTCCCTATCATGGTCGACATAGAGCCAAAATGTTTATAAAAGGGAACCCATTCGCTTTGGATATAAGCTTTGGTGCTTGGCATCGTCCTCAGGATATTTATATAAATTTTTCCCATATAGCGGCAAAAATGAGGCATTTGACTCTTCCTTTGGAGTTGGCGAAAACGTCGTTAGGCATTTATTAAATGTTGTTGAAAAGCCAGAATGTCATAAAGTTTATTTCGATAACTTTTTTACTTCGCAAAAGCTCTTAGCGAATTTACACTCAGGAGGATTTTTCGCTACAGGGACAGTTCGAGATACTAGAACAGGAAGGTGTCCACTTTCTAACCCGAAAATTTTCAAGAAAAAGAATAGAGGTGAGTTTGAAGCGGCCTTTGATGAAGATAATCAATGCCTTGGTCTTAGGTGGAATGATAATTCAGTAGTTACTTTCCTGTCTGATCGTGACAATATTGAACCAATAACTACCGTGAAAAGGTTTTGTCAAAAGAACAAGAGCTTTGTAAATATACAGTGTCCTGCTTTAGTCAAGGCCTACAACAATGGAATGGGTGGAGTGGATTTATTCGACCGCTTTTTGTCGCAGTATAGCATCCACATAAAGGGGAAAAAATGGTGGTGGCCACTTTTCGCGAATTTCATTGATTTGGCGGTTTCCAATGCATGGTGCATTCACCGCATAGTTTCCCAAAGGCAAATATCACTGTTAGATTTTCGTCGACAGATTTGCATCCAGCTTTTATCAACTCCTGTGGAGGATAGCCGACCAAATTGTGAAGTAAATCGAGTTATTGAATTAGCTACACCAAGTTGCAGCAGATTCTCACAAGCTCGACACGATATAGTTAAAATCGACGATGGCAAAAGAAAGCGATGTCGAGTATGTAAAAGCCAAACATTTTTCAAATCCGAAACGCGTTCAAGGAATGGGATTGATATGTATACCTTTACACGTTAAATGTTCTCAAGAGTTTCATAAAAAGAAATAAAAATTGTATTTTTTTATATTATTTTGCGTACAAGTTTTTTTTTCTACATTACCTTTTGTTTAATTAATAAAAACGTATTTTGGAGTTATTAGCGAATTGTTTTTTTTTTATACTGTTTTGTACCACGGTTGCGTTTTCGCAACGTATCAGATCTTCTAAACCATTAGCTCAATGTTGATAAAATTTGTTATTTACATATATGTATTTCACTAAATATATAAAACACCAGAAGTTTGGTCAAAATCGCCCAACGGGAACTGTATGCGGAGCGAAACGGGTTAAGGCTGAATGGCAACATAAGCTCTCGATTCCGAGCTTCCATTTAACTATTTAGTAGTAGCGTGAGCTTTCGTACAAAGCTTTCGATTTAGTGCCACACGCAGAACCAGTACTCGCTGTATATATAGCAGCAAGACATAATCAATGCTGTGTTGACATGGCAAACATTGTTTCTTCTTTATTTTTAGGAAACATGTCTGCCATATTCAAACCGAAGAGTATTGTTTTTTGTTGTTTGAAATTGCTTTCCATACAGCCTTTGGGATCTTTATATAACATCCCTTGCATGTAATGTATGTATGTATATGCACAATGGTTCAAATAAGTTGGATTAAATTGGAGTTCACAAATGGGCCGAATCGGGCAACTCATTCATAATCACTTAATCACTATTCAAAATGATGCACATACATATATCCATTTAGAATGTACCCAATTGATAACTTTAATTATTTGCCGAATACACCTAGAGCGAAAAAAACGAGTATTTGCATGGATTACAAAACAAATTCCCAATCTCAAACAAATATGCAATAAAAAAGTGAGAAGAGAAAAAGAAATGCCAAATAATTTTCCCTCGGCTTATATTCGTCACTTTTTAACTAAACCATAAACGAAAAATATTAACAAATATTCTCCCTTTTCTCTCAGTGCATTCCTAATCCACTCCAACAACAAAGTTACACACACAGCGAGCAGCAGACGGGCAGTGCTTGCGCTATGACGCGCCGTTAATATACATAATGTACAGGATAGATACTCATTTTTAGAGACACATAAGATAAATTTGTTGGCCTTGTTTTTACTGGAGCCTATCGCCATCTCGGAAAGCTTTTGAGAATTAAAATGAATAAATACGAATTTCATCATTAATTTTTTATCACGATAGAGGTTTACAAAATGATTTTTATAAAATAAACTACTTTCGGGATTAATCCAGTTTTTGGGCCACTGAATAGAATCAGCTGAATCATCATTATCGTGTTAAAATAATCCTGTAGCAACAAATTTTATTCAAGTTACAAGATTCTCAATCTTAATGTTATGAAAGTAATTATAACATGAAAAATATTAACAAATTTGAAAAAACTGCTCGGCTAGCATTTACAAATATGTTTGGAAAACCTATGTACGAAAAATAATAAAAATTGGTGTGTACATGAAAAAGTTGTTCGGGGGGAGAGGAAAATAACACTGTTTTTTGAGGTTTTTGATTTTTAAAAACAAAAACGCAAAATCTTTTTCAAAAATCTAAGCCCGGTATCATTTGAACTGAAGAGTTTCTGATATTTTGTCGAAGGCTGAAAATCAATATCATAAAAACTGTGGAAAATAAAGAGGGAGAAGAAAATGCTACAAATTTATTCAGCCATAATTAAATTTTGAAATTATGTTAAAGTTGTGAATAAATTTTAAAATTTTCAAGGTACACAAAGAAAGGAAAGTCTGGGCATTAAACTGTATTTTTGTGAGTATTTTGATAAATATTAGGAGCTCCAAATTTCAATTTCGAGAAATTGTTAAAATTTGAACTGCCTAGATTTTGATTTCTTTGTATACCGTGAAAATTTCAAAAAATAGAACTGTTGTGAACTTGAGGGAAGAGAAAAATTATTTTCTATTTTTTAAGTGCGAATTTAGAAGCAGTCTTTTTTAAAAAGATTTTTTTTTTATATTTTTAACTCAATTGAATTAGAGCGGAAATTTTTAGATAAATATTTTCATTTTATTAGAGCTCTAGGGCTGTATCCGCCCTTGAAGTAGCAGAATCGAAAAAGGAAAGTTATTTCGATTTTTGTATTTCTGTCTGTCCATCTGCCCGTTCGCACGATAACTCGAGAACGCATTAACATAGAGTACTAAAATCTTGAATACGCGCTTTGTAAAAAATAAATAAATTTAAGTTCGACATTGGGACCAATCGGGTATCGTTTTTCACTATATGTTTGAACTTTACCAGAGAGCGCGTCGACGTAGAGCTGAAATTTTGTATACGGTATTTTCATAGTAATAGTACGTCAAAAGTGGACTAAATCGGGCATCCCGTTCTTGGTGTTATTATATAAAAACTTAGGTTTTTTACGTATACTGTAAAAACGATCAGTCGTAAACGTTTTTATTGTACTGAAAAGTTCTTTCGGATATGAATAGAGACATAGAGAGCTGAAATTTGATACATGGTGCTTTTATAGTAATAAAAATAAAATTTCAAAATGGACTAAATTGGGCAACCCCTTCTTGATGTTGACATATAAAAATTTAGGTTTTTCACATATTTTGTGAAAACGATCAGTCCTAAACATTTTTATTGTACTAAAAACTTCCTTCAGAATACGAAATCCTATGAAATTGGTTACAATCATTTTTACTATCCAACGAACCGTTCTAGAAATATATGCGAAAAGCCACTTCAAAAATCAAACTTGCAGAGATGGGTGGGTGACCATACGAAATTTCATACGGGCATTCATTTAGGCTATCATAAGAATTGATCTTAGACCAATTCTAACTTTTTTAATAGGAACAATATATTTTTGATATAGGAACAATATAAATTTAAAAAGCTGCGAATATTCGGTTTCAAAATTATGTGGCCATACTCAATGAAGATATTTCTAGTTTGTCCGCATGTGCCAGAAATAATCAGTTGGTTCTCAATCCTTGCAAGTTCAAATCAATTGTAATTTATAAAAATTCCATTGTGACATCCTGAATGCCTCTGGTTTTGTTTAATGGGATCCTTATTCCTTTTCAAGATACAGTTAATAATATTGGTATTATTTTCAATTAGGAACTAAAGTGAAGTCAGCATGTTAACGGACTTACAGCTAAGACCTACATTGGCTTACGTTCACTCTAATAATCCCCCTGATTACTTATGCAGATGTAGTGTATTGTCAACTCAACTGCGAAGTAGATTAAAATTAAAACTACAGACACACAGCCATTTCTTTAATTAAGTAGTAATGTCAAACTGGTTTTGATAAACTTATCACATTAACAAAGCAATATGGATCGAATTAACGCGATAAACTTTGTTTTTATTTAATTTATTTTCCAATTTAACAAATGAGAAAAACATTATATTAAAAAGAATATTGATAATACACCCATCCCTCGAATTGCACGGTACTCAATTTACACGGTTTCGCTTTTACACGGTTTTTAAATGAAAACAAAAAATATTTATTTTGGATGTTATTTTGACTTTTGAAGTCTAATAACAGGTGAAAATAGCAGTTTTGTATTTTTAATAATTTATAGTAGTAATAGTGTTTTAATCTTATTATAGCCCTATAATGTCAACAAAACGAAAACCGATTCCCAAGCAAAGATAAGCAATTAGTTTGGAAAAGAAAATTGATATTTTAGACAAACTAAAATCTGGACAAGGCTCAACATCGGTAGCAATCAAGGCTGCCTGACTATCCGAAAGGATAGCGATATCTCTCCCCTTGATTTGCATATCAAAGGCTAACTTCGCTGCCATTGAGATGGCGAAGACTTCAGCCTGGAAGACAGTGGGGTGTCTTCCAAGTGAGTACTCCATTCCATAATTAGCCTGAGGAAAGTAGACACCTGCCCCAGCTCCCTCATTAGTGAGAGAGCCATCGGTGTAGATTTTTAGCAGACGGGGGAAGGCACGATAAGGCACCTCCCTCAGTCCACGATTCCCTTGCAGGAAAGCTTACAGCGAAGCGACGCCCGAAACGAAGCTCTGGTACCATCGCATCCCGTGGCATACCGGCCAGAGGGTTGTCCAAGTCCAGCCGATACGCCATAGAGCAATGAGAAGAGCCAGTTTAGCCGCCCTCCCAACATCCCCATAAGCGCAATCTGCACACAGCCCTTTTGGCCTCTGCCTGAATGACAAGATCCAGGGGTGGCAGATTGAGTAAAACCCCAAGAGCCGCAGTAACCGTAAATCGCATGGAGCCCGTAATTCCCAAGCAAGCAAGCCTTTGCAGGCCCGCCAACTTCCGGATCGCAGTCCCCACAAGCGTCCTCGGCCACCATACACAGGAGGCATATGTGAGCATGGGTGTGACGATCGAGGTGTACATCCAATGCACAACCCTCCGTCTCATGCCCCATGTGCAGCCAAAGGTTCTCCTGCATTGAGCGAAGACTCTCATAGTCGCATAAACTTTTTCTTCTACGTGCATTCCCCATGTCAGCTTCGAGTCAAGGAAGACTCCAAGGTGCTTGACATGAGGAGAGAGCTGCAGAGTGTGTCCAAAAAGCTTTGGAAGAACAAAGTACCAGAGCTTACGTCCCCTGGAGAAGAGCACCAAGCTGCACTTTGTAGGGTTCACTGTCATATCATGACGGGTGCACCAGTCCTCAACAATATTGAGGCCTCGTTGCATAAAGGCACAGGCAGCAGCCATGCTATGGCTGGAAATGAGCAGAGGAATGTTATCCGCATACGCTTCATATGAGAATCCCTCATTTTTCAGTACCGTGATCAGTGAGTCAACCAACATACACCAGAGTACGGGGGATGACACGCCCCTTTGGGCGCAGCCTCTTTCCACCAGCACACTGAGAGAGGTTCGGCCGCCTACATCCACAGTTAAGTATCGTCGTCTTAACATTTGGTTGATCCATCGCACAACAGTGCGCTCAACACCATTTCGACGAACTGCCTCACATAGCGACTCGGGGGTGGCCTTGTCAAAAGCCCCCTCGATGTCCAGAAAGGCTCCCAAGGTAAACAGTCTACGATCCAGTCCCCGTTCAATGACAGTTACCATTGAGTGGAGTCTCCGTAGATCTGCCCCTCCGGTAAGCGTGCTGTGAGGTGTTTAAGGGAGAAGCGTTTAAGGAAAATTCCTTAATATATTCATGTACCAGCCTCTCCAGGCATTTCAAAAGAAATGAGGAGAGGTTTATGGTTCGAAAACTCTTCGGGTCCATGTAGGAAGCCTTGCCAGACTTCGGAACGAAGGAAACCCTCACCTTCCTCCACATCTCAGGGACATATCCAAAAGCGATACATGCCCTGAAAATGGAGTCGATGTATGGGGCCATCACCACGCTGTCAGCCTTAAGAAGGACGGGCAAAATACCGTCTGGACCTGGGGCTTTAAAGGCAGAGAAGGTTGAAATTCACCATTTCACCTTCTCGACATCAACTCCCTTGGCGGCAGTGGACCAATATCCACCACTGCATGGAGGTAGCGGATAATCGGAACTTGCCTGCAGGTCTTCAGCATTGAAATTTCAAAGAACAATAACAAATGCGCTCAGTCAATTTGAAGAAATTTATTAGAATACCCGCCAAAGTAAGCAAATGTTGATTACCGATTTCGTACCATCCAAATTTATTAACCAAGTGCAAAATGTTGCCAACATCTCAATTAGTGAAGCAGAACCTATGCGAAACGTTTATGAATTTTCTGTTAGTGTTTGGGATAGTGATGTTACACCACCACCATCACAGAAAAGAAGAATTCTAGCTTTACAAAACTCAGAAGAAGAGTAAAGGCTGAGTTTTATTCCTGTTTTTTTAAGTTTTAGTTGTTATGAAGGTTATTTATGTTTGTATTCCTCTATTGATTTGATTTGTACCTACGGAATATTGTTAATTTGTTTAAGCTTTTTATTGTTTTTACTTAAATGGAACTATTAATTTGTGTTTGCGTGTTTTTATTGTTTTTTTTTTACCTATTCGGTGTTAATTAATGTTTATGCTTTGAATTTTCAAAAATAAATTGAAGTAGTAGAAGCATTAATTATCTCTTAAAATTAATGAACCAATCCCCTTTTTATTCTTTAATCCTTATCTCATTTTACACGGTTATAATGAACATATGCACGACATTTCTTTATCTTCTTTAGATCTATTTACACGGTTTACAGTTTAATTGAACATATCCTTCTATTTTGTATGAATTCTGTGTCTCGTTTTACACGGTTTCGTTATGCACGATTTTACCGGGAACGTATCTACCGTGTAAATCGAGGGATGAGTGTATAATTTGTGATTTGCATTTCTATGCATTTCTTCTTCTTATTTTTCAAATCGGCTGATGCACAGCATTATATGCCAAATCTAGCACATTTTTCCTCATTATAGCTATAATGAAGTAGGAAAACACTTCATTAGTGTACTTCATTATCATCTGATTTTCGAGCTATAATGACGTATACTATGTGACACATGGTATTTTAATGAATAGTTAGTACTAATGATTCATTAGATCCTGCTGTGTGTCTAGGGTATAAATGTTGTTTATAATGCTTGCGCTCGCTATGTTTGTGGTATGTTTGGCAAACTTTGAACTGTAGCTTGGGAAAATACTTTAAATATCGTTTCTGCTTGTACATTTTCAAATAATTCATTATCTTTTACCTGAGTTTCTCCTTGCTAAAATTAAATTTCTTCGATATCCGCGCATGCCAACTTGCAGTTCCACATCATTATATTAACTGCTTCTTATCTATGGCATCCAATTTTGGAATTATTAGCCGATATCAATTAAACGCCGCGGGGCTTTCTGCAGGTTCAAGCACTCAGTTTTTGAGTATTTTTCGAATTTAGAACTCGTTGTTATTTTGTAATTTGTTCACTTTGATATTCACTTTCAGTTTTTTAATTTCATATATATATCTCTTTCTTTCTCTTTTTTAATTTCTTTGGATTCTAGATGCAAATTCAAATTTAAATTTTAACTCATGTGTATTATAAATAAAAACCTTATTATTATTATTATCATTATAAATGCTTTGACAGCGGCCTTAGATTACCATGACGAAGCATTTGTAGTGTTTCGAAAATCTTGAAATTTGTAATTAAATTACAGCTTGAACTGCTTGAACAAACCAGAAGTCTCGACTTCTGTGATTGAACTGAAGTTGGGCGCAGCTAACACCTACTTCGCACTTTGAGCAAAGTTTAGTTTCAGTAGTAGTCGCAGTCGAAGTCGAAGTTGCAATTGTATCTTGCCACATGTATTTACCATTTGGGCAAAGTCGTAGTCGACTGGTCAGTCGTAATTCTAATTCAGGCCTAAGTATTTTGACCTAGAAATCCAATGCAATTTCCGAATGTCGAGAACGGTTCACAAGTTCTTGTTTGGAAAATTAATGCATCATTTCCGGTTGGACGAAAATAAAAGTACTGTCAATTCGAGAAAGCATCTTCTTGCAGTTTTTTGGCTGTTGGCTACTTCTGAATGCCACAGGTAATTATATATCTATAGAATATTGTATAACATCGTCAATGAATTTATAGGTCAGTTGGAGAAAGATTTTATTTAACGAAATCGACTTTGTCGGCCTGTTCTTAAGAATCATAGATTTGCTGAACAAAATAGTAAGCGAAATAATTAAATTTCCATCAAGAGAAGAGAAACAGAGAAATGAAAGCTAAATTCGAGTCTCTCAATATTAATGGAGTAATTGGAACAATTGATGGATGCTACATACATACCTGCAAAAGTACAATGTCAGCAAAAAGCACCGTATACAAATAGGAAATCCTTCACTTCCGTAACACTTCAAGCTGTTTTCTGATCACAAAACGAAGTACTTAGACTGATTCATGGATTCCCAAGCTGTGTTCGTGATTGCCGGATTGTTAAAAACTCTGGTACAAAAACATCACATTAAACCGATCCAGCTTTTATTCAACATGAGGGACAATTCTTGGACATAAGGTTTAACTTTTTCTGACCTGGTACATTCCTCCTTACATAAATCAACAGTACTATTATACCATACTAAAACTCAGTTAAAAGTTTAGGCTGCAACCATGTCTCCTCTGTACTAGGAAAAGTGTATGGATGCCTTCGTCAGTTAAGAACGTCGGCTAGTATATTATCGAGTCATATGCGTATGAAACTCGCTAAATCTTTGATATTACCTCACTTAACTTTTGGCAGTTTAATTTTTTCCAAACTCGATTCTGGTTGCCAAAGAAAGTTAAATGTCGCTTTCAACGATACCATCAGATTTATTCACGGGTTGCGTAGATTTGCTCATATCTCTCCTTTTTGGGATGTTCACTTGAAGCATACTTGTCACGAAGGCGCTTACTATTTCTGTATTCTCTAATCCACGTAAAGGAGCCAAGTTATTTACTTGATCGAATACAATTTTTAGGATCGGCTCGGCATCGAAACATCCTTTTGCCAAGCTTCAGAACCTCATCAGGTGAGCGCTCTTACTTTGTGCAGGTGTTCCGCTGCTGGAATTCTATAGCGCCCAATATTCAGTGCGCGGGATCTCAGAAAGCATTTAAAAGGTTGCTGACAACAGCTCACATAACGTAAATTCGCAAACTAATAGTTTAATCATTTCACTGGCATAATATGTTTTAGATCTTATATTTCAATATCTATGTAGACTTTATAGGTGTATAATTAGTTAATTAAATCTAAATGTATGTTTATATGTCTCCCTTCAACAAATAAATTTTCCCTACCGATTAAGTACGTACAAATATAAGATTTGTAATCTTGTGTACTAATTAACCAGTAAATAAATAAGTAAAATAAAATAAATAAAAAAATAAATCGGGGCAGACTTACAAACAAGCGGAAATATTTCAGTACGAAACATATTTCAGCGCGTATTTTAATATAGGGAAGTTTTACTCTTCAATTTGGAAGATTTCGTAGAATGAGGTACATTGAAATGAATTTAAGAGAGCAAAATACAGCAACAATTTTGGCAGCCTGCGTTTTGCGTAATGCTTAAGCTTGAATGACAGAAATATTGAGGAATATTTAGTTGATGGTGAAAGCTGTGCACGGGAAAATGTATCAGGTGATACTGAAACACAGAACACAGAAAGTATGGAAGATCAACAAGCAGGCGTAATTTAAAGAAATTCACCGGCAGATTATTTTTGGACTAGAAGAAATATATAAATTAAAATGTACATTATATATACATATGCATGTGCATAAACAAGATAAATGTACAAACTTTTCATACTCTAAAGAAAATTTATTACAATTCTATCTTACAGGATAAAAGGGTAAAATAGAGTTCATTAGCATCACTGCAGAAATATATTGTTAAATATTTACGTAACTGCGTATAATAATTAATGTTTTAATTTTATTTTTATGTTACTTTCGACTGACATTTTGTTGACAATTAAACATCTGTTTACCTTTGTACATCGCGTAAGGTAGTCTGAAGTTGACAGCGTTCCATATGTTGTATGTACATCACTAACATATCTCTAATTATTCGCTAAATAGTTTTACATAATTTTGTACTGATTTTAAAAGCAGTCATTAACACGAAATACGATATTTTGTGCCTAACTTTATCTTTTGCGATACGACTGTAAATTTTAAAGACTTCTCAAAGCATGGGACTTATAGGATGTTGGGAACAGTGGATTATGGCACCATGGGACTTTGAAACTCAATATTGTGACTACAACGAATTACAAAAATTTAGATTTCTAAAAAATTCGGAGAAAAGTCTTATTGTACAGGGGACTTAGTATTGATCACAATTGAAATATATCGTAAAAAAATAATGGTGTGAGTGGCTAATTTACATTACTCGAACATGCGATTTTACTGACAAAGTGAATGAGAAGGTCTTATTACTTTGCACTATTAGGAAAAAAGGACGTGGTACATGGTCATCAAATTGTCAGTTAAAAATTAAAAATTATTCAGACGTCAACAATATTTCAATATAAGTACATACATTCACTTCGAACAGAACGTCCAAGTGAATTGCTTAGGATATTTTGGAAGCGGCTATAGCGGTTTATTCTCAATTTATTAGTGGCTAAAGTGAAATTTAAATTTATTATCAACCAGCGAGAAGAATATGAGAATATATTTCAAAACACATCAAGCAGTGAATTTGGATTTGGACTCTTCCATTTCAATAGTGTTTTTTCTTGCGCTTGCTATGCTCAAAGTGGTTCCAGATTTGTATACAGCTATTCAAACTTCATTTGTTTCCTTTTTATTCCTTTTAATACATAACTGAATCGCGTGTCCATTTCAAGTGGTACGTGTTACTCTCGGCGTTCTTTTTTTAACGGTTGCTGATAGAATGCAACCCTAGTGTAAAATTACGAAAAATGAGGACACGGAGACACTGGCGGACAGGACATACAGGACATGACCTATGTTCAGAGCCCAACTCCCACCGACAAACCTTACTCAAAGCTCACAGATAGCTCATCAGACATACCCAGGACTGTTAAATCAACCAGCAGTACGAAAGCAGTGCGTAAAGACATCTCCAGAAACACTAAAAATACTTGTCACTTTTTAATAGTGAAGCT
The DNA here is from genome assembly GCA_963930735.1 of Dioctria linearis. Lineage (NCBI taxonomy): Eukaryota > Metazoa > Arthropoda > Insecta > Diptera > Asilidae > Dioctria > Dioctria linearis. The sequence goes on along the minus strand of OZ005740.1, from coordinate 275,640,352 downwards.
AATAGACCTTCCTAATCAACTCTCCGGGAATCCCCGTTGTACATCCCTGTATCTTATGTGTTTGTCTTTGTAGATGTTTTTTGTGTTTTTGTCCATCGCTGCTTGACCAGTAGTCATCACAAGGTCACCAGCTCCATCCAGGAGCAAGTCGAGCTCACAGTTCCGGAACGAAAACAAATAGAGGAAGAATAAAAAGAGAATCGAGTGATTTATAATTTTTAAAATTCAGAGAAAATGAAGGGAAAAAGATAAGACATTGCTTGCATACATTATCCTCGATAATTTAAGCGATTCCGAAGATGATGAGGAAATACAGCGTGTGCAACAAGCGAAACGGAAATGAAAAATATGGGTCTGAGAATATTATACAGAAAGACAGGTTTGTAACATTGTTTAACCATATAATACATATGTTCGTTTTGTAGGTTTCAGGAACATATAAGCATGCCGTAATACCATTGGCAATTTTAAATACAGATCTTTAGCGAAATTATATCAGGAGGACACTTGCTCAATCGTGTTACTCGCAACATGTGACTGAACCTACACTTTTACACTTTAGTAATGGGAACATATTTCAAAATTGCGAGTTTGGACGGAAATTTTTCAATCAGGATTTGGAGTAAGCATTACGTGTACAAAATATCAGCTCTCTATGTCAACGCGTTCTCGAGTTATTGTATTTTATTACCTCATTTTTGATACTTCTCATCGCCTATATTCAGATTCCAGCCTATATAAATAGCTTTACAACATCCAATAGAAGAAAACGCATTTAATCAATTCTCTCTAAATTTATTTAATGTGGCTTAGACCTCTTTAGCTTCAAGGGTTTCATTTACAATTACCTAGATTTATTTTAAGTAAGCACTTTCTAACTAAAGTTGAAAAAAAAGGATAGTCAGCTTACCAGATCCTCAAAATATCTCAACTACTTTTCCAAATAAGCCGTATGTTTTTGTAGTTGTCGACGCTTTTGCACTAACATGCAAAGCCGTGTAAAGGGGAAGCGCTCGATACTCTGCAGAGCGTATTCAATTATCATCTGCCCAGGGCACGACGAATGATTGAAAATAGCATTGAGATATTGTCCTCATAGTGCAGAGCATTTAGAGCACCTATTAAAGCGCATGTCCAGTTGGTTGAAAGAATTGTATCTTCCTGTGTTGTTTGCCTTCATTGCTGGCTCAGGCAAAATCCAAGAACACAATGAATACATCACAGCTGGCTTAATAGATGTAGACCATGACGAAGGTAATTGACACAGACGAAACTTCTTACAGAAGATTCATGCTCAGAAGCTACAATTACAACCGAAGTGCTGAATTTGCTGAATATTTTTCGACAGAAGGCAGTGTTCCTTGGCAGTGGAGACACATGTAGAGTAAATTTTTTTTAACTTTACTTTAAGAACAAAATGTAAAATAAATAAAAAGTAAAAAATAATTTAAATTACGTTTTATATTTTTTATTGATTTTATGCAATACTTTAAGAAAGTCTCGCTCGCCTTCATCCCTAGCATCATCGTTAGGTAGATGTTTCCCCGAAACACTCCGCTGGCGTTTTCTATCTCTCAAACTCTTTCCCAAAAGCATGGATTTCTTTGTTAGCAATTCTTTGCTTTACGGCTGTTGTTTCACTTTTAGTTTCTGTAAAAGAGATAGAGTTAAATTCATTAAACATATTACAATTTTTATACTTATTTGTATTACTGTCGAAATAGATGGCGATGGCGAAGGTGACGACCGAAATCTCTTCTCTGCTAAGGTTGAGAATGAGCTGAACTTAATAAAAGAAACTCAAGCGGTTTTGTTGAAATGAACTTGCTATCTTCTAAAAATGATAGCAAATGGGCGTACTTGTATTCTGTTTTTGGTACTGAGCTACTTCGCTAAGGCATTTACCTTAAAACCGTAAACGTATGACGCTTTCACTATTTTCCACCTTTTTTTTATGTCCTCTTAGGAGATGCCAAGGTTTTTACCTATATCAGACCACAATCTTAGTCGTTTTATTCTGTCTTATATTCGGTTCGGGATTTGTGAAGTCACAAAGAGGTGGCCGAACTCGAATTGCTTTAATTATTTCTTCTCAAAATGAAGTTTTAGATACAAACTAAGGCAATTTTGAAACACATACCTATGTATATACCTGTAACCAAATTTTGCTGCAAAAATTGGTCTGGCCGAGCGGTAGACGAGGAGTTTAGATAATCATTTACGGAATACAAATTTGATACAGTCTCCTGGAGTGATTGTCATCTCAAGTCTTAGGAAACATAAGCGGAGCAGTACCTACAGGTATTTATTCCCGTAACGGGAAAGGCCGCATCCCGCATTCCTAATAAAGGCGATTGAAAATCGACATATAAGTACTATTTGGCTTATAAGCTTTTAATTTTAATCGCATTTGCGAAACTTTGCTTTTCACGTGGGAGCAATCACACTTATTTGATATTAAGTAATTAAGTAATGGCTTTCGATCATATAAGTGGTTATAGTACATCATTTTTCAGCACTTGCTTCGAATAGCCAACGAACTCACGGTTTTCTTATATCAAATAGTGGCTAACTACTTGAATAGTCAACGAGCTAAGTATTTCCAGATTAAATACCGGCCCTCAACACAGCAAGCGATTGTGACACCATATATGCTAGCATTTCCTGCGAATCATCATCGAAAGTCCTCCTTCCCCTCACCGCGCTTCCAAACTGCACTTAATAACGCGATAAGCGATTGTGAGTACCTTCTAGCTCTTCTTATCAATAACCATCTAAGTCCCCGTTCTCCCCTTTCTTGGAAAAGTTATTGAAATCACTGCTTGCCTGCGTTAACTGGCCCTGTGCAACAGGTGCCTGAGAAAAGAATAAAAACAAGAAAATATGAAAGAAAACCAATAATTTGTTATAAGAAATACAGATTCCCAGCGTAGAAACATCTGGTGGTGGTCTTCAGGAAGTGTTCCTGAGAAACCTGGCCCGATAAACCAAATAAATTGTACGAGTTATCCAGAAGAGGGTCTCCGAGCCCAACTCCCATCACAGGCAGTTACATTAAATGCCTTAAAAATCGGCTATGTTGTATAATTATTTCCTCATTTAGCGAAGATTAATTTCAAAACGTTTTTCTAAATGTTTTCATGTTATAAATTAACTCATATGTAAGTTTCTTTGCAATCGTAACAATTGCAAAGATAAATAAAATAAAAGCATTTTACGTGCACTGATCAATGCCCGGTCAGCATAAATAAAAAATGACCTAGTGGCTGATCAGAATTTATTGCAGAGTGACTTACCTTCGCAATAATGACCTACTTCGCAGGTAAACAAAGCGAAGTAGGAAATAAAAATAATCTTGTTTGGAAACATCAAAAAATTCTGGCATAGAAATTACGCGTAGTCGATTCTGCATTTTTTGGAATGAACCAATTAATTTCGGATAGAGTAGAAGTGTTGTGAGTTGAGTCTTGTGTGGAAAGTTAAAAAAGACAGAGCAAGCGGTGTCATTATTAAAGTATCAAAGCGGTGTAATTACTAAAGTTTATAAGCGGTGGAATTATTAAAATTTATAAGCGGTGTAATTATTAAAGTCGTGTAGTTATAAAATATATATATAAGTATTAAAGTGTAAAGACAACAAATTAATAACTACGAAAATAAAAGCTTAAACTGTGTGTCATTTTCGCCTTTTTGTAATCAAAGCCTCCACATCCATTATCTTGCAGTGTGTACAAACCTAAACACCACAGCTACAGCTTTACCTAAATTTGAAACGTGCATCGAAGTTTAATTTAAAAATGTTACGTGAATCTATTTGAGAAAGGTCGAGTGAGATAGATAAATACTTACATTTCTTTTTCATCATTTTATATCAAGCCTTCAGAATTTATTTATTTATTGAATATCTGACTGATAGAAACTTGCTTAAAATACTTTTAACTTGTTTGCGTGCAAACAAGCATATTCGTACACGCTTGTAGTTATATGTATGAGTTTGATGCCATAATAGCAAAAGTTACTGCCATAAAATATACTTCTGGCTAAACCTTTTTATGGCTAATTATGGCAGTAAAAATTTTCCGTTCATAGAGGAATTTGATATTTAACTCATTTTGCTGGATTATCTTTTGTCTTTATCGTCCTAAAGTATTTTCAGATAAGGCATAATACACAATGTAAGCTAAATTCAAATTCATATTTAAAATTTCTTTATTGCATACCCCGGCATAAGCGCCACGTTACGTACAGCGATTGGGATACTAAGATAATAAGTAGTAAGAAAATGAGTAGGTACATTGTTGAGATAAAGTGGATCTTAAAATAGTACATGAGTAATCTACTACTATCTACAGAAAATAGCATCTGGAAAATATATCCCAATAAGGATTTTATCTTTTATCCTTGAATACCCTGGAAGACGATTGGCTCAAAAGGCGCATTTTCAAAAATAATTGCCTACTTTCTGGACTCTATTGAACTTTTTCGTTGGGTATGCTTAAAAAATAAGTGCAAAAACCGCCACCAGTTTTGGGTGGACGGTGTGTTATACGTTATTAATGGAAGCCTTTGGTATTCTTAAAACCAATAGTTAGAAAAAACGAGTTAAAATCCGAAATTTTCATTTTGTTGAGCCCTAAATTCAAAACGGAGAGAAGGAGGAAAACATTTGTGGAGCATTAGAGGTCTAACGATCACCAGTCTTAAGAAATTTTAAATCATCATATGTTATAACGTTCAGAAGTTAAATCCACTATGAAAAACTGATAATAATGACAGACATATTTTTTGATAAATATAGTAGTTAAAAGAAATTCGAGTTAAAAATCCGAAATTTTAATTTTGTGGAACCATAATTTCAAAGCTGAGAAGAGAAGTGGCAAAATTTGTAGATAATTAAAGAGGTTCATCGATTATAAATCTAAGAAATCTTGTATCATCTTCATAGGTTTTAACGTTCAGAAGTTACAGGGTGATCTATGAAAACATATGCAAATATTTTTAAGTCCCGTTATTTCGGAAACCATTAGGATTAAGCCCCACTTCCCATACATTTTGTGCTTGTTTAAGCATGAACTACCCACAGCCATCTGACGCTAGATCACATACGGGATACCCTGTATAGATTTTTTTTTTTATTTATAGGTAGTTATAAATGTGTTTTTGTGAAACTGCCTTGATTTTTTACTCCTTGATCCCGTTGAGGTCCCAAGTTAAAATGTTTATATGTGTTAGTGGATAATATAAAGTATAAAATATAAAAAAACAAATAAAATCAAAAGTATATTCAAGGTAAAAATGAAGTCGTCATTCTTGATGTGCTTATTGGCATGTATTTTCCTGATGCTATTTTTATACCCTAGATGAAATCTAAAGGGGTATACTAAGTTTGTCATTCCGTTTGTAACACCTCGAAATAATGATGGTAGAGCAAAATGGATTGGACACCCATGCATAATATTAAAAGTTATTTTGATTTTTGCATGTCCATCCGTCCGTCCGTCCGTCCGTCCGTGCGCACGATAACTCGAGAACGCGTACACTTAGAGAGCTGAAATTTTGTACATGGACTTTAAAAAAAAAAGTAAAATTAAGTTCGAAAATGAGACAAATCGGGCAACTCCTTCGTGGGGTTGCCATACAAAAATTTCGTTTTCCGTTATATATTTGAACACTGTCTGAGAACGAGTCGCCGTAGAGAGCTAAAATTTGGTGCGTGGTGTTTTCATTGTACTACCAAATAAAATGTCAAAAATGGACTAAATCGGGCAACCCATTCTTGGTGTTCCCATATAACAAATTAGGTTTTTTATGTATACTGTGAAAACGATCAGTCCAAGACATTTTTATTGTACTAAAAACTTCTTCAGAATATGAAATCCTATAAAATTGGTTATAATCATTTTTTCATTCCGACGAACCGTTCTAGAAATATATGCGAAAAACCACTGCAAAAATCAAAATTGCTCAAATGGGTACCCAACGAAATTTCATACGGGCATTCATCTAGGGTATCATAAGAATTGGTCTTAGACCAATTCTAGCTTTTTCACTTGTTTGTAGATAGCTTGGAATCCTATCTTTCAAATGAGCCATATTTCACTCGCTAGCCATATTTCACTCGCTAGGAATAGAAAAATATATATGAATTTTTAAGAAGACCAGGACAGTATTTTTGCGATGTTTTGAAAATGCCATAACTCGCGAAATATTTTATAGGGAAAATTTTTAATTCGTAATTTAAATTTTTTTTTTTTTTAATTTTATTTTCACAAGCACTCCAAGTACCTAACCTATGTAAAATATCAACAAAATTGATGATGGTAATGTGTCACACATGTTGCCTATTTTATATGGAATGACCCGAATAACATCTTAGGCCGGTCCGACACACTTCGTGCATTTGTCAAGTATTTGGCATGCGTCTGATTTGAGGTGTGTGTGACCTACAAAGAGGAATATTTTTCATTCGTACGCTTTAAGGGCGCATTACAAACTTTGGCTAAACTTTAACGTACGAATATAAATCAGTTTTAGATGTCACACAGAGATAAATAAGCAACGTTCGCTAAAACGTATTATTTTAAATAAGGCATCAGCAAGAACAAAATTAATTTGAATTTTAACTAATAATCCGTGTTATCACAAATAAGTAAATATACAGATGAAGAACGCATATCAGAAAAATGAAAACCTTATCAACATTTCTGGTAACGTAGTTAGTTAGTTACAACAAAAATGTTGTTATTAACAGAAAATGTTCCTAATGTTCAGGCACACACCACACCAGAGCAGTGCAATGCCTCGACCTGATATAGGGAAGCCTTAATTTTTTCTTAGAAATTTACTCGAAATTTTTATGCATTGGCCGAGGCTTAGAGCAGTGCTTCACTCCAAAATAAAATCAAAGCTGCCGCGACCTGATGTATAAGGGCGCAACCCCCCGGAATATACAAACCACCCATACAGCACAAAATTACCCAGGGACATCCCATTCTTATCCCACAGATCCCATAACTATCCCGGGATATACAGGAAGTCTCCAGTTTATACTTGGGACCCTTTTCTAGGAGTTATCAGAAATTTCCCATAACTTATTCCCTGGGATATCCCACAACTACTTTCGATGGGAACATTTGCGGAATCTTAATTCGAACAAAATACTCTCAGTATTTTACAAACAGAAACATATGAAACGGGATGTATAGGACAATTTTGGGGAAGTCCTTGGGATATCCCACAACCACTTTAGATGGGAACATTTGCAAAATCTTAATTCGAACGGAATATTCTCAGCATTTAACGGGCAATACACACGGGATGTATAGGACGTTTTGGGATATCCCACAAACACCTCAGATGAGAACATTTGCAAAATGGTAATTCAAAAGAAATATTCTCAGCATTTTACGGACAAATACATACGGGATGTACAGGACAATTTTGGGACAAACATAGGAGTCATTTTTCATCCGTCCAGAAACTTCTAAAATATTAAATAATTTCGGTATGCTCTCGGTTTCTCGTGGTTTTTTAGTGAACGGTACTGTGTCGCTTGCTGTCCTTCCGTGTGTCGTTTTTTGGAGACTGAAAACAAAGCAACAACATACATATGTATTGAAAGAATCTATATAAGGCCGGAGTTGCTTAACACTGCTATGTATCTACATTGTACATATGTACATCCGCTCAATTATATTGTCGGTTCTTTAAGCACTTAAGAGCTGAATTGGAATATTATAGGAACGATTATAAGCCCGCACAGCTTCATTGGTTTCAAGTCGTTTTAAAATTGCGACTGCTATGCGTCTGCGGGTGGAGTGTGCTTTGTATGGATATGTAATTATAGTGTGAATATGCATTAGATGCTTTCGCTTCTACAGTTCATTCTTGTTTTTTCGCAGAGTTTGTCGGTTGTAATTTGTAGGACGTGATTTTGTGAGTTTGCAGTAAGAATACCTACCATTTGCGAGTGTAAAGATTTGTGTTTAGCGTGTGTTTAATGTGAAATAACCTTAATATTTATTATTGCTAAATGAATTCAACTTGTTTGAACATTTTGTGGATTTTATGGATATTGTATATGTAATTGTTAAAATGTAAACTGTATGCACACACAAGAAATTAATTTAGTAGTTGAAAGCCTTTTATTTTAGTTATATTTTATGTCTATGCTTTAGTCGTAAATACTAAGTTATCAGTTCGTTTTCCTGTTATTTCTAATTTTGTTTGTTCATAAATACTACCCTAATAATTTCTTTCATCAGATGTTCTTACTAATTTCCCTACCATCCACGATCCTTTTCTTTTTAGAAAACTGAACTAAAATACTTGAACACTGGAAATGCTAAGGGGACAGTTTTTCAAGTTTTGCCGAAGCTCTTTTCAAAGGAAGTCGCTGAGCAATTCACATTTTACGGAAAGCGAAACAAGAGTGATTTTCTCCCCTCTCCATTTGTAACTTAATTAAAGGTAAGTTATATCTTAGATAAGTAGCTGTATATTTTGATAAAACCTTTTATTTGGATCAAATATGCAGCATTTCTGTAATGTATCTTTTCTGGCTAGCCTTAGCTTAGTTAGAAATATGTTTATTCAATGATCCACACATATTCTTAGTATTGGCTAATTAAGAATCATACTAAATAATGCTGACATTACAGTGAATTAGCATTACATTTTATATATATGTAAGTACTTATTTAGCAAGAATTTGTAATGTTCGTAAAAAGCGGAGCTTATATGTTTAATGTAGGGATATTTATATTGATTATTTTTCAGCATTAATTTAATCCAGATGCGATTCGAGCGGACCCTAGAATGCACCATATAACGAATGGGGAGATAGAAGATCCCATTAAAACCTGAATAAGGCACGCCGTAGAAAGATTAGCCCGGCATACTAAGAAGTGAGTTATTAATTTAGTAACAATTATTGCAACCATTTACTATATACGTTGCTTTCCTTTTGTAAATTTAAATGCCTAGTTTCCTTTGTAAAAAATTTTATTCTTTAAATCTCATATTTCAGGCAAAGGGAGGAAAGAGAGAAAGAAGGAGAAAAAGAAAAAGAAAAGATAATATAGTTACTGAGATAGTAAATAAGATATATAATGTTGAAGTAAATGGTTTTTGGAGTTTAACTGAGTTTGTTTTTTCCAACCTATAAAATAATCCATAATACTAGAAAATTCCTTACAATATCCTAAGATATTTCCCCGCACATCCAAAAAATAAACTGGTAGATCCTTAAAACGTCCTTCGTATGCTTGCAACGTGAATTGAATTTCCCAACTATGCCTAAGTGCAAGCAGATGGGATCTGCCAGGGAGATCCGAGCCGCGGCCTTTCGGCACTCTCAGGTATGTCCTAAGTTCTTAATTGGGACCGGACGGGATTTCCCACGGGTAATATATATTGTTACAGAAACACTCACCTTGCTGCGCATACCCTCAGAAGAGACATATCACTGGATAAAATCTGCGCATATCGGATCTGCTTAATTTCAGGACGCATAGATTCTGCTATGACAGATTGAAAAAGGTATTTCCTACGCATACATCCTGAGAACATGAATTCCTTGGACAATTTCGTTCATAATTCCTACACGGCGATCAATTCATTTGGCTATATTCATTCGAAGTGCTGAGGACAGTTTGCTCAAACCTGTTTGAACTAGCACGGTTTTAAGTAGCAATCCAATTACGCCAACAGGCGAAGCAATTTTGATTCCTTTTGCAATATTACGTGACAAATTAAAATTAATTGAACTGGAAGAATCCGTACCCAGTGAATAAAACACAAAAGCCCGAACCAAATCCTTGACATTTCAGTCAGCTGATCTGTCAGAGGTAGACATTTAACCCAAAGCAATTTTTATAATTCCGCCCGACACCTAGTTGGTCCCAAATAAACCACGCAAATAAAAGGCAAACCACACGTAGCACCCCGAAGCACGAGCATTTTTCTGGACTTGCATTTTTGGCTGTGTGGGTACTGTAGTAGATGCTAGGCAGATGGCCCAGAATAATAAAATCTCAGACATAGTGGTGCGAGGAGTGAGATGATGAATAACTTGATGAATAACGGAAATCAGGTATGTATGATAGTAGTGCTTATATGGTGAGTATGCATGGTCAGCTATATGATCCAAATGGTGAATCACGAAGCATATCCAGAATGAATTGGGCATATCTTAACCTTCACGTGGTCCCCTCTGCCAGCGTCCAAAAGATTGTATTACCTGTATAGGCCAAGTACAATTCTTTTAGACACTGCTAATAAGATCTAGGCCCGAACGGAGTTACCAGTACCGTGTAAAAAAAAAGATATCTAGCAAAGATTGAAACTGGGAGTATTCATGGTCCGTTGATCATGCTTTACGAAAGCCATACCAATGGATGACATTGGCTAACTTGGTACTACGGGGTTAGAGGAGCCCTGGATAACAAGGTTTTGTCCACCTCAACTTGCGATGGCCCCTTTATGGGAGCATCGTAGTGGCTGTGGTATAGGGTGCCGTGACCTGAGATCGGCAGAGATGGGATAGGTCTCGCTTCTACCAGAAAGTTGATGTCATGTCATGCAATTTTGCCATACTGGTACGCGTTGTCTCGACACGAGGAATCTCATTGATCTTTACAATCCGTGCATGAAGAATGCCGTGAGATTAAGCCATACTTGGCAGGTGCTCACGTACAATCCTGACAACTTTCAGCTAACCTCAAGAGTAGAGGCATCCGATAGTTTTGTTCACAAATATGCAAAAATTAAAATCAATAAATAATCTGTCATTTATTGATCTAAACCACAAATGAAAATGGTTTCACAAATGTAGACAAATTAAAACCAGTAAACAATATGACATTTGTTGAACTAAACAACAAATAAAAATCGTCACAAATTTAGAAAAAATTAAAGCCAATAAATAACTTTGACACTTACTGAATTTTAAAATGCACTAATCTGACCAATATAGAAAAGAAACGTCAAAACTACAAAATCCGAACATTTGTTGATTTTAAAATACACCAATCTGACAGATATGGAAAATAATAGAAATTAGGTAGAAATGTTCGAAAAAATTAAAATGAAATATCTCAGACAAATGTAAACTTGATGTTAACTAACAAACCTTAAGAATTAGAAAGGAAATTAAAATTGTTAAAACTAGAATTAGAAAGGAAATTAAAATAGTTAAAACTAGAATTAGATAAAACTTGAGGAAAGAAGTAAACGATTGTTAAGCTAGGGGCAAATAGATGTCGCTGAAGATAGTCTTCTGCTATACAAAAAGAACGTCACTCAGACTCCGTGTGGAGATGCTGAATTTGGAAGAAAAGAATTTTTTTGAGATAAGTTCAAGTTTTCTTCTGGTACCTGAGAGGACGCACGAGTTGTTTTCTTTTGTTCTTTGTTTTTTTTAAGAAAACTTAAATTGTGGTGTAGAGAAATAAAACGTAAATTCTCTCGTAGAAAAATAAAATTTTGTTTGTTTTTTACATTATCGTCCTGACGACCACAAAGTGTTCCGTAAAACGTTGCGAAGCTTTCGCCAGAGAATTAATCAGCTACAGAAATTTGGCGTTTTGGTGCTGGTTACCTGGAAGCCGCAAGGTAGGGCACCAAAAGCTCGACGAAGAACGCTCAACCTAATTCTACTGGAGACCGCTCGGCCAGACAATAAGGTTAACGGGCCCGTAAAAGGGAATCTTTTCTTTGTTGTTTCTTTTGTTACAACGTGCAACTTTGAAGAATTGTAACAATATATTCTAATAGGATTTCCCATTAACATACCACGGATATATTGTGCTCTGTCGGATGTGCTTGAATACAATCCTGCGGGAAGGCAGGGACATCCGAAGCGCGGACATTTGGCACTCCCAGGGATGTCCTAAGTAGTTAACTGGGACCGAACGTGATTTCCCACGGATAATCGATATATCCTTACAAGATTTCCCAGTAAAATACCACTGACAGTTTTGTGCTGTGTGCGCATGAACAAAGTCGAAAAAAGAGAGCAGCAGGCCGGTCAGCAGGCGACATTTATAATCTTCTTGCCTTGTCTTACTGCCAGTACTGCCAATTTTTTTTTTCTAAAATCGGCTATACAAGTTTTAAAAATCGGCAAATTCCATTCTAGTTATACAAAATAATGCAAACTCCTCGAATGAATATATGTAAATGCAAAACCAGCAAATAAGGTCTCCCCAGAGTACTATCAAGTGGTGTACTTTCAGAAAACTTTCTCGGGATGTTTTTGTTACCCCAGTTACTACATTTCACACATACATATTTCTTCCGTTCTTTCTTTCATGGACATTAGTGCTCTGTTGTCAATATTTTTCTCATAAAGTCATTTAGCACGACGCACCAATTTCGCACAATCACGCGCGAGAAAGAGGTCACGCCGGGAGTACTATCGAGTGGTGTACTCTTCCCAGTTACTACATTTCGCATATATTTTTTAGTTCTTTCTTTCAGGAACATTAGTGCTCTATTGTGAACAATTTTCTCATAGAAAGTCATTTACCACGACGCACCAATTTCGCACAATCACGAGCGGAAGGTGGCTTCGCCGGGAGTAATATCGACTATCGAGTGGTGTAATTTCGAATATATTTTTTCCGTTCTTTCTGTCAGCGACATTAGTGTTCTATTGTGAACAATTTTCTCATAGAAAGTCATTTACCACAACGCACCAATTTCGCACAATCACGAGCGTAAAGTAGTGGTCTCACCGGGAGTACTTCGAGTGGTGTACTCTTCCCAGTTACTATATTTCGCATATATTTTTTCCGTTCTTCTTTTCAGGGACATAAGTGCTCTATTGTGAACATTTTTCTCATAGAAAGTCAATTTCCACGACGCACCAATTTCGTACAATCACGAGTGGAAAAGAGGTCTGGCCGAGAGTACTATCGAGTGGTGTACTCTTCCCAGTTACTATATTTCGCATATACTTTTTACGTTCTTTCTTTCAAGGACACTAGTGCTGTCGTGCCCCCTGAGCAATCGAATCAATAGAACAATTAAATACTAATAAATTTTATAAAAACACTCGAATTTCTAACATATGTATACATCTTTATTTCACGTAAAAGCTTGACCTATCTTAACAATACGGCAACTACTCCGAACCGAAACTTGACACTACGATGACTAAATACTTAACGGCACTCGCCAGACCAGTCATTGGTCTTTTATGCCCCGATATTCGGAAGTACTTTCTTTGCTCACAACGCGGATGTAAACAAACGACAACAACCTTGTCGTTTGTTCTACCGGTTGCAGCACCTGAGTCGCTTAGTAGTAAGCAATCGTTTTACATAACAATTACCATGCTAGGTTAATTGTTATCGTAATCGTCGATTGCTCCACCAAGCGCTCATCGCAGCCAGCTTTTGGGCTAATCAGCAAAACAACCGACAGTTGCAGAACAATACCATGCGAGGTATGGTTTAGCAACTGCTGATTATTTCGCTAGAATGCGCGCTTGGCTGCTGGAAGAATCTTCCATATATTGGGCCATAACAGTGCTCCATTATGAACAATTTTCTCATAGAAAGTCATTTTCCACGACGCACGAATTTCGCCCAATCACGAGGGGAAAGTGGCTTCGCCGGGAGTAATATCGAATGGTGTAATTTCGCATATATTTTTTTGGTTCTTTCTTTCAGGGACATTAGTGCTCTATTGTGAACAATTTTCTCATAGAGAGTCATTTTCCACACCGCACCAATTCCGCACAATCACGAGCGCAAAAATCCACTATTTCATCCAAGAAAGTCCCTCAAAATACATCCGATCACCAAACCAAGTGAAGTTTGCGTTAATTCTAAAATCGGCTGTCGACTGAATGGCGGATTCTTCTGGCTAAAAGTATAAGAAAATGGCAACTCTGCTTACTGCAGAAGTTTTTCATATAAAAGTTGCTTGTATTTTGTTCAAACGGTATAATTTCCATAAATTTGCTTTAGATATATTTTTTTTTAAACTACTAGAAAGAAAAGATATTTGGCTGCAACTTTTTTTAACTTCATCTTGCTGTGGGAGGGTCAGTTTTCGGCTTTAGGACCTGTTTAAGATGAAATTTTAGTTTTTCCTCAATGACGAGTATACAAAAAAGCAGTGAAAAAAGTGAGCTGTTACTTCGGGCTGCCATCCGTCCGCGTTTCCCCGGATTTGTCCGGGGAGAGTTCGGGCGGGGTTTTATATACTGTCCTGGTTTTAGAATTTTGGGAACCAATTAAATAAAAGTTTAATTTTGTGTGTGTATACGGTGTAGTTGATAATGCCGACAGTCAGACCGTCTCGGCTCTCACTCAAGTTCTCTCTTCTGGTCCCAGCTAGTCTTAGCTCAGTAACGAAGCTAGCAGTACGATAATTGCTTGTGTAACTTGCCTTGTGTACCTGTGTTTGTTTTATGTACATTGTTAGAAAGAAAGTGAAAATGCGCGATAAAGAACAAAACAAAGTGTGATTTTTTTTTTGTTTCAAAAATAAACAGCCCCCTATTGACGAAAAAAGTTCTCTTCTTTAAAGCACGATAGCTTGTGAGCGCGTATATTTAATGAGCTGAAAATCTGAGAGCGCGTCAACGTAGAGAACTGAAATTTTGTACACAGTGTTTTCATGAAAATAGTAAATATAATTTCAAAAATTGACTAAATTGGGCAACGGATTCTTGGTGTTGCCATATAAAAATTTAAGATTTGTACTTATACTGTGAAAACGATCAGTCCTAGACATTTTAATTGCACTGAAAAGTTCTTCAGAATATGAAATCCTATGAAATTGGTCGTAATCATTTATACTTATCCAAGAAATATGCGAAAAACCACTTCCAAATTCAAACTTACTTGTGCAGATAGGTCACCATACGAAATTACGTACGGGTATTCATCTACAACATCATAAGAATTGGTATTATACCAATTCTAGCTTTTTTACTTGTTTTTTTTATAAAAGGCATTCTTTATATAACTTTCTCTGATAGGTATTTGGATTCAAAGTTATCATTTCTTTAACATAACTTTCAGTTAGTTTAAATTTAGTAAATAAAAAGATTACTCTTTTGGACTATTTACCGGATTAAAATTAATTTTGTTCAAGAAAGAATTTTTTGGGATTCTCCGGTATATAGCAATAGCTAAAAATTGTTCTAATTTGTTATTTCATCACACAACCCATTAATTTTTGGTGACAAGTGTGAAGTCTTGGTTTGACTCATCAACAGGTCCCAAATAGTGAAATTGGGTGATTTGAAAAACAAATGAAAAAAAATTGAGCACACACACATATGCGCCGCGCGTGTATGGGTGTATATGTGGGTGTATGTGTGGCGTGTGGGTGTGTGTGTCGCAGCCCTGGGTGCGACCTCCTCCTCCACCGCCCATCTCCCACTACTAGTATTTGGTTATATAGGGTGGTATTACAGTATCGGCGTAAACACTTAACATTTGATGTTGTTCTTGTATTGCCTGCATGCATTCCGCATGATGCTTACTCTCATTTTCTTCCGCCGTTTCAAACGTGAAAGATAAAATATTTGCTATAATTCTCCTTCTTATTGTAGGCTAAACCACAACAACGGGCTCTTCCAATTTATCAATTTCCTGACCTTGAGCACGAACAGGTTGAATGCTTGAAACTGACTTGCTGTGATAGTTGGACTGATCTGGATGACTAACTACATCCACGAATGTCATCTATTTCCCCGAAAATTTAAATGACATCCCAGCCCCTCCAGAATTTCTTAGGCTGAATGCTATGCTTTATCATATATGTGTTTCGATTTCGAATACATATATGACATCTTCCACTTGCATTGCCTGCAGAAGTCAGCTCCTTCAAAATTTCCTTCCACACTGCGGAATTTCGGATTGCTTGGCTTCGAAGTTTATCCGCACTGTCTTTATAGCATGATACTAAAAACAGTATTGCGCCTACGGAGAATAACGAGTTGCCATCTGCAATTAAAATTAATCTATTAATTAAAGCTTATCGAAAGGAAGAATTAATTTATTATTTTACTATCTCGAACTTTGCTAGTTGTTCGTTCTAACACATTATTGTTTCGAAGTACATACATACAGACTTTAGTATATTTGAGTAATACTTAAGTAAAGCTTTCTTTCGATAGAGGGGATAGTGCTAGATGATAATGAAAAAAGTTAGCATACTACTTATGAGTAACACCTGATTAAACCGACGTAAATTTTCCAGCTGTCAAAAATTAGCAATAATTTTTGTTTTGTGACCTAATAAATAAATATGAATAAAACTTTCGTTAGTGCCTATTTTTTAAGACTCTAGTAGCAGTAGCAGTGACGATATGGTCAGAATTCAGCAGATTTCGGAAGAATAAAAGAAGTAGTCTGTTTAAACATATGGCCGCTTTTTTATGGTTCGCGGGTCATGACGCTTGTTCCTACAGAGATATTGCCGACCGTTTTGATGTATCAATCTTGGTTTAATTGGTTTTACAGATGATATCTTTAAATGTGTCGTTTCCAAAGCTTATATGAGCTTTTTTGACAGAGAACAGTAGTAAGACGCTTATGTTTGTGGTATTAAATCTTATGAAGTTGATTAAATATGCCAATATTCTCCCTTTTATTCTCATTTTAATTAACCAAAACTTCAGATTACATACTTCTAACCACTCTGCACATCACATTCAAAATGAGAGATGCGTTACTTCGTGGAAAATTAGATGAGATCACACCTTGTTGCACTTCAATGTGCTGGAGCTCATCAAATAATCTGCTATATATGTAGCTCCTAAGCAATGGCTCTAGCAGCACTGGAGTCACTTACTTGCGCCTTTGCTTAAATTTCATGATAGATCAGTGAATATGCTTCTAAAGAGCTGACAAACGATGGCTAAAGAAGCGCCCAAATTGTGCCCCTTTCAGAAGCGCTGGTTTTTCGTCCAAATGGGGAACGCCACAATTTTTTCTTAGAAATTTACTGGAAATTTATTTTATTTTCATGCATTATTGGAGGCCAACATGCCAACGCATGAAGTATTGTATCTGAAAATAACTCCAGTCGGCCAAAAAAAACAATAAAAATTCCGCTGACAAATTTTCTGAAAATTTTTTCGATTGTGTTACCAGCAGGGAAAAATACTCAGAGTACTTTAATAATAATGGCAAAGTTCCATGGCAGGACAATATGTTAAAATATGGAAAAAGTTAATTAAACTAATATTATATTTTTAATAAACATGAAATTTTAATTTAACTTACTTGAGTATTTGAATTTGAATTTTCTTCTTCAATATAGGTGTCCTTGTCAGCAGATTCAATTTCATCTAACAGAAATGATATATCTTCATCGATGCTGTCCACACTGCTCGTTGGGAGTTCATGTTCTGAAGTGAACAGCAGTAAATCATAGTACCATAAACTTGGTCGTAGATTTCATCTGTAGACTTCCCACTTCTTTTGGAAGATTCCACTTTTTTCAACTCCTTTCGGAATGCTCCCCTTAAGGATTGTATTTTCTTCAAAACACTGTTTTTATCGGCCAGAGTATAATACGATTTATATAACGTTAAAAGTTCTTCGTAGCCTTTATTCTTAAGATTACGATTTTTATAATCTTGTGACTTTATTTTCCATAAAGCCGGATGCTTTTTATAAATTTCCAAGAAATTTATAATAAATTCTTTAGAATTTTTTATTTGTCACCCATTTTTATTAAAGTCAAAAGCACTCCAAATGACACTCCAAAGGCCACTTTTTTAATTTGCCATGTGTGTAAGATCAAAGGAAAAACTGCGAAATGGAATGTCAAGTGGAATGTAGGAAAATCTGGCGTGTGATGTTGACCACACACGATGGCGAAAACCGACAGATTGCGTGGCGCGTCAATTGGCGCGTGGAAAAAAGTGTTAGTGTATGGCTTACTAATGAATGCTTTTTCCTCATCTACGCGTCTACGCTCATAAGCATTTTTAGTTGCCCTAACACCCGCTCTTGGCCTTTAATAATGCATAAAAAATTCCAGTAAATTTTTAAGAAAACATTTTCCAGTAAATTTATAAGAAAATATTTAGGCCTTCCCTACATCAGGTTGAGGCATCATTGATTTCGCATTGGAGCGAGGCATTGCTCGATTACCCTTTGGTTACGTCATCAAGTGCAAGTCGAGGCACCGTCCATTTAATATTCGAGAAAATCGTTGCTGATTTTAGTTCTACTTTCGCAGACTTTGTATGGTTTTAGTTTAGCTATGGTATTAATTAGATGTAGCAAAAATTCATTGCTATGAATGGTTTGAAAAAATTTTTGAAGATATTCAAGAAGATTTGGTCATTCGAGTAATCCTACGTTCGCAGAATTTTTAATTTAACTCTTTGCCTCAGTCATATAAGGGAATGCATAGCTCAATTCTTTTCACCCATTCATGCAAAAGACAAAAGTATTGAGCATATATTTCTTTCTTTGTTGAAAACGAGAAATTATTCCAACATTTACCGCTCTTTGTCGCTTTCTGCCGGAGTGTTTATCTGTAAATATTTATTTTTGTGCAAACCTTTATGGTATGATGTATGTTATTCACATTCATTTTCGAAGGCTTTGTTACTGTCTTCCACCAGTTTCGTGACAGCCAATTTTTTTTGCCATCTTTACCATTGAACATGAAACATAATTCTCTTCTGACACACCAATAATGAGCCTTTATGATATCGTGTTTTACAATTGATTTTTTTGAAGTCTTCGCGGCCGCCCCATAGGGCCCTACATTACTGGAATCCAAGCAGACTACTTAGTAAATTTGATTAGCGATGTTAAGAGAGTATGATAAGATGGAAAGATTTCCTTATGATATGACGTACGTATTTTTGTCGCCAGCTCTTAAGTCTATTTTTATTTTTCATAAAAATTCCGAAAAAAAAAATTATTATTTACTATTGAGCTATTATTTGTTTGTATTTTTATTTTGAGGCTAACTGGCTTATCGATCCTCGTTTATTTCAAAGACATGCATATGTGCCAAAAATGGCGGAAGCCTTAGACTTTGTTTTTTTTTTGTATTTATTAAGCCAAAGTTAGGAGATTCCCTGTGATGCAAAGCACATCAGGGCAGAAAGGAGGTACGGAAAGGATTAACCGTCATGAGGAGAATGATGGAGGTGTCAATTTATGTTACCCTTAAACCTTCGAAGATTGTATGCCGGAAGAAAGACAGAGGATGGCAGACTGATGTGTTTTAGTTTCTCGGGTGTAGCAGTCAACGATTAATAAAAAACTAATTAATCATATGTAGTCCTTTTATTGGCCTAACGTTTCGGCAAATATCGTTGCCGTCCTAGAAGCACCGTCATAAATCTATACAAGTATATTAACTTTGCTATTACAATAAAAATGCTGCGTCTATTGTTTACTTACGGGCTGTTTTAGCTTACATCTGTTGAAATATTAATGTTTTGGTTTAAGATTACATCCTTGAAAAATCACCGATTTTCTTTAAACTTTGCACACTAGTTCCTTTTCACTCACAAATCACAAATATGAAAACGAAATTTATCAGAAAGTTATAGTTTCCGAGATAATCGACTTTAAAATTCCCGAACTTTGTACTGCACTTCACAACACAATTTGACATTCTCACAATTATTAACTCTTCTTCTTCTTTTTAGTAACAAGCATACAAGTAGTGTAAACATACCTTCCGAACATTCGGGTCACCAGCATTGCTTTTTTTTATTCATTACAAATTTATCGCTCCGTGCGCGTGCTATTGTGTGCCCCTACAAGCCTGCCTGTGTGTGTGTGTGTGTGCCAGCCTGCCTGTGTGCGTATGTGTGTGTCCCCCTGCCTGTGTGTGTGTGTGTTTCTTTAATACATTTTTTCTATTCCATTCTAACTAAATATTTGTAATGAATAAAAAAAAATGCTGGTAACACGAATGTTCGGAAGATATATATACTTGTTACTACTTGTTACTTGTGAGAATGTCAAATTGTGTTGTGAAGTGCAGTAGAAAGTTCGGGAATTTTAAAGTCGATTATCTCGGAAACTATAACTTTCCGACAAATTTCGTTTTCATATTGTGATTTGTGAGTGAAAAGGAACTAGTGTGCAAAGTTTAAGGAAAATGGGTGATTTTTCAGGGATGTAACCCTGTTCCAATGTTTTTTACACAAAGATAAATATGCATCACAAAACATAACACTACTAATAAATTAACAAGAAATATGAGGCTTAGTGAATTGCCCTAGTCAAGTTTTAAAATTCAACTAGTAGGTAAATATCTGATCGAAAGAGATTCATAAACGGCCAGTTTCCTTTTCATTTTTTGTATGTATTTAAGAGTTTATGGGATTCTCTAAGAGACTGCAGTAAATGGTGTGTATGCTGTCTGTGTCTGTTCATCTGTTCATTGTATTTTTTGTGCTTTGAATGTGCAAGGCCTCAAGAGTAAGGCGTTTACTGTAGTTATGCTCAGTGCATAAAATTTTAACATTAGTATAATCTGGCTGATGATCATTGGATAAACAGTGGTTTGACAAAGCCGTTTTCCCTTTGTTTTTTGACTTTATATCCGATTTGTGGTTCATTATTCTATTTTTAAGATACTGCCCTGTTGATCCAACATAGGACATGTTGCATGTACTGTCCCCACAGGGAATTTTATATACCACATTACAAACCAATTCCTTCGGAATCTTATCTTTTATTTTACTAAAGCAGTTTCTTACTGATTTTAAGGATTTTAGCGCTATTCTTGTATGTGGATTACTGGATTGAACTATTCAATTAAGTTTTTCTGAAAGGACCGGGATATAGGTTGCTGATCTGTAAATTTTGGGAGGGATATTATATGAGGAATTGGTTTGGCAATTAGAGTTTGATTGCCGTAGTTTATGTATGTGTTGGAACACCAGGGAATTAATTATCTTTTTTGGGAATCCATTTTGTGAAAGAATTGCATGTATACTAGGGATATTTTTGTAGTGGAACACTGGATGACTTATGTTTAATATTCTACCTATGCAATTTCTAGCAGTGTTAATTTTTTGGTAATATAGATGATTGGATTTAAAATGTAATAACCCACCCGATGATGTGGGTTTTTGATACCAATCAGTGATGAGCTCTTTGTTTTTTCTTATAACTTTGACGTCCAGGAAAGGTAAGCAACCATTTACTTCCATTTCTACTGTGAACTGTAGTTTGGGGTGAAAATTGTTTAATTCATTGAGAAAATTGTTAATGTTGTCGTGTGGTACAATTGAAAATAGATCATCCACATATTTATTTAATAATCTGGGTTTTCTTTCAACTTTGCTTACAGTGTTATTGAGTAGTTCCTCCATAACAACATCTGCTTATATCGGTGAAAGTGGGCTTCCCATGGGTAAACCAGAGATTTGTTTATAAATATCTTTATTGAACACGAAATAATTGGTTTCTATAATGCAAAATTCCAACATTTCAAGGAACTTTTTCTTTGTTAAATTAGTAAATGGCTCAACGGTATTCCATTTTTCTTTTATTATTTCCAAACACAGTCTCGTTGGAATGTTGGTAAACAAAGATACAACGTCGAACGATACCATAGATTCGTTAGGCTCAATTTGAGTCTTAGAAATAATTTCTTTGAAAACTATGGAATTTACAACATTGTACTCTGACTGTTATGTTAAATTCTTTAAAATGTCTGCAAGATAATTCGATAACTGGTATGCTGGGCTATTAATTGAAGATACAATTGGTCTAATGGGACAGTTTTGTTTATGGATCTTTGGGAGTCCATATAATCTTGGAGGGACCGACTTGTAAGTTGTCATTTTGAATTTAGTTCTGTCGTCAATGGTTAAGGTTTTGTGCAACTGTTTTATGTATTCATTATTTTTTGTCTGCAGTCGTTGTGTCGGGTCAGTTCTCATTGGTCGGTATGTGGATTTTTCTAAAATCATACAGTTAATTTTTTCCAGGTATTCAGTTTTCAGCATGGCAACAGTAACATTTCCTTTATCCGCACTGATAATTAGTATTTCTTTATTTTTAGCTAGAAAATTCACAGTATTATCATATACTTTTAAAATAAATTTTTCAAACTGATTATATTTTGATTTGAATCTTTGCTCATTAACCAATTTACAAAAATTCACTCTGGCAATATCCCTACTATGGTCATCATCGGTCGCTTGCAAAATACGTTCCCCATCAGCAATGATTGCTAGGATAGGTAAATCACTGGTACCGTATGGTAGACCGAATTTTTTCCCCAATGAAAGCAGCAAACATACATCGTCTGGGAAATGTACATTAGTGCGATTTTCAAACCACCTTGTACCGACATTAATACCAAGATCAAGTATCGCCTTACTCCTCAGGCGCTCGAACTTATTTTCGTGTTTAGCTCTTAATGTATTGCTAAATTTTGTGAATGCAGCATGCTGAGTTAACATAAACTCGACTGCACAGTCTCTGAGAGATTTTTCATAAATC
Organism: Dioctria linearis; assembly: GCA_963930735.1. NCBI lineage: Eukaryota > Metazoa > Arthropoda > Insecta > Diptera > Asilidae > Dioctria > Dioctria linearis. The sequence continues at coordinate 275,617,883 of OZ005740.1, read as the reverse complement.
TCTCGCTTTATTTTGGTTTGTGTATTTCGAAGAGTTTTAATTTCTATACATTTCTCTTTAATTTTTAAGTTCAGAAGCTTGTTATGAAAACTGTGGAAAGCGTTATGAATGTCTTTAGAATCTTTTTTAAAGCTATTGAATAATTTAAATGCATTTGAAATACTGTCTACTATGAATTTAGGAATTAGCCCGTAAGAAAGACATTTTATTAAAAATATTCTGGCCTGAATAGTGGAAGCTAATTTTTTTGAAGACTGTTCCATATGCGCACAGTTCGAGATAACAATACACCACGAAATTTTACTGTACGGCCGAAAGTAATTTATAGGTAAAAACAAACAAAGAATCAAACTAGATATTTCATCGGATGATTGACCATACATGTAGAAGGGCATCCAACTTGCGGTCTGATATAGGACTTGGTCAAAGACCAATTCTTACGATTTCTTGGAGGAATTTCTTTTTTCCAGGTATCGTAGATTAAAGACTCCTGAAAGTCGGAAGTTTTACACGGTCTTAAGGAACAAAGTCAATGTAAAAAATCGCGAGGCTAAACGTACGTATTATAAGCGTAAGTTTGATATAAGTGTTCCGCCGAAAATGTTATGGCGTAACGTGCATGATGCTGGCGTATATAGAGGCAGAACGGCTAAGTGCAACCTGAGCCCTCAGGAACTTAAAGAATTCTTCATAGCTGGTCATCAATCTCAAGACAACGATCAGTTGGTCTTGGTAGGCTTAGATTCTTCTTCCAGCTCTAGTGGTTTTAGTTTCCGGGGAGTGGATAGAACTGAAGCCTTGAATGCAATTTTCGCTATTAAATCTAATGCAGTCGGCCCTGATAATATGTCTCCCCGTTTTGTGAAACTAATTGCGCCGCTCATTATTGGCCCACTTTTATATATCTTCAATACCTGCATTTCGAAGTCGGTGTTCCCAAAAGCATGGAAATCAGCTCACGTACTACCTATTCCAAAGAAGGCTGCGGCTACAGCTCTTGCTGATTATAGGCCCATCAGCATCCTCTGCTTCCAGTCGAAGGCTCTGGAGAAGCTACTGTACTGGCAGGTTCAACAGTACACACTGCAAAACAATCTTATAAGTGGCTGCCAATCTGGGTTTCGACCCAAGCATAGTTGCGAAAGTGCTCTCGTTAAAGTCACCACAGACATACGCGCTGCAGTTGATAGAAGAGAGATTTGCGTTCTGACGCTTTTAGACTTCTCCAAAGCTTTTGACAGTGTTTGCCATGTAAGCCTGCTAAAAAAATTATTTAATAAATTCCATTTTTCGTGTCGATCTGTCCACTTAATCAAGGAGTTCTTAATCGGGCGATCACAAAAGGTTACTCTTGGGGACTGTAAGCACTCAAATTTCCTTCCTCTGTCTTCTGGAGTACCACAAGGCTCCATTCTTGGTCCTCTACTCTTCAGTCTATATATTAACTATCTGCCGGATATAATTCAAGATGTCAACATTCACATTTATGCTGACGACGTTCAGGTTTATTTCAGTCGCCCACCTGGTCTTATCGAAGACTGTGCGGCTCGGATGAACGACGATTTACATAATATATACACCTGGTCGATTACCAATAAACTTGAACTTAATCCAGGCAAGTCACAGTGTATCGCCTTTTCCTTCGGCACTCTTGACTCTTCATCCCTTCCTCCGATTCTTTTGAATGGATCTTGAATCCCCTATGTGGATAAAGTCCGTAGCCTTGGGGTCACCCTTAACTCCAATATGAAGTACTGTAATCTCGTCAACTCAAACCTATCTAAGATCTACCCCATCCTCCGTCGTCTATGGTTGTCCACTAAAATGCTCACCCCTAAAATGCGCTGTCATCTTGTCAAGTCCCTAATATTACAGCATTTCACACACGGTTTACTTGTTTTCCCGAAGCTAGATTCGCACTGCTCCAGAAAATTACATGTTGCATTTAACGATTGTGTAAGGTTTGTTTTCGGCCTACGAAGATTCGATCACGTTTCTCACCTGAATTTTGCACTGCTAGGTTGCTCTATTGAAGTATATCTAAAGCGTAGAGCATTATTCTTCCTTTTCAATCTGTTGCATAACTCTCAGCCCGCTTTCTTGAGGACCATGTTTCAACCCTTGAACTCTGCCAGAAGCTATAAACTGCAAATACCTCGTTTTCAGTCCTCTGTACTTGATGGATCCTACATTGTTCAAATCACTCGAATGTGGAATTCATTACCACACAATATCCAGAAGGCTAACTCGATCGGCACTTTCAGGCGTCTTGTTGTAAATTTTTTGACGTAAGTAGTTTTGCTGTTGTGACCCACACGCGCAGATTATATTTTTGTTATCGAAGCAACCTAATTTGGTTTTATCTTATTTTATTTTCATTTGCTATAATTGTTTTTGTAATTAATTTTTGTATAATTTATTTGTTATTATTGTTTATATTTTTTTTCTCCCATCTATTATCATTGTTGTAGTATTAATATTTAATTTAGTTTACTTATTTCTATTCAGTATTTCCACTCTAATTGGTGCTAAGAAAAAGATATGTAAATCTTGTAGTATCTCTCCCAAATAAACAAATATTCTATTCTATTCTATTCTAATTTCGGTAATCTCGCATGGTCACCTCTCTGATTAAGTTTGATTGATTGATATTCGCCGCTGTTAGTCCTACAATAAAAATGTTGATACCTAATGTAATACGATCTCCTTCTGAAGAACTTTCCAGTACAATAAAAATGTCTAGGACTGATCATTTTCACAATTTCTGAAAGTAATCCGCAGTTTATGGCAACACAAACTTTTTTTAAATATTTCAACATATGTTTATGAACATTATACGAAGAGAAATAACATCATATATTAAAATTCGAGAACAAACCGACTTTGTATGGGCTTGATTTATACAGTCATCTTAATATACTTAGTCTTTCAACCTACGATTTCAGCAAGTATCCAGTATAGTCAACCGACTGCGAGTTGTCTCCTCACTACACTTTAAACGTCAGTACCCAGTAGTCTGAACTTTTGAATTCAACATAACGTTCCCATTAGTTGGATTGCTGTTAGATTGACAGATATAAGGCACGTCATGGTGTCCGTTCCTAGAAAAGAGCGGGGAAAATCTGCTCCATGATCCACAGTAACAGATCCTTAGATAGAAAAACTACATAAGAAAATAACTGAGAGGTATATCGGATTGAATAAATTTATAACGCTGACGAATCAGTACTCTATGTCGAGTGCTGTAAATAAATCATTTGTTCGGAGCGGTGAGAAAGAGGTAGGTACATATTGAAATTAATTATGGTAAAAATGTTATAAAAAAACTTCTAAAATATTAAAAACCTTAGTTTTACAGATAATTTCAGTAGCAACAATTTATTAATATATCATAGATTATCTTACTTTGCTTTATATTACTGATATAAGTGACGTCACTGCACATCAGCTGCAATGTGCTAAAATTTACTTACTATAACTTGTATTCTCTGTACCATGGGTCAGCTCACTGCAATTTTTTAGTTTTGAGCACTAGCGCCAGCAGTGGGAGAGCACGGCAGAACTTTTGTCAGTGACAGCGAACTTTTCGTAATATTACATATTTGGAGCATGAAAGCAAAACATGTTTGTGCACTCAATGATTTGCAAACTCAATGGATTACAAACAATTTTTTTTAGTATCAGGGAATATGATCAGAAAGTGAAGCGAATAATTAAAAAAATCAAGCAAGTAAGCTAGAAGTGGTCCAACAAGGAGAGGGTCCCTACTCGTCATCACCGATTTCCTCCAAATTCACTGAATATGTTGGGCTTGACTAGAAATGAACGTGACGTAAGTGGGAGCACCAGTTGGCCAAGCGAAGCCGAAATAATGCATAATTTACAAATCCACCCCACCCCATATCTCTGCTATATACAGGGTGTTTCCCACTAGGAGGTCAATAGAGCGGGAGGGGATAGTACTCACCTAGATGAACCAAAAATTGTATGGCAGCGGGTGGGCGCATATCAACCGTTTAGGTGTTACAGGGTGATTAAGAAATAAAGCTAGATTTTCACAAAACAGTTAGGAGTTCGTTGCATGCAGAGCTTTACAGCCTTTCCAACGACTGCTCAATCAGCCCCATAGCCATCTCTTATCAAGATTATAGTTGTCTAAACTAAACATTTCGGATTTTCTTACCTTTTTTTAAAATGTAACCTCTATTATTTTTGCAGAAAGGTCATTAACATAACTTTTTTTTTATAAAAACTGTAAACTGAAGACTCTCCTCTTTAAGTTGACTTATTACACCCTATGTGATAACTATAGCCGTTAAACAGTTATTAACTCATATAATCATAACCTATTCAGGTCACACCGAAATTAGACGGTATTTATTAAAATGACGTGCTAAGGGAACAAATTATCGTTGAGAATAGGTTTGAATAGGTCTGCAGTTTACAGTTTTTATAAAAAAAGTTATGTGAACGACCTTTTTGCAAAAATAATAGAAGTTAAATTTAAAAAAAAGGTCAGAAAATCCGAAATTTTTAGTTTAGACAACCATAATTCTTGATAAGAGAGGGCCATGGGACTGATTGAGCAGACGTTGGAAAGGCCGTGAGGCACTGCATACAATGAGCTCGTAACTGAGACCAGGCACCCGTGCCATACAATTTTTGGTTCCGCTAGGTGAGTACTACCACCTCCCGCTCTACTGACCTCCTAGTGGGAAACACCCTGTATTATCTGGTTTGCAAAATTCCTTGCACAAATTGTTTCTGAGTTTTTGAGCATATTTTCCCTCCCTTCCGCTTAAGTTGCGAAATTTAATTTTAGGCGGGCCAATTTCTGTCTGCAAAATTCATTTTGAAATTTTCCTCCACAAATTATCGATTAATCCAATTTTCGTGTATGCGCGCTTATCTATACAAAATTTTAAGAAGATCGGATGACGTTTACCTATTTAAAAAAATTAAATCTATAAAAATTTTATATGCCCACTTTTCGCTGAAAACTCATGGGCATAGTACTTACAGAATCTGTCACCTATATATACCTCCTCTATTATTGGCACTGTGCCAGAATGTGTTTGGTGCTTTCTTTCAAATTCCACAAAAATTCAAATTCCGCGAAAATTTGCAAATTTGTCTACAAAAAAATCACGATTTTCACTTTCTTCCATACCCCGGGATGTGGGTATTTTGTGGAAAGCTCTCCTCGGTGAGTACGTAACAAAAACTGAAATAGATTTGATTTTCGCCCCATTTTTCGGTCGATTGGGCGCCAAAAACTGTCATTTTGAATTTCGGAATCAACATTTTCCCGATATGGTGCCATTTATAGGCACTTGAAATCTCTTCAACATGTTCTAATATAGCTATGTTAATCCTTGGGATGTCTGCTATTTTGTACAATTAACCTTATGCTACTAATATAATCCTCAAAGTTACGTACACATATATACGCATAGAAAAGCCAATCCCCTCATCATGCATTCCTTTAACCCTTCCCTGGGCAGGCTTCAGCAGCATCCATCCATGTGAGGTTAAAACTAAAACACATATACATAACAAAAACAGAGATAGATTTTTCATTCCATTTTCCTAGATTTCATTTATTACCCTGTCGTGGCAGCTTCCTTGAGGCAGCACCTTTCTTGGTAACGATTACTTGATTGCCAGGCTCTGATTTTATTATTTAATGTCTGTCTTGAATCGGTGACACCGATTTAGTACATTGGGCTCACATTTAGGACGGATTTCTTAGATTAGTCTGTCTCTTTACTTGTTTGTGCTTCTTAATTGCTATCATGTCTGGCGACGTACTCATTTCAGGCATTAATGCGAAATATCTTTTAAGAGGTTTTGGATCCTACAGTAGGTACTTCAGTTAGAGCTAAATAGTCACTTTGTAAAATTTATGAATTGCACGAAAATACATCATAAAAATTGATTGATATGCAGCACTAACTTTCCAAGAAGTAATTGTAATTAAAGCGTACACGGGGACTTGGTATTTCGTCAGCCGTTAAGTACAACGCTATTTTAAACAGTTTAAATTTTGTGGAAAATATCGAGTGGATCAAAAGTGTCAAATAGTCAAAGTGAAAATATTGATGTTCCTGGAACATCGGTAGAAGAAGAACAGGAACAACACAGTGATAGACTCCACAGCGAATCGTCGAAGCAACGATTAAAAATGGCGCTGGAATATAGTTTACATCTTTTGGACGAAGAACATCTGATCACACGAGAAAGTTGTGCGGTAATAACCAGGAACATATACAAATCGCAAGTAAAACACACGAGAAAAGGGTGGATGTTTCATCAGAGGATGTGTGCGACGATGACGTGATTCGGTCTAAAGAAGTCGATGAAGGAGGTGAATATTAAGAAGTGGAAGATGTCATTTCGTCAAACGATGACTGCGAACCCGATGAAAACATAATCAAAGAAGATCCAAAACTCGTTCCGCACGAATAAAAATAATGGTAGTTATTTAATCTTGTAAAAGCATATCCAAAGTGGAATTTGAAGAACCTGCAAACGAAAGGAGCATCTCTCTTGAAGTATATGCGAGAGTTGAAAAATTGGGAAGAACAAATTCAAAAGGGAAGGATAAATACAATAGAATTGATACCTGGACATTTGATCGCTTCGCAGAAGCGCGGATTGGTAACCAACCAGTCACCACAAAAAACTTGCAACAATGGGCACTTGCTACTGCGAATCAATTTCCAAATTTGGAATTCAAAGCCTTAGAAACGTGAGTCAAACGATTTAAGCGAACGCATAAGATTCATCAAAGAAAAGTTATGAAATTTGTGTCAGAAAGAGAGACTGCCACTATTGAAGAAACCTTTGCTGCTGCAGAGAAATTTCGAGTTCAGGCACGGGCTTTTATCTCCAAATACGACAAGGACGCGTTGTTCTGGCGGTAGGGGGTAACAGTCCTGGTTTCTAAATCTTGTAAAAAAACTGTATAGTTATCATGCAGTTTAATTGGAAAATCGTTAAAATTTGAAAGACTTAGGAATTTTTTTACAATTTTTTGAATTTGACGTCCTACAACTTCCGACGGAAGGTGACAGGGAGGTTGATTGGGCATATATTAGAAAGCTGAGACAGATTAAATCTCACCTTCATAGGGCGTATATCAAGAAAGTTAGAGGGTTTAAAGTGGAAGAAGTACTAAAAAGCTTAAACCCCCGTACTGACGAAACGACGCCCCCCCCCCCCATAATTTTTTTCGGTTCTCCAGCTCACCTCTTAAATCCTTGAGTTATGTGCAACAATTATGAAACAGCCTGTATATAAAGTCGATGTCTGGCACTTTTCCAGTTCCATAAATTTCAATATAGAACAGTTTAGAGAAGCGGACTCCCAACGCATACATAGATTTCTGTTTCATGGCTTTGTGAAGTATTTCTTGATAGTTTTGTGGTAGATCAAAATGAACTGGATACCCACGAATAATATTAAAATTATTTTGATTTTTGCATGTCAGTCTGTCCGTCCTCATGATAACTCGAAAACGCGTACACTTAGAGAGCTGAAAAAATTGTGGATTTAAATTCGAACATGGGACAAATCGGGTAACTCCTTTGAAGGGTAGCCACAGCCATACAAAAGTTTCGTCTTTCACTATTTGTATATTTTACCACTACCTGAGAACACGTCGACGTGTCTTGAGTGTCAGTCGATATTTTGTAAACCAGCTATCATAGCCTCGCTCTCGAGAACTTCACCCAGCTGCTCTGTTTGTTTTGGTTAAAATTTGAGCGACATTCATGATATGATCTTTGAAAAGTGCGCACGTACATGCGGTTTACTGATGAGTTTTTACACCCAAAAATTTGAATCTCTGCGTCAAAAGTAAAATCTGGTCTCATATTTTGGGTAGCAATTAAGTATTAATAACAATACTTGGCAAAGTGCGTATAAAACATATTTTCTAAAAAATATTAGAAAAGTAAGTTATGTGCTGGTTTGTAATATATTGATTTAAGTTTACGAAATAAATGATCAAGAACTATTTAAGGAGGATGCAGGAGGACTGGGACAGTGGTACGCATTCTACACCGTACCAATCCACCTGCATTTATTTTAAACAATATTTCCAAATAAAAGACTAGAAAACGCTTAATTATTAGAATTTGCTAATAGTTATTAATTTTTGTTTGTTTATATATTATTATGATTTTTAGTCGAAGATGCCCAGTGCTTGGATCCGTAAAACCAAAAGATAAAGGCCAACGGAAAATGTAGTTGTAGAAGCTGTAAACAAAGTATTTACGGGAGCCTCAATTCGGTCTTTAACTGAGTCTTGTAAAATATCTAAGTCGGCATTGGCTCCTCATGTAAGTAGGGCTAAAAGCTTGGAAGTAGGTGAAACTTACTAGTACGTCGAGTGTTTTCGTATGAGAAAGAGAAACTGATTTCCAAGTATCCCGTCACTTGCTTATATATGCATTATGCTCAAGTATTAACACGCATACTTTGGCGTACCGTAATGCAATATTAAGGTGCCGGACGAGAAAAAACCGAAATGGCTGGTCGGGATGTTTGGTTTTTATGCGGAGACATCCCGACTTGGCCTTAAGGACTGTGGAGTCCACCAGCTTGTCTCGATGCAGAAGTTTTAATAAACCAAATGTCGATAAGTTCTTCTCGAACCTAACAGCAGTTTATTCAAGGCATTCCTTCGAACCGGAGAGAGTCTGGAATTGCAATGTCTCTGGAATAACAACCGTTCATAAGCTACCGAAGGTCATATCGTCTAAGTGAGTACAACAAGTTGGACAAGCAATCTCCACAGAACGTGGACATTTAGTTACTATTTTTTCCTTTATAAGCGCTTCTGGAAATACTGTACTACTAGCATTCATTTTCTCTAGAAAGTGCTCTGAATACCCGATGTTAAATAATGCGCCAGCAGGTAGTCTTGGACTGGCAAATCCATCTGGGTTGATGAACGCAGACTGCTCTCTTAAGGTTTTAAGGCATTTCATTCGGCACATCGGATGTTCGAAGAAAGACCCTCTGGTTCTTATTTATGACAATCACGAGTGTCATATCCAATTAGAACTAATTTAAGAAACTAAAAGCAACGGCGTGTATTTAGTGACCTTCCCATCTCACTGTAGTCGCAGGCTACAGCTTTTGGATATTTCAGGTTTTAGGCCCTTTAAAACTTAATATAGACAAGCATGCTCTGATTGGATGGCAACGAATCCCGGAAGAACTATAAGCATATATGAAGTAGCCTCTCTCGCAATCCGGTAATTTTTCAGAGAAAATATCAGTAGCGAATTTCGTAAAAGTGGCATCCGGGCCTTTAATCGAGATAGCTTTTCAGAAGACGATTTTTTAATGTCGAGTGTACGTAATCAACCCGATCCTAATACGAATTCTTTCGAACAAGTCTGACTTACAATAGACGATATTTTAAATGACCCTCAACCGAGCACCAATCACGCTCTTTATGATCAGACAATTTCGCCCGAAACAACTAATATTAAACCTGACTATGTTCGCCCTTATCCTAAATCAGAGCCTCGTGTAGCATCAGGAAAAGGAAGAAAAAGGGGAACTACTCGAATTCTCAAGGACACGCCAGAAAAGACGAATTAGAATAAACCTCGAAGAAGAAGGTCACCAAAATGGCACAAAACAAAAAGAATCTTAGCCTTAATGCTGATACTAGTTCATCTGATTTAGAAGAACCACAATTAAAGAATTGCGCCTGAAGGGAAGATTGTGATTTTTAAATTTATATTTAACGTTCCTCCCGGTAGGTGATTTTGTAGTAGTAAAATTTCCTACAATGATTACAACGGTTTACTATGAGGGTAAAGTACTTGCAGAGCAATATGATGGTCTTAGGGAAATTACATTTTTGAAGAGAAAAGGAAACGACTCCATATATTTCGTTTATCCTTACATCGAGGACAAAACCGTTGTAATGAAAGATGATATTGTTTTTAAGCTTCCGGAACCAAATAAAGTTGCGTCCCCGTGATATCTACTCATTTAGTGTGAAATTAAAATATAAATTTTCAATATTATCCTAAGACAGCATAATTTTTTTAACTATTATCTAAGCAGAGACTGTTGAACTTAGCATTATATTCAATCTTTTCTTTTAAAATTCAGGACAAGAAGTCAGTTTTTATTTTTATTAACAACTTGGAAATGTCTTATAATAATTTGTTTTATTGACTATCAGAACTAGGTTAACACAAGCTCGCTGCATGGACACGTTTAATAAATAAACGGTCAACAATACGTGCGTTTCATCACATAGTCGGTGTTAGTATTAGTATGTTACATTAACATAGACCAAACACCGGATGAAATGACATGCAATGCGACATAGAACAAAAAGATAAAAAACTAAACTAAATCTAACTAAAAATATTATATAGACGTTTTTTTAAAAACTACTTAGAAACGTCAACAACAAAATTCTCAGCCATATTATTAACAGTAATACACATGCAATTAATAAAGTAATACATGCTAAAGTTAGACCTTGAGGTTATAACACGCAAATTGAGGCTACTATCACGGAAAGAGATTTGGTTAAATAACAACGGAGAATCAATATTCGCGTTTAAGATTTGATGCACAAAAGTTACATCGGCAACCATGCGGCGTTTTTCAAGCGAGTGTATACGTAAAAGCTTCAGCGGTACTCATAGGGTGGAAGAAATAAAGAATTATTCCAGGGTAGATGCCTGAGAGCAAATCGTAGGAAGTTCCGTTGAACAGACTCGATACGGTCAATGTGTGTACCGTGAAATGGAGACCAGAACTGGCTAGCATACTCAACAAGTGGTCTCACAAAGCAAGTGAACAAACGCAATGTTATGGTAGGATTCGAAAACCTTCGGGACCGACATTTTATAAAGCCCAGCATAGATCTACTCTTTGATACCATTTAGTTTAAATGGGAGACAAAATTCAATCTGTGATCACATTTGACACCCAAGTTACAGGCAGAGCCCACACGGCGAATCGAGGAATCCGAGAACTCATAATCATAACTGATTGGTTTCCGATTCCTATGGCAAATCATAACCTCACATTTGTCGATATTGAGTACCATATTATTGCTTTTGCACCAATTGTAAAATTTTTGATGGTCATCCTGTTCCTGTTCACAATCGTTAACAAATTTAATCTGAGCGAAAAGCTTACCATTGGCAGCATAAATCAATAATATTTTTTAGTGAAAAAGTTTCTTCTTGTCCCATTCCTACACATCGTTATCTCATTATATTCGTCCTTTTTAGGAAGTTAATTAATTCATTAGGGCCAGTTTTCTAGATATCTGATGAGTTTAAAATACCATTATCTAGATATCGGCAGTGTTGTTGTTTGTTGTGCTTTTTCTTTAATATATTAAGTGATTATTCATAAATTACTTAGAGAATAGCAGGTGATCAAACTTTAAATAATTTTTTGATGCACTTTCGCATCATTAATCGACTTTAAGCAAATTGTTTCTTGTTCATGTTGTAACTAACCGAAACACCCTAACGAGATGTTTTTTGTTGTCTAGAGAATTCTCATTTTCAAGATATGCTCATCGTTAATAAGTCTGTTTACGTACTCAAATTTGTGTGAATGCATTATAACATTTTCACCCAGTAGCACACAAACTCTGTTCACGTACTTCAATAAAGTTTTAGACCAAATCCACCCAAGGAAAAACTGGGTAGCTTTTGTAACAACTGTCAAACAATTGAAATCGAGAATTGTCAGTTTGATTTTAATTTTAGTTGTCAAGTGAAAAATGGAAAAGGCGGCAGAAATTTAAATTAATGTGCATTGTTAGTCCAGATCATAATAAAATCTACAAAATAGTAAGTAAAATAATTATTTGGCTTAGTTTATTTAATTTTTGATCACGATTGGCACCAATTTAGACCACTAATAAACAATTTTTTAGCGTTTAATAAATAAATGAAATAAACTATAACTATGAAAAAATATTAGATCCTGCGTATCTTGAGGAAGTAAGGCAGTACGTCCTAAGCAATAATTCCGATGTTGATACAATTGATCCAGGCACAAGTGATGAGGTTTTTCCGCTTGTTGAAGACAATATCAGACAAGATAATAGCGTATTAGAGCAAGATGCAGAAAATGAAAAAATAATTTTGGAAAGCAAGTATGGCTTGACGCGCCTACAAAATTATTGCTGGCTCTGGTCAAGGAAGTTCAGACCAAGGTGGGGTAGACCATTAAATTTAAAAATAAAAAGAAAATGTGGATCCACATCCACGGATGCTTTCTAGAGAAGGGGTACGAATTTTCTCTAATCCAAATTGAGAGCAAGTACCTCTCTCTAGAAATACAATCTAAGCACGCTAAGCACGCTATTAATCATAATAGTAAAACAGGCCGCAACAGCATAACAATAATGCATGAAAGGTAATTATGTTTATATTGTCTTGTAGGAAAATATCTACATTTCAATCTATATCCAGGGAATTGCGGGGCCTGTTGGAAGAGAACGATCTCAGCAAGAAAGAGTTAATGGCTAGGGTAGTTCCCCTCAAACATCCACCTTCAGGGATTCCATGGAACAGAGCCGTCAACGTCTCGTGACTTTGCCGAATATGGTAGTAGTCGTAAGATTCAATTTCTTTCACGCAACAATTTATTTTTAATTCACAAGATTTATAGGAAGAGAATCACCGGCCGAATACAATGGTCCTTCCAGGAGAAACCAAAATTTTAAAGCTAGCGTTGAAGCTTTACGCGGAGAGAATAGGACTCTTGAACGTATGGGGGAACAAAGAAAAGAGAAGATAGACATTTTGAAGGAGTTGAGAGACATTTAAACAGGTATTTATTTATATTTTAATCTAAAATCTAATATAACTGGTTTTTTTTAGAAATTACGGCAATAAATTTGAATTTAATTTAACTTATTTTATTTTTATATATATGAATTAAATTGTATGTTATTAAATTGTTTATAAATGTTTTGTTATTTTTACAAATTTTGCCTGGCATTTATTTCTTGGCAACCTCGTTCCCGTTCATTTTTCTGCTTTTTTTATCCAGTGTATTTAATGTTAATACGTCATCATCATCTTCAGTCACCATATTTTCCTCCATATTCTCCAAATTTTCCCAAAAGTCCTTCTCCATATCAAATGCCAAATTGTGTACAATATAACAGGCTCTTACAAGATGACACAACTTCTGCATGCCCTTTAGTTTGCAGTAATATAGCTGTCTGAACCTTTGCTTAATAATACCAAAAGCGTGCTCAATAACTAGCCTAGCAGAGCTTAATGTTCTATTGTATTTTTTTTTCTCTCCAGTTAAATGGCCATTGTCCCTAAATGGCGTTAATAAAAATTCAACACAAGGGTACGAATATAGAAACCTGAAAAGTTCAACATTATCAATTAACTTATAATAATAAAAGCATTAAAGTGCTTACCTTCACACAGATTGGGTATATAAGGGAATTCTGCAAAACATGACTGTCACGACTGGATAACCAATAAATATGTCCAGAAACTTTGCACTTTCATCACTTATCTCTTGAAGGCAAATACTGATGTCTGCCGTTCTGTCAACATAGTCATATTTGCCATGCCTTGGAGGGTTAATTATGATATGCGTCGCAACTATTGCACCGATTTTAAGTATCAATTACTCACTTTAGGGGGGAACTGCTTAGGTGTGAAAACAGGCAACTGGATCTTCGTTGGCGTAGCGCGCCCGGTATGATGCAGGTGAAGAAATTCTTCAACCCGTCATTTCCAGACGCGCCAACTTATTGGACTTAGCAGACAGTCGATCAGGCTATTTGCTAACGCAGTCACTGGTCATGGCCCCTTCCGTCACTTCCTGAAGAATATAGGCAAACCAGAGAGTGAACTGTGTCAACTGTGCGAAGAGCACGACGAAACCTCGATGCACGTCATATGTGAGTGCCCACACTTGCAGGTCTAAGGCTGCAAATCACTGGAAGAATAATTATCTCTTCAGATAATGTCTCCAAACTAACTCCAAAAGCAATAATCGAGCTCGTCAAAAGACTCGATTTTCCCTAAGTACAATAGACCAACTATGGTCGCGGTGTCCGCAAAGTCCTGGAGGCCTAGTCGCCCTTACTCTTAACATTAACATTAACTCTCGGAAATCCGTATTTGTTGTCAATATAAGCACTTGTTTCAGCTTTTCGGATTTCATTGGCCCATACAAATACCTCATCCGAATCTTTCTAAATAGTTCCTTATACAATTCCTTTTTCCACTTTGAAGGTCTTCTTCAATAATTTTGAATAAAAATTCCTCTTCTTCATCATTAGACATTGAACTAGTAGGACTATTGTCATCACTACGAGAAGAACCATCCCCAAATAAAACTCCCCCAACTATTTGCTTCCTTTTATTTGAATTCATCTAGATTAAAATGAAAAATTATCCACTATAATACAATTTTATTTTAACGTCGGTAGTTGGTGTGCGGGCAATCAGGAGATTTTCCAGGGCCGTTTTTCGACGTTGCTGGGTTCAGAGCGCTGTTCTAGCTCTGCGGTTCGGGCGGTATACGTAACACACACTACTTAACCTACACTCACTCACTTACTTACAATAACTTAGGACTACGTGGCGTAGGTGGGGGTAGGAGCGTGCGCTTACTATTCCTTAGACCAACACGATTAACGTGCGCTTGTCGTTAGGAGTTGCCAACACGGGGGATGCGGGACGGAGCGTGTGCCCGCTATTCTTCTGACCAACACGATGACGTGCGCTTGTCGCCAGAATAGCCAACACGGGAGGTACGGGACGGAGTGTGCGCTCACTATTCTTCTGACCAACACGATGAACGTGCGCTTCGTTGTCAGAGTAGCCAACACGGTACGGGGACGGAATTTATATTCGTGTGCTCGCTGCTCTTCTGATCAACACAATTAACGTGCGCTTATCGGCAGATAGCGTACACGGGGGTACGGGAACGGAATGCGTGCGCTTACTAATTCTCAGGCCAGCACGATTAACGTGCGCTTGCTGTTGAACTAGTCAACACGACTTGCTGATAGGACTGGACGGGAGATGTGTCTAGTCGAGCTGCTGGGAGGCAACTGACTAATCTTTCGGTGCTTGACTGACTTTTATAGCCAGTCTGCTGGTAATTCACTGGTGGGGGTCAACTCTGTTCACTTCGGAGTTGTCCTCTTGCGGTCGGTTTTTTTTTTCTGATCGGTGACTGTAATTTTCTGTTGTGTTCACTTCGATGCTTGGTGATCGACTAAGTGATCTTACTACTGGCCGTCGGCTATTTATACGCAAGCTGGCTGATAGCGTCGGACGGAGAATGCTCCCTTCTACTATCACGCCACCAGCACGGGACACTACTGAGCTGCTGATCAGTAGTGTGCTCTTCTCTCTTCGGCTGACGTACTTTGTTGCGGCTGCTAGACACTCGTTTTCGCTGGTGTCTAGCTGAAATGTATGTAACTTCGTTACAACAGTTTGCAGTTGTCACTTTCGCTTTCTCCCCAAGAACACACAAAAGTAGTTCATGTACTCTCCAAATTTGACAACTTCCCCTCTTGTACATTTTCAAACAAGCCCAAGCACGAAAACACCCGAGAAGTACGCGAGCAGACCTTAGCATTCTGTTTCGTAGTGCATTGCGTAAAGTGGTGTCAAATTTGTGGTTCCTAAAAAAAAAAGGAAATATTTTCGAGGAAGAAAAAATGACGTAAGTACGACTTTTCTGATTATATGTATTTCGAAAATTGTGTCAACCTCTTACGGCTAAGTTCAATTTAATTTATTATAATATGCAGAAAAATCAACATGAAAATATTACTTGCCATTTCATGATGTGATAAAATCCGTTGATGCATTAACGCACCACTGGGCTGGGCTGGGCTTTGCAAAGTATTTTTTAGATAATTCGATTTTATGTGATGTCCTTAGTCTCCTGCTTAAATATTCCAAAATTTTGATAAATATTGAGCATAAATGTTTCTACTCATCAAAAAACGAGAATACGATAACTCATCATGGCGGAAAGTGAAGTAAAGCTTTCGGATGATACCTTAAATTATTGCGAAGTAAATTTTGTTGAAAGCTCTGCACTACTCCTCGCCCTACAGATGCTAAAATTTATCAAAAATGGAAGTTTCGAGATGAAGGTGATTTGCGGCTTTGTTCTATTTATAATAAATTTTCTACTTGGAATGAGGTTTTTTTTGAAAAAAATTTGTTCAATTATTTTTTAATCATGACCTCGGTAGTTTGGCATTATAGTACATTAGGTAAGAATTTTTTTAGCGTACGCTCCATTCCAGAAAAATATTTCTATCGATGACGCTCGATGATTATGCGAAATATGCCGGTTTGATTAGATTATGTGGGGGTTGCTGCAATTCCCTCAGGATTCTGCCAACAAATCCAAAGTTATCAAGAAAAATCACAACTGCGGGATTTGTTTGGTGGCCTTGGAGACTATATATACGTTGTTTGTCAAAGATAGCTACTTAAAAATTATTCTTCTGGATTAAACTTTTCACTTTATTTCGATGACTTTTTTTCCTTTACCAAATTTGATCTCTAAACTGACGATAATCGCTTTTACTGAAACAGGAATGTTACGAGAAAAGCGATTGCAAAATATAAATTTAACAAGCAGAAAATTATTTCATAATGAAAACAGAGGAAACTTTGAATCTTTCATATTTTCACACGTTGGAAGGACAATCAATATCAACTTTTCAATATCAAGGTTGTAGTGCGGTTTAATTTCCTCGACTAGAACGTTTCTAATTATAGAATTTCTTTTAGAAGGAAAAAGAATTCTGAACTTTGCCATTACAAATGCATGGAATTTAGTGTAGAAAAAGTAATAAGACTAATTTTTAATTAAAATAATGTATGCATTTTTCCACCAGAGGAAATTATCGTATGTTTTTTACAAATATGTTTGTTGTACCACTTAAAAATAAATCTTAGGAATTAGTACTTTTCAAAGAAGTAGGGTAAAGTAGGGTTATATGGCACAGCGGGTGATATTGTACGCTCTCAAGTTCTTCCACCTGCAACCCAAATATAAACCAATGTCTGCCGGCGTTTTGTTCAGTCAGTCTAACCGTGTTGAAGGGTAAAGGCCACGCTGTGCTGTATACGATAGTTGTTTTTTTGGAGGACAAAGACCAAAAATTACCTACACTTTTTGTTTGTGAATTTTTTAGTATGCCATCTTAGGTTGTGTACTTGGGTAAGTGTTTGAAGTATGCTTGTAACGGCTAATATCTCTCTATTAGGAAAAAATATCTATTTTTTTTTCTTGGGGGTTAATCATTCATTTTTGGTCAGTCTCATTTTAATCCAGACTTTGATTAAACGACAAATTTGTTTTCTTAATGTAAAGAAAGAAGGGGGAACTAATTTCGTTTTCGCATCGAAAGTTCAAGCGGAAATTAAATTTAAAACTCAACAAAAAAAAAAACAAAAAGAAATGTATTTTTCTGTCCATCAGAAATCACGCATTAATTGGGCTTTGTTAAGAAAAACTGCGCTTAACAAAGTGCAATTCGAGAGGCACTTCCGATCACCCAACAAAAGGTGCTGATCGATACAGTGCAATGCACTTTAGAACATTTACTATCGCTTCTTTGGGGAATCAAGACATGCGACGATCGAGATCCTCACATTGTAAAGTGAGTCGTTAGAAGTAAGAACTTCTCCGGGAACAACTCAAGCCTCTGAATTTGGGTTTTTTTTGGTTTTTAACTGTCGCTCATCTAAACCTGGCACGCGCCTAGCATTTTATCATCAAAGTTAAAATAGTGAAGTGAATGTACTAAAATCGCACGAAGTACCAGAATAAATTCGGTTGTGGTTTTGAATAAATACCGGAATTCGGGCTTTGTGCGTGTGTGTTAAAGTTTACAAGATTTCCAGTACTAGTAGACGACACGGGAAGTTCATCAAAATCAATTTGTTTTGTGGTTGCACCCAACTATCACCAAGCGTGATATAAGCCCCCTTTCTGAGCTATAAGGTGAGGTGAAATTACTTTTCTGTCGAGAGTGTAATTCCTCAGTGAAGTTTTTTTTTACTATATACATATACCAGGTGACAGAGTCTGGACCGGTATTGTGGGAATCCAAGAAAGCAAAATCGGCAGTGAAGTGCGCCGGAACTTACCTGAGACCAGATTTCGCACCCACCTACCTGAGCATTCAAGCTTTCTCAGATTTACTTCTCTCCACGGATCAACCGATCTGCTAATCACCGTCGCGTGAAGATAGGGGATCAGTTAGGGAACGAGAAGGAAAAGAATAGGGAAGGGAAGGGCAACAATAGCAACCCGAATATTCCCTTTGTTTTTTTATTTTATTGTTTTTTTTAGCAATATTCACCAGGTCGCTGAAGCGCTTCATCGCCGGGGGATTGTTATGTAAGTACGCACTTATCATTTGTGTAATAAGAGAATAGTCGGGTGTTTTTTTTTTGTTTTTCTCTTTTCTTATCTTCGCCGAGCATATATAGGCTATAGCAGTGAAATTTTCATTCTGAGTTTTTTTTTGTGCTTTATTTATGATGTGTAACATACATATATAGGTACTGTCATTGTTCAGTCCTCACATATATTTAAGATCACATGATGGATTTCTTACTTTCAAGAAGCTTGAGGCAGCAAGCTGAGTATTACTCTATCGATGCCAAATCTACCTAAAAACAAAGAAAGAAGACACAAAGTATTATTCAAATTTATTTTATATACAAATAATACTCATCTAATTAGATCCTCCAGCACATCAACTCGCATTCGACAGTCATTTTTTGAATGATTATTCATTCAACAAAAAGCTACTGCTCCTCCTCTGCCATTTATCTAAAACAATACATATAAAAATCATTAAATAAACAACACAATTCCATAAAATATACCACAGTCTACTTACCTCCGTATATTTACAAATTTGTCGATGACATCAAGTGACATTACGTCAGCCAGCTGTCTGTGGTACATTCAGACATCGCATCAATCGTTGCTAGGGCAACACTAAGAGGCAAGAATTCGTAACTGGTTACAGCGGCTATATAAAGCCTATGAAATTCAGTAGATGGCACCATTCTTTTGGCAGAGTTGATCTGCATCAGAGCTAATCTGAGTAAAAAGAATTGTGTTTCCTACCTTATTACAGAAGATAATTCTGGTCAGGGATAACCTGAAATTCCTTTCACAGTACACAGAAGATAATTCTGGTCATGGATAACCTGAATTTCCTGTCACATATTACAGAAGATAATTCTGGTCAGGGATAACCTGAATTTCCTTTCCCATTACACAGAAGATAATTCTGATCAGGGATAACCTGAGTGCTAGAATTCTCTAGAAGTTTTTTAATTCCGTGTGTAGAATTCTCTAGAAGTTTTTTACTTCCGCGTGCTTAGACGTAACACTTGAAATTTATTTCAGAAAATTTTAATTTGTCCATAGAAGATTGACATTTTGCTTCTTCTTCTTTTCAGAATAAATAAATCAAGGGTGGCGAACTGCGGAGTTGTGCTGAATTAGTGAATTTATTTTTTTTATTTGAAGTTTTAATATTGAATTTAATATTAGTTTGTAGGGTAGTTTTAGACCATTGAATTATTGAATTATTGTGATATTTAGGTTAAGCAAATTTAAGTTTTAATAAAAATTTTATATATTGAATTTTAAGACTGAGTTGTTCATCAAAACCGGCAATCCCTTCCTTACGTTCAAGACTAGATCTCACAGTCATATAGCGTAATGTTTTCAGTTTTAGGTTGATTTGTCATTGAATATTCGTGTATGGAGTTAATAGTGTAATGCAAAGTTTCATTTTTATTTTTTTTTCCCTGTATTTAGTCTATATGAGAGCATAATTTTTTTTATGGGTTTATTTTATAATAGTGCAAAGATTTTCTTTCTGTTTTTATTAGCGTAAGTGGTTTTCTTCTTTCCTAAATCGTTCTTCTTTTTTCCCCTCAATTTCTTTGATATATAGATATGTAACCCGAACAGCAGAAAAATTTTAATATCTAGATATATATGTACCTACAATTTTTTTTGTATTTTTTTTTGTCTTTAAGTTCTAAATAAAATAACATGGCAATAGGCTAAATAATAGTTTTCGTTTGGTGCTGGGTCCAGTTGGGGTTTTGGGAAGATCGAGATGCCAGGAGGCAGATGTGGTTGGCAATCTCTCCTTGAGTTTGGTGAGTGGGGCAGTGGGATGAGTTTCGAGTAATAGGGAGGGTCCTATCATTCAGAGTGGGATCCGTATTCCTATATTTCAGTTTTTTTTCTCCATCTTGTTTTCTTCCTATTTTAATCATTCTTCTAGAGCGGTACAGTAAACGGTGGTTGAACAGCGAGCAAGAACTTACCCCATCCCTGAGCTTGAGCCGGCAAGAAGCCTGTACCGTGCTCGCCTAAAGATCAACCTCCATTGTCCCTCAACAACCTTAAAAGGGACATAAAGTAGCCATGACTAGTCATCTGCCTCGCTGAGTTGAGTGGTCGAGAAGTGGCCACACTGAGTGGTATATATGACTGGCCGGAAGGTTACAAATATGGCGCCCAAACACAAGTATAATTTTCTACAGTTTACAAACGAATGGGTTTTTTTTTGTTGCTGTTTACTTTTACGAGTTAAAATATCAACTGAATATAGTTGCGCTATATTCACAGCGTCAATCTATTAGGTTGTTCGTTTAGAGACTAACTCTGGCTTCTTTAACACTTTTGCCGTCTTAAGTGCTCGTGACAATGCTTTTGCTGAATGGTTAGGATATTCCTCACTGTAGGTTTCGCCCTTATGTTCGATCGGCATTAGCGACTCTTAGTGATTTTGTAAAATCCTCGTTAGAGAAGGCTATTCGTATTTTTCATGTATTACACCTTTTTTTATTTTTTTTGTTGACAACATTTCCGTCAAGTAGTTGATATGTGGCCTTTGAAGGTTTCCCTGCTTGATGTTTGATATGTGTTGTCATTTGTTAAATAATTATTTCTGGAAAAATTATCCAAACGCATACTCCGCCGGGCGGGCTGTTAGATTGAGCAGATTAGTATTCTCTATTAGCCCCGCTGGTGGAAATGATGTCGATTACGGCACTTCTCATTTACATAGGAGAAAACTTGGATCACTCACCACTGACTCATCAAACCATTAAAACCTGAACTAAATGAACCGTGTCACCAAACGAAGAAATATTAACCACAATTCAATTCAAGAAATCTACTTTTTTATTATTATCGAATTTTCTTTATACATATATATATAAATATATATAAATATACCAGTACACGTTTTGTTGGAAGCTGAAGAGCCAGGACATCTATTTTATTGGCCCAGAATCTGCTGTCATAATTCTATTATTTTACAATATACTGGTACGTTTTTATCTCTAATTAACTGTACTTATTTTCGCATTTCTATTGAACTTTAATT
Organism: Dioctria linearis; assembly: GCA_963930735.1. Lineage (NCBI taxonomy): Eukaryota > Metazoa > Arthropoda > Insecta > Diptera > Asilidae > Dioctria > Dioctria linearis. The sequence goes on along the minus strand of OZ005740.1, from coordinate 275,596,420 downwards.
TTTCCTCTAAATTATTTGTTGGTTTTGATTTGTTTAATAGTACTATTTTTTTGTTGCCTTTCGTTCAACGTACTAATATAGTTCTTTTCCTACCCGTAGTTAAGCCGAAGCTCACTCTGCTGGCGATCTAAGCATTATATTCCTTTTTTTTCTTTTTTTTCTCTTTCTTGTGTTTTTTATAGGTATATCTTTAGTCTTTATTGGTTATTCGGTATAGTTATAGTGTCATCGTTCCTGTATGGTAACAAGATTAGACAATCTTTATACAGTCGAAAACAACGAATACCTTATTGCATTTTATCTTACTTCTACTGATTTTATTTTAGTATACGCATACATATATATATAATTTTTTTTTCCTTCTCCATTATCTTCAATTGCATTCCTTGATAACCTAAATATCTTTATTCACCTCATATTTTAATATATATTTATATCCATATCTCGTCTACCTTTCGCATTTACTAATAATGGATCCCAAATTCCTATTAGAGGACGAACGCAATGTTGAGTATAAGGTCAGGGGCCTAGATATAACCGATCCCGAAGCCTCTACCAAACTTAGAGAATTATTAGATTTAGAGGCATCGTTTCCTGGTCGAGCACCAACGGCTATGCACGATCCTTCCGAGGCGGGAAGTGACCTTGAGATATGTAAAGAAAAGCTCGCCTTGCTAACTCAGCTAATTAAAGAAAATAAAGTCCAAACTCATGACGATTATCAACGCGTGAGATGTCGATTGAGTCACCTAAGTGGGCGAGCTATACGCTTAGCTCGTTCATCAACAGATCATTCACAAGAGGCCACTGAACAAGTATCGGCCCTATCCGAGCTTATTAAGGAATTCATGCAAATTAAGATTCTTCCTCGTGGGGATGCCTCTGAGAACCAAAAGCCCCAAGCCCTTGCAGGAGCAACTAGTACTCCAGCACCAACTAACTTTGAGACAAATGTCGAAGGAGCTGAGGCTGCGAATGTTGGAACAGGTGCAGTCCGTCGACGAATTCAGTTTCCTAGAAGTGTGACACTTCCATCTCTGTCGATAATCGGGAATACAGCTGGGGATCTAGGAAGGTCTCCTAATCAGTTTTTGAGCACAACTACGAATCCTCTAAATTACCAATCCTGACGCCTCGCATGGGCAATCAGAGTGAACCCTTATCAACAACTCGCTTCCCAACTGAACAAAATCGCGGTAGCAACCCTAGCGGGAATCAATCCAATGCCCACTTTCAGTACAGCGGTCGCCCAGAAACTTCAAGCTCTCCTCAGTGGCAGCCAAGGCTACCAAAATGGAAGATATCTTTTAACGGGTCCCCAGAGGGCCTTGACGTCACCGAATTTGTCTTTCGGCTAGAAATGCTTTCCAAGGATGATAACTATCCGCTGGATCGTTTAATTGGCATTTTGCCAAATTTCCTCTCAGGTACGGCTGAAAGCTGGTTCTGGGTTTACAAGCGCAAATATCCCGATACGAGCTGGCAGGGTATGAAGACAGCCCTACTCGAGTGATTCGGGAGCTATGTCTCAGAAAGAGAAACGCGAAGGGCCATTGAAACAAGAAGACAAGGCCCGAAAGAAACGTTCAACAACTTCCTGCTGGACGTAGAACGACTTAACGGCTTCGAAGACCATTTCCTGACAGAGAGCTACTCGAAATTGTCCGAGAAAACATGGATCCAGCTCTGCAGAGTGCCACTACCACGACAATATTCAGATCAACGGAAGAGGTGAGAATTATCTGCCAGCGGCTAGAGAAATTGTGGGCTAGATCTGACTATGGCTCGTACTTTCCGAAATAGAGCGCAGATCGCAGAACTAGAGGAGGTAATACCCTTGTCAGACTACGTTGATAATGACATTGACCAACAAGTAGCAGCGCTTACGCCAGTGCTAAGGAGAAATACTGCTAACCGCGCTTCGTTTGATATATGTTGGAACTGCCGAGACTTAGGCCACAGATATCAAGACTGTTCAAAGGGTCATCTTGGGATATTCTGTTACGGTTGCGGACGTCCTGGCGTGCTGAACCAAACTGTGGGACCTGTTTAGGCCGCGCGGTAAACAAGACCCCGAACGCAGAACGAGCTGGGGTCATGCGTTCGGGCCATACGACCAGTTACCCCAGTGCCAGGAGAGTAGAAGCAGCCACCAATACCGAGCCTGCAACTCATCGTTAGAGGATGGGCATGCTTTATCGACCTTGCTACCCACTTTATCCCTTCCCCACTTAGCATCAACCCAATCAACCCAAACTCTCCAATCGGACATAGACACACCCAAAACAACTCCTGAGGAATCCCTTCGCTCTCGATATATCACTTCAAGTCGAGGTCGGCTGCGTCAGCTTAGATCTCGGAAGTACTGGAAATCCAAAAAGCTGCTTCGTAAAGCAGTATCCGCCGCTATTCAGCGTGATGGAGAGGACAATCGTCCATACGTCACAGTACAAATAGCTGAAGAAAATATAGTTGGTCTGCTTGACAGTGGAGCTTCTGTTAGCATATTGGGAAAACACTCTCTAGAATTTCTGCGTAAGAATAATCTTAGTTACAACCAGAGTCATTCATATGTTCGCACAGCGGATGGCTCACGGAATTCTATCATTGGTCACATAAAGTTGCCCGTCCGTTATGCTGAGAAAACAGAAACCATCCATTTTCACTTAGTGCCCAGCTTACAACAGGAACTTTACTTAGGAATTGATTTTTGGGATGCTTTTGGCATTACCCCTGCTGTAATAGATTCCCTGGATATTGATAAAACCACGAAGATCCATCCTCCGCAACACACCCTCACGCTAGAGCAAAATACCCAACTGGAAGACCTCAAACATCAATTTCCATCCTTTTCGAAGCATGGCCTCGGGCGTACAAAGCTGTTGGAACACAACATCGACGTAGGAGATGCTCTACCAATAAAGCAACGTCACTATCCGGTATCCCCAGCAGTTCAAAAGCTGTTATATGAGGAACTGGACCGAATGTTAGCCATGGACGTTATCGAAGAGAGTCAGAGCTCCTGGAGCTCTCCAGTGGTTCTCGTGAAAAAGTCTAATGGGAAGTTGCGACTGTGTCTAGATTCTCTCAAGGTAAATTCTGTTACCAAGAAAGATGCTTATACACTACCATTGATAGATGGACTCTTAGGTCGCCTCCGGGAAACCAGATATATCTCAAGCTTAGATCTGAAAGACGCATTCTGGCAGATACCACTCGCAGAGTCCGCTCGTGATAAGACTGCATTCACAGTTCCTGGAAGGCCTTTATATCAATTTAAAGTCATGCCGTTTGGTCTGTGCAATGCCCCTCAAACTATGTGCCGCCTTATGGACCGGCTAGTTCCTCATCAATACCACGATCGAGTATTCGTCTACCTAGATGACTTACTCATTACTTCCACTACGTTCGATGAACATTTGGACTTACTGAGGGTAGTCGCTTCCCTGCTTCGTCAGGCAGGACTGACCATAAACGTTGAGAAGAGTATGTTCGTTCTTCGTGAAATTAAATACCTTGGCTATGTGGTAGGTGAAGGAGGTCTAAGGGTCGATCCTGAAAAGGTGTCTGCGATTGTAAATTTTCCTAGCCCATCAACAGTCCGGCAAACACGCAGACCACTTGGCATGGCTGGATGGTACAGGAGATTTATCCCAAACTTTTCGAGCATCGCCCCAATCACAGAGCTTCTGAAGAAGGGTGCCAAGTTTCAGTGGACTCCGGAGGCTCAAGAAGCCTTTAAACAACTAAAAGAACACTTATGTTCGGCCCCATTGCTAGCTAATCCGGATTATACGAAGCCCTTCTATATAAGATGTGATGCCAGTACTATGGGAGTCGGCAGTGTCTTATTTCAAAAGTCGGAGGATGATGCCGAAAGGCCAATTGCATTTATGTCCCAAAAGTTGAATCCTGCGCAGGGAAATTATAGTATCAATGAACTAGAATGCTTCGCTGCGGTACTGAGCGTAAAGAAGTTTAGAGCATACATCGAAGGCTTCCACTTTAAGATCATCACCGACCACCAGAGTTTGAAGTGGTTAATGTCTCAAAAGGAACTTACGGGGCGACTCGCACGATCGAGCTTAAAACTACAGTCGTTCGACTTCGAAATCGAGCACGTAAAAGGAAGTCAAAATGTAGTGCCGGATGCCTTATCTCGAATGTATCTTGATTCGGCAGAGGCGACTATGTCTGACCTGAGCAAGCTAGATTACCTGGTAGACCTAAAATCAGCACATTTCTCTGACCCGGCTTACATAGGTTGGAAAGACAAAATCTCTGCTACACCAGCACAGTATCCTAACCTGCAAGTCACTGAACTGCACATTTTCATTCGTATTGAGGGCGGTGGTGATCATGATCTATCCGATATCCCCAGTTGGAAACTCTGGATTCCTCAAGGACTGACCAAAGATTTAATTAGTAGGGAACACGAGAGTTCTACTGCAGCTCATCGCGGAATCCATAAAACCCTCGACAGACTGCGAAGATATTATTTCTGGCCAGGCATGCGCCAACAAGTCCCCGCCTATAACTTACAATGCGATGTCTGCAAACAAACCAAAGCTCCAAATTGCAGGCTAAGGCCCAAAATGGGAAACCAGATTGAGGTAGTAAGGCCATGGCAAAGATTGCATATTGACTATATTGGACCCCTTCCAAGAAGTAAACGCGGGAATACCACCATCCTAGTCGTCGTGGACCAGTTTACCAAATTTGTACTACTAAAAGCTTTTCCCCAAGCTAAAACTAAACAACTCATAGAATATCTGGAGGAAAATATATTTCACTGTTACGGGGTACCCGAGATTATACATACTGATAACGGGCCACAATTTATCTCAACAGAGTTTGCTCGCATGATAGAACGTTTCGGCATTCGCCACACAAGAACTGCAGGATATTCGCCACAGTCCAATGCAGCAGAGAGAGTTAATCGCTCCATCGTGGCAGCAATTAGGTTGTATGTGCAAGAGGAACATACCAACTGGGATTCCCAGCTAAGTGATGTGGCTTGCACTTTGCGTAATGCAACGCATCAGTCGACCAAATTTCCCCCCTATTTCTTACTTTACGGATATCACATGATCTTACATGGAGGTACATACAGTCTTCTCCGCCAAATTGATGGCTTGGCAGAAGGTAACTTCGAAGTATTACCAAGTAACTACAGAATTCCACTGGTACATGAGCGAGTGAAAGACCATCTCCGGGAAGCTTACGGGAGAAACGCTCACACCTATAACCTTCGCACGCGGCAGATAACTTATAAACCAGGGCAAATTGTCTATGTCCGGAATTTCGTACAGAGCAAGGCCGCAGACAAGTTCGCGGCCAAACTGGCCAACAAGTTCATCAAGGCTCGCATACGAAAGAAGAATGGTAACGTGAACTACGAGGTGGAAAATATGCATGGTAAGTTTATTGGCGTCTATCACGCAAGCAACATTCGCCAGTAACATCCTAAATCATAATTAAATATTCTAAATAATTTTATAAAATATATATCGATATACAACTCGCAAAAGAAAGGAGTAGTATATATAGAGTAGTTAGACAATAAACTCGCCCTTAACTTTGTCGAATACAGACCCTGTATGTGGTCCGGAATCCCATGTAAATTCGCCGGGCTGCTCGGCTTACTTCTAAGCACGGGTAGCAAAATATACTCAACCTTAATAATCAAGCCTTTCTCTATACAGAACGGTCACGGACGAGAAACTACGACCATGTGGAAGCCAATGGAGCTCTCACTAACTACCGGCCTATTATTGGTGATTGGCTTGATGACAACTGCTCCTATTGCCTGCGGAATTATCGCCTACGACTGTGGTCATGAGAGAGTGAATCTCACCGCCATTTCACTGGTATCCGTTGGTCCATGCATATTTAACAATAAGGAAGTAGTCAAGGAGGAAGAGGATATACAGCTTTTGCAAACGAGCGAGACTACCACGCTACACATCTTTCAATGCAAAATTAACATTATACAGTCAGTGTACAAATGCGGTATGTTCAGCCATCTCTCTCTAGTACCTGCAGGGTTGAGTACATATATTATGTATATAAGTAAAGAGAACTGCATGAACATTCATAGGTATAACACTCTTAAATTACAAAACGGCAGAACTATTGCTGATATTAAGACGAATGCTTCAACCTCACTGACCGAAGTCGTTGGCGGGTCAATCGACCAAAACGGAAATTGCAACGGAGTTCCGTATACGTCAGGAGCAAATTCCTGGGATAATGTTGTGGTTATGCATGCGATGGAAGTAACCATTATGGACTACCAAAGCTCAGTCCGCATTGATGACAACATGGTTATCCTACGAAACAACGTGCTATGTCCCTCCCTGACTGGTAAATGTACGGATCCAGAATACGGAATGAGTTTCTGGGATCTCATCGCTGACAATTCTTGCGAAAGTCAAAAGTACGACGTATTATGGCAAGGAATGGCTACGAAGATTAGGACCTCGAACAAATCCATTAGCAACACCATATACACCGTGACGTCCGGAGAAATAATCTTTGCACTCGAAGTAAAAAAGCAAGTATCCGTTTGTCGTTTCCCCGGTTTCCAAACTGAGCATCCCAGGCTGATCATCGTACCTAAGGCAGCATCCGATTACTGGTTTAGGAAAAAACCTCTGGATACTCGCAACCTCGATCTTTTCACTTACGTTAATTCGAAGTTCGTCTATGTTGAGCGTCACTTTAAGGGTCAAGTCGAGAAACTATACACCAATCTCCTGAGGAAGAAATGCGAATTAGAAAGAGAACTACTTCAAACCCAGCTAATCATGGCCCTCCACCACCCGGCAGAGTTCGCTCTTATAAGAATGAAAGAGCAAGGGTTTACCGCTGTACATAGGGGGGAAATCATCTACTTAGTGAGATGCCAACCAGATGAAGTCACCGTTCGGAAGAGCAACCGGTGTTATATGGAACTACCAGTAACTTATGGAGAAAGTGACTACTTCCTAGCTCCGTTAACCCACCTACTGCAGCAGCGTGGAACTGAGATTATCTGTTCAGATTTGTTGAGCCCAGCATACAATATTAGAGGAACCTGGTACGGGACCAATCCGACAATTCACCAAATTAAAGAACCATTTAAACTTCAACCATCAAACACCGCTGACTGGTCATACGAAGACCCAGGAGAACTTATTCGGGCAGGAATTTACCACAGCGAGTCTCTGGAAAAACTTCGCCACCAGATCATGTATCCGTCCGAGAGGCTAGCCATTACTAACATACTCACGCAACGTGTAATGGGTCAAGATGTTCACCACCAAGATATTAACCCCGTCAACCTTTTATCTCCAAAGACAATGGAGGACCTAGTCACAACGGTACGGACAAAGATATGGGGCGCTTTCAATCTTTTTGGAAGTGTCTGCTCCTCCTTGCTTGGAATTTACGTGTGTCTGAAGGCAGTCAAGTTTGTCATCGATACCTTCATCAATGCTAAGGTTCTCGGAGCGATTTACGGGAGGAGTTGGAAATTATCAACAGCTGTGTGGAACACCATGACAAACCATATTCTACATCAACAACATCAACAGCAAGCTACTGCATATCCGGACTCCGTCACTATCCATCTACCCCATGATCGTCTTGCTAGGGCCTCAACGGAAGAAGAAGCACAAACAACATCTCCACCTGGAGCTTCAAAAGACACCATAGACGAAATAATCACGCTTAAGGACCGAGTAGCTCATCTGAACTCCAACATCCAGCCTTAGAAGAGCAGCAATCACTCAGTAATATACTTCTACCGTGGTTAAGGTCATACCAATCAGCAACCAGATCGACTGAAATTCCTCGATATGTAAAAAGTGAAATACTTCTTTACCATACCCTTGATACATTTTTTGTTTACTTCTTCCCTTGAATAAAAAAAAATTCAATAATAGAATACTAAGACTTTCTAGCAAAAACTTATCTTTTTATTTCTCCTTGTGTTTTATAACCACATATCCTCGCCGCTCTATTGATCTTACAGAGTAACCATATCATCTTTCGTAAGAGTTATGCCCGGCTAGCTCAGTCGGTAGAGCATGAGACTCTTTGATCTCAGAGTGTGGGGCGTCCCCGCGTTGGGCCTTATTTATAGGATTGGACCGCAGCCGTAGTGTCCCCTCAGCCTCGGAGAATTCCGCTCTGGAATGGGAACTTCCGAACCTGACCTGTAACGGCTATAATCTCTCTATTAGGAAAAAATATCTATTTTTTTTTTCTTGGGGGTTAATCATTCATTTTTGGTCAGTCTCATTTTAATCCAGACTTTGATTAAACGACAAATTTGTTTTCTTAATGTAAAGAAAGAAGAGGGGAACTAATTTCGTTTCCGCATCGAAAGTTCAAGCGGAAATGAAATTTAAAACTCAAAAAAAAAAAAAAAAAAAACAAAAAGAAATGTATTTTTCTGTCCCTCAGAAATCACGCATTAATTGGGCTTTGTTAAGAAAAACTGCGCTTAACAAAGTGCAATTCGAGAGGCACTTCCGATCACCCAACAAAAGGTGCTGATCGATACAGTGCAATGCACTTTAGAACATTTACCTCGTATCGCTTCTTTGGGGAAGACAAGCGACGATCGAGATCCTCACATTGTAAAGTGAGTCGTTAGAAGTAAGAACTTCTCCGGGAACAACTCAAGCCTCTGAATTTGGGGTTTTTCTGGTTTTTAACTGTCGCTCATCTAAAACTGGCACGCGCCTAGCATTTTATCATCAAAGTTAAAATAGTGAAGTGAATGTACTAAAATCGCACGAAGTACCAGAATAAATTCGGTTGTGGTTTTGAATAAATACCGGAATTCGGGCTTTGTGCGTGTGTGTAAAAGTTTACAAGATTTCCAGTACTAGTAGACGACACGGGAAGTTCATCAAAATCAATTTGTTTTGTGGTTGCACCCAACTATCACCAAGCGTGATATAAGCCCCCTTTCTGAGCTATAAGGTGAGGTGAAATTACTTTTCTGTCGAGAGCGTAATTCCTCAGTGAAGTTTTTTTTTACTATATACATATACCAGGTGACAGAATCTGGACCGGTACTGTGGGAATCCAAGAAAGCAAAATCGGCAGTGAAGTGCGCCGGAACTTACCTGAGACCAGATTTCGCACCCACCTACCTGAGCATTCAAGCTTTCTCAGATTTATTTCTCTCCACGGATCAACCGATCTGCTAATCACCATCGCGGCAAGATAGGGGATCAGTTAGGGAACGAGAAGGAAAAGAAGAGGGAAGGGATGGGCAACAACAGCAACCCGAATATTCCCTTTGTTTTTTTATTTTATTGTTTTTTTTAGCAATATTCACCAGGTCGCTGAAGCGCTTCATCGCCGGGGGATTGTTATGTAAGTACGCACTTATCATTTGTGTAATAAGAGAATAGTCGGGTGTTTTTTTTTGTTTTTCCCTTTTCTTATCTTCGCCGAGCATATATAGGCTATAGCAGTGAAATTTTCATTCTGAGTTTTTTTTTGTGCTTTATTTATGATGTGTAACATACATATATAGGTACTGTCATATAGCGTAATGTTTTCAGTGATAGGTTGATTTGTCATTGAATATTCGTGTATGGAGTTAATAGTGTAATGCAAAGTTTCTTTTTTATTTTTTTTCCCTGTATTTAGTCTATATGAGAGCATAGTTTTTTTTATGGGTTTATTTTTTTTTCTGTTTTTATTAGCGTAAGTGGTTTTCTTCTTTCCTAAATCGTTCTTCTTTTTTCCCCTCAATTTCTTTGATATATAGATATGTAACCCGAACAGCAGAAAAATTTTAATATCTAGATATATACATATGTACCTACAATTTTTTTTGTATTTTTTTTTTGTCTTTAAGTTCTAAATAAAATAACATGGCAATAGGCTAAATAATAGTTTTCGTTTGGTGCTGGGTCCAGTTGGGGTTTTGGGAAGATCGAGATGCCAGGAGGCAGATGTAGTTGGCAATCTCTCCTTGAGTTGGGTGAGTGGGGCAGTGGGATGAGTTTCGAGAAATAGGGAGGGTCCTATCATTCAGAGTGGGGTCCGTATTCCTATATTTCAGTTTTTTTTCTCCATCTTGTTTTCTTCCTATTTTAATCATTCTTCTAGAGCGGTACAGTAAACGGTGGTTGAACAGCGAGCAAGAACTTACCCCAGCCCTGAGCTTGAGCCGGCAAGAAGCCTGTACCGTGCTCGCCTAAAGATCAACCTCCATTGTCCCTCAACAACCTTAAAAGGGACATAAAGTAGCCATGACCAGTCATCTGCCTCGCTGAGTTGAGTGGTCGAGAAGCGGCCACGCTGAGAGGTATATATGACTGGCCGGAAGGTTACATGCTTGTGTCTTATATACTGAAATTTAGGGTAAATAGCATGTGTTAGTTTCATATATGAAAAAAAGTCAGGACGCATGTGCAAGCAGCTCAAGGAATGTATATTTCGGAGATATTGTAGACTTTTATATATGTGATATGGTACATGCCACATCACCCTTGTTTGCGCATAAATAGATTGCTTCCATACTGTTTTTTGCAGTTTATGTCGGTATATATTTGCTTATTGTCTTACTTAAATTTTATTAGTTATTTCGAAAACATGCCAACTATTTATAAAAACAACGGGGATCAGGGGTTAGAGCAACCTGGACTGAAGCGTGGAATAATAATGATGGAATCCCGGGATTTTTCAGCAACTGGCATATTTCCCTTCAGTCCATCGGCTATTCCAGAATACGCATTCCTTAGCGTTGCAACCAGAAATAATAGTACAGATGAAGCAGGGAATTATACAACAGCGAAAAATACAGAAGAAAATGTCAACATCGCGGGAAATATAGTGACAAATCACTCCGCCATTGTTGGACATCCCATAGGTCAGCTCATATTACCTATTATTGATATTTTTCTCTGATAAGGCTTTCTTACTTCTAGCAGATAACGGAAGGCGCCAATGAGACAAAAGACGATTTTAGCGACATCACTCCTGGGAAGAGGCTAAAAATCAATTCCCCATTCCATCTACTTCTAAAAATGATCTATCCAAACAATAAGAAGCACGAGCATCAGTGGAAAATGTAACTCAACAAAAATTAAAAGCGAAAATACGGGAAATTCAAAATTTAAAAAAGTTATGCCAAAAAAGAAGAAAAGGACTGTGAATGAAAACAGTTCATCCAGCGAAGAAGAACTTAGAGTCGTACCAGTATATGATGAATCCGATAGGACAGAGGAATTGGAGGAGAACATCTGCGTTGGTTGTGATGAAGACTATGGTGAAACCTCAAAGAAAAATGACTAGAAAAAGTGGATATTATGTCGCAGGTGGTTGCATCATTCATGCACTTCATTTATTAACATATGAAATGTGTGTAGCATGGCAAATATTAAAAAATAATTTGGTGCCACATTACGCACATCAGTATGCCATATTACCCCCGCTGAAAGGTGATATGGCACTTTGCACCACAGTTTTCTTTTATATATAATTTTTTTTTCAAAGCCTGAAGGGCAATTAATTTTCCATTTTATTGTATTTTTTGTAATAAAGAAAATATATGTTTTTGGTCTACTTAAAAAGTTCCTTTAGTTTTCGAGTTATCCTGAAAATAAAAAAAGTCTGCCATGTCCCACTACTTTACCCTATTCACCAAATTAACCCCAGGCTGGTATGGGTTAAAACAAATTGTCATTTACAGTTCATTTGATACAATGTCTATGATTTATGTAATGTACTATACTGAAAAAAAGCAGGAGAAAAGTTCAGTCAATTTTGTCATCTATTTTCCCTAAAGAAACAAATAACTATATTTTTTATTCTCAGACAGTTTCATTTAAAATAGTAAAATCAATAAAATTAGTTCCAGTTAAAAATTGCACACTGTCAGAGAAGGTATTGATTTACTAATTCTGAAATTCTGATCCACCCCAAGGGGATTAACTTTCAATTTCAAGCTAGAAATGTAACGGTAAAATATCAATCATAAAATGCAGATTAGTTATCCTTTGCAGAGGAATCACGAAATGTAGAATATTTTCCTGAAACCAGTGGAAAGGTTAACGTAATTCTTTCAGCTTGATAACTATGAAAATTGGAAATGACAGCTGCTGTGGAAATAAGATGATTATGTTTCCCTCTGTGTTGCTTTCTCTGATATTGACGATTTATGGGTCACGAATAATTCCTTTTCTTCTTTGATATTCTAGAAATAATTCTTTCCATGACATTGTCAAGGTTGTATTGCAGACTATACATAGACGATTGGCATGGCAATAAATTGTTTTTTATTTTTGCTAGGTTACAGATTGGCAAAATTGGCGATGGCAAAATTGGCGAAATTTTTTATTTCTTCATGTAGTATAGACTATTAATAAAAAATCTTATACAGTTGTTATTTAAAGACAGACGAAAATTATTTTTACTGATAGTAGGTAAATCAATTCATCTTAAATTCAGCGACTTACAAATAACTGAAAACAGTGTTTCAATTTTGATATGCTATATTAAATGTGCCTTACATGAAACCTGATTCTAGAAAGAATAAGATCGAAGGAAAATTGTTCTTAAAATAATAAACAGGGTGTGACACGCACTCTCTCGGTGAAAATTTGTGTACTAGTGTACGTGAGGAGGGGTACAGGTTTTGTTAGTTCAACATGTAAAATTTTATTTCCTACGTGTTATATTTCTAATCTCTTACTTCTTCTAATACATATCACAATAATTCACTTCAGACTCAATACTATGTATTTGAAAATTTCAATAAAACTTAACAATTGCAATATTAAAAAAAAAATCATTTTAAAATTAATTAAGTGTTGCGTGCTCTTTTTTTTTATATTATTAAGCCAAGCTCAGGGGATACCGCCCTATGATGCAAAGCACAGCATGGAAGGAAGGAGATAGGGGAAAGATTAGGGGTTATGAATAGAGTGGTGGAGGTGATGATTTATGGCGCCCTTAAACTTCCGCAGATTGTATGCCGGAGGAAAAACAGAAGAACGTAAACTGTTCCACATTCGCACTGTTTGGGATAAAAAAGCATCACAGAATTTTACTATACGGCCAAAAGTAATCTCAAGGGTAAAAGGATGTGCGTGGTTTGCAGCGCGAGTATTGCATGCAGGAATCACTATACAAGGGATTAGACTAGATATTTCTTCACAGCATTGACCATGCATGTAGCGATAAAGGAGCGAAAGGCACTCGGTGGTGCTCGAGTGTGTCGATATGACAAGTTATTGCCATATCATAAATGAGCTTGAAGGCTCTCTTTTGGACAATATCCAATGAAGGTAATGCTGTACGACCAGCCCCAGCCCATATATGGGAATTGTACTCCATTCTGGGTCTAATGTATGAGTTGTAGAGGAGCGTTAGATTTGACGGGCTGACATTTTTCTTACACCGTTTCAGAATCCGAGGACATTTCGATGCTTCTTTGGCAACAGAGAAGATGTGATCTGTCCAGTTTAACTTACTGGAAAAATTAATGCCAAAAATGCCTATACGTCATGTATAAAACAATGGACTGTAATAGGGAAAAGAAGCGCTACGAGCGTCCAAGGAGGCGCTTCAGGAGGTTTCTTAGAGCGCTCATTTTCACAGTGGGTATATACAAATCCTCTTTCCTCTTTTTTACCTAAACCTCTACTCAGCCATCTTTCTGATTAAAAAAAAAACAATAGTTCATTTTTAAGGCAGACCACCTATTTTCTATAGTTTCAGTAAGGAATGCAGTTACCAAGAATTCGTAAATAGACACAAACAAATGAGCCATGGTCACAGTTCTGTGAATATTTTCAGAAAACTGAATTTTAGAGATCTCTTATAAATTCTCTGGATTCATTAATCTTAATTCTTTTTCTTAGGACTTTTTCCGCTTTGTAGCTTGTGGTTTTGTTTTTATATATTTTGCAACATTTTTCCGTAATTAAGAGTAAAAGCCTAATGTGGAAAATGAATTTGTTATCTTGAGTTTTGTAAATAGGAATGGTATATAATCTTTAAAAACGGGAGTGATGAACAATAAAATTGAAAAAATTTAGAAGAAAAGATATTTCGGGTAAATTTTCACGAGTTTTATTATATATAAGTACATATGTATGTATTTCAAATGGTAAAATGCTGGATTTAAAAATTTCTGTTACCACCCCACTTGGCGGGGTCTGTGGGTGCCTTATCTACGCCACTGGCAATAATACCTATACTACACGAACTGAGCTCATCTCCCATGAAACATTCCTTCCAACATGTACAATACTTTTCGTTGCCTGGTCATATTCGTTGCATTCGATCTCTACACAGTGCCATACGTACGTACATAAGTCGGGTAATAGTTTTGTGTTTCCAGAGCATCAGAAAAGGCTATAAAGCCTATCATTGCCCTAATGATTCATTCGATATAGCAGAGTTCACATTCCCAATTCAGAACGAATTTGCGATGGTGCATTTTTTTTTGTGATTTCAATGAAAACGGCTCGAAAGCAGAGAGTAGAGAAAAACTCATCACCCTCTCATATGAAAAGAACTTGCTTCTGGTGTATTCTCGTCATTCCATGCTATAAAGTTTCAAATGCGCAAATTGACTTGTAATAGCTCAAATTGGTGATTGAAGCCGGGGAACAGCCTAGAAACAGATGCACTGTTTCTGCGTATTCTATTCGTATTAGTTTGTTATGCTTTCGCCCACAATTCTAAGGAGCTCTGAGTAGAACTAGAATTATATTTTAAAAGTAAAATTAACTGTAAGATTACAGTCAAGCATTTGGTTATAACATTTAATCCCATGTTGTTTCATATATAAAAAAACGACAATATTAGAAATAAAGCACATGCAAATATATATTTCTGCGACTGAGTGGCAATCAGTTTCTTGGGTAGACTATAAATCATCGAAAAGTTAATATATCCTCAAGAGCCCGTGTCGCGTTTGAGATAAAAGAAGGAATGGTACAGCTTTACGTGCCTTCTGCCAGAGAAGAAATTGTTTTTCATGGCAAAGAACTACTGTGGCTTTGTCAACTGACACAAAGTAGAAATTCTTTCAGTTTCCGTTGGATGGAAATTTCTTTTTCTTTGCATTTAAATAAAAATCCCAGGACATCTTGGAAAGGAACATACTGACACATTTGAATAATAGGGTGCCCATATCGTTCCCTGTGTGAAATGGAAAAATTCTTTGTGTAAAATTTTTAAAAAGCTATTTGCGAGGATTGACGGAATGACGAATTACATAATTATAATGCCCGTATAACGCTTAAATGGAAGTAAATTTCAAGAAGACAGTAACTAAACTTTAAAATGTGAATAATATACAGATATGGACTAAAACCTGTAAATAAGATAGGTGCAAATTTGCAAATAAGAACCCACGAATTTAATTTCACCAAATAGTTTATTTGAAAATAATTATTCACAATTTCAAATTTCTAGATCCTAACACAATTAAATAAAGAATATAACTATGATAAAACAGTTGTCAAAAACAAATAACGTAAAGCAATAAGAAGTTCACCAGTCTGTGGTTACACAAGTTATGTTTAAGAGAGCCTTACTTGATGGTCCAAAGTCACACCAAGACTACCTTTCAGCACCAGGTAATAAATGTTTATTATGAAGTTAGGAAATTGAGGAGTATTGAATGTCTTGCTTTGATGGTCGTCTCAGGAATAATGATCTCGACCAATCAATCAGAGTTCCTCACACGCAATTTACGAAACAAAACAAATTATGGCGAAACTATAAACCGAACCGATATCCCAGGATATTTGAAAAGATTTACGTGTAGTCTTTAAGTTTGGCTTAGGTTTCAGTTTTGTCTTTGACCGGGAAATGCCCATTCGTTTTCTCTTTTTACGATTATTTCACTTTGACTTATTCATCTTCCGCTTTTTGGGTTGGAAATATTTGTTTATTTTGTAATTCAATAACCTGGGGCCTACACGAGCCCGTAGAACTGACACTTGCACAACCTCGTGTAAACCCCTACTGACTCGTCAGTACCCGAACGTACCACGTTTGTAGTAAGTAAAATTGGATTACAAAATCAGGACTGTCTGTCAGCTCCACTAACTCGTGCACTCGCCGGGTAAGTGTCCGTTAATTTACTGTTTTATTTTTTTATTTTTCTATGTTTGTTAAATTGCTTTATTTCTTATTTCTTGGTTTTTGAATTTCCTATATTTGACAGATTGTTGTATTTGTAAGATTCGATAGATGGTCAAAATTTTGGACGGGATGGTACCGATGGACTTGGGTAGAGTCCTAACTTTGGTTAGGGGCTCCACTATTGTTCGATATGTTCGATATGACCGACTGAGATGTCAAATTCCGATTTTTTTAATTTTTTACGCTTCACAACAGAGTAGTGGAAAAAGGCTGTCATTTTCGTTGAATGGATACAGCAGAGTATTGCAAAGTTATTTATTGGAACTTGTACTCAAGAATACGAGGATATCCGTCAGCAGAAACCAGTAAAATCAAAGATTTCTCGTCGTAGAGGGCGGGAATTTCATAATGCCATAAAAATTTAGATGGAATTTTTATTTTGGCGATGCAAATCTTTCAAAAGATCGTTATTGAACGAAATTGCTAAAGGTAGACCCATTTGTGTCGCTCGAAGTGTTTTTAAAATTCAACACCATCAGAAGAAGAAAACTTGTTTCTTTCACGGGAAATAAAGCGCAAGCCTTGTCATGTTCTGGTAAATTTAATGAAGGAAAATATTGTGCGGGAAGCGCAACGGAAGTACTTCTTATCTCAGCTAAGAGATGAACTGCAAATAGCTCGATTGGCAGCTTTTGATCAGGTACATTCTGACGATTTAGAGACTGAGGTAATTCGTCCTGTAACAATATATACCTTCCATAACTTTTAGCTGCCAATTATGAATGGCTTGCGACCTATAAAGGACAGTATCGACAACCCGTCAGGGGTTACAGGTAGTGACTTGCATTTCTAAATGTATATTTATAAAAGGCGCCCTTAAAATTTTCGCGGATGGGCCCTGAATTTTTATTTACGTCCCTTGATTATTGCGCTTGAGATTATACTCAACATATACCGCTAGATAGCTTGAACCTGCAACGGAAGTTCACATTTTTCCATACTTGAGTTCATACGTAGAGGAGGGGTTAGAAATATGGGATACCTCTATTATAGTTTTAATGATAACAGGCGCCAAAATAGACATATCTAAAAAATAAATGGTATAAAGATAGGAAATTTGGTTTACTTATCAGTGATATTAACATAAACGAAACTACAAAACGCTCAAAATTTATTTATTTAAACTAAAATCAAAATCAGAAATTTTCAAAGTAGGGTAGTAATATAAGACTGTGTTATAATATCAAAAACGAACGAAAAATGATGGCAAAAATGTGCAGAATCAGTGATACTAACTCGTTTATATTATATAACATTTTTAATATACTGTATAACTCTATTATGGGCCTACAAAAGTCATCATCATTTAGAATACTGCTTTAATAGTTGATAAAAATATGAGAGAGTCTCATATTATTACCAACCAAGTGTCTCATATTGCAACCAATTGGTTTTTTCCGTAAAATTAGTAATTTAGTGAGAAAAATTCAAGCTTTTTTGTAATATACAATTATATTCTGAAACATATATAATGTAACTTACCGTATTCGTTTGTTCGAAACTAGGAAAATATACAGATATAAACTGGAAAGCAAAACATGTGAAAGAAAACTTTTCAGTTATGTCCTAACTTTGAACGTTCAGCACGCGTCAAGACTAATAACGAAATGTCCGCCGGCCGTTTTAAAACCTTCGCGGAACTAACAGCAATGGTAGTCTACCTATGTTTTAGATATCAGTAGCGTAGGGAATCCAAAACCCCGGTGTCTCAAATTTCCACCATATCTCATATTGCTACCCCCCTCCCCGAATTTTAACAGCGGCAGAGATAAATTTCTTGAGATTTTACTATGTACACAGTAAAAAATTTGAACAAATTATTGCCACAATGCTTAGGTATTTTTCAATAAGGTTGGGGAATATTCCTTAAAATGTAGGTTTTTTCCCAAAATTTTAGGGAATAGTTCTACTTTGTATTACAATGTAGACATCAACTTCAAGGTACAAATGATGTGTAGTATAAAATAGGTATCTTAATCCCGGAATGTCCCATTGTCACCTTCTGTTTTCTTACACAGAGATCTCCAACTCGAAAATTACTGGAGTGTATGACACATCATAAAAAGTATGTTATATTCGTGCAAGTGAAACGCAAGTTCATACTTAAAGCTGCAAAGTTACTAGTCAATTCTGGGAAAAAATAAGATATCTGAATACGTACTTGACTGACAATTTCCTGTGAAAGCTTTTGTGTCCTCTTAATTATTATTTCAATGTAAAACCACGCAGAACTGGCCAATACTTAAGTAAAAAAGGACTTCAGTACTACTTAAAATACATTTTCGTTACTTAATACTTTTGAAATGCCCTACTTAGTACTTGAACTAAAGTACTTGCTTCTATTTATTTGTATGTAAGACTTAGTATTGTACTTAAGTAATTCTGAGTCTATTAAGTATCTATATATAAAAAAATATCTAACTAGGAGTAGACAAAATCTTTTGCACAGCTCCTTTTTTGTTGAGTTTTAACCGGAATCCTCCTGAACGTTAAGTTTTCGAATTTTTCAAAAAAAAATGTAGGTGCACTTTTCTTAGAATAAGAATAGAAAAACTGCATCATTACATTTTCGATAAAGGTGCTTGCCAGGAGCTATAAGTTATTATCGAATAAAACTGCAAGAATAAATGTCATTTTTATATTTTACTTATTTTAAGCCACATTGGTTTCACAAGATTAGTAAGTTTTATACGAAATTATTAATCCATGGTATGATAAGGCTTGAAACAGCGCAAACATAGACCTTTATCACACTTTGAGCAAGCAGTTCGAACAATTGAATTACACAGGTCTCCATCACAGCGTCTTTTCTTTTCGAAAGGAATGACGAGGTGGTTTGTTTGATCGGAGCGAACAGCGGCCACTAATGTGTTCGCTTCGGAACGCCGTTTTGGGCTTGAAACACTGCTGTGTGACTTTGGCGGATTGCCAAATTGTTTACACTAATAAATTGCGATCTCACGTCTGAATTGAAGCTGTAGCATGCCCGGATTGACACGCTTATGAAGCTGGCATGCTATTGCATGCAAGCATCGATAAGCCATGTAAAGATGCAACTCCACCACTTTTTGCCACGATATGCGATACGGTAAGCAGAAACGTTTTGGTCAAATCGATCGACGCCACACATATACTGGTTATATTCCGCCACAACACCCGGGCGAGTAACTCCTATTTTTTTCCGAGCTTCTTTAGAATAGCGAGATAGAGTAGATATTGGAGTGGAGCCTAAAATAGTTGACAACATACAGACCACAGAATTATCGATCCATTTTGTAAGACGAATCCCAGTCTTGTTCATTTTTATGGATTCGTAGTAGCCGCGTTGCTTTGTTCTCAACGTTTTTTTATGCGGAATCGGACAACTTTTTGATATTCGATTTGCACGAATCGTACCAGTTGTAGTAGTTGTTTATTATTATTACGGTCGCTAAGTGGTGAGAAGCTTAACAAGCAGGTCTAAAAATGGAGAAGCTCAGTGAGCAGATCACCTAGTAGGAAAGCTTTGAAAAAGCAGATCACCGTTTCTTTTAGGCAAGCTAGAACCAGCAGATGCCCTCTTAATAAAAGACACAGTCTGCTTAATCGCCAATTAACTAATTATATTTATTGGAATATCGCTAGCTTATTTATACAAAAGTAAATTTGCTAGCCTAAACTTAATTGTTATTAATGCACACTAATACATGATTTGTGTACATGTCCGTGATTGGGGGCACGTTAAAACTAAATCGCTTATTTGCACTTATGTGCTTAACTCCGGCTGAAAGATGTGACGCAATGTACTTGAGCCGTATTACGCTGGTTGCAAAATTGTAAGCAAACGCATGTAAATAACTACAGTCACTTCTTTAGTTGTGACACATATTTGGTTTAGCGTATGTTTTTCCTTAATTGCAATAATGCAATCGATCGCGTTTATTGTGATTGATTAATTTTGGGTCAAATGAATATTGCAAGAATGCAGAACAAAACCATTGTAGACACGACTTTTCAAATAAGCCAACAACGGAAAGCTTGTAAATAAATTGCCAAAGTAGAATGAAAATGGCAATTGTTGTATGTCATTAGAAAAATCGTCAATCATGTTCACAAGAGGAGCAGCACATTTGCCGAATCGTTCCTCATACGCTAAGTTAGATCGCGGGTTTTTGCCTTGATAAACCTCGAAGTTTATCATGTATCCGCCTGGAGTACATAAAGACAACACCTTATATCCAATGCGCATAGGCTTCCCCTTTAAGAATTGCTTGCATCCGTGTTTCCCAAAATATGCAATCGTGCTTTCGTCGAACGATAAATGCTGCTCGGGATGGAAATGTTCCAACAATTTTAGGTCGTAACTTCCAAAATTAGCATTCGCATTTTGCGGAGCACACATCTTCGGTTCAAAATGCTGACTTTTCAAAATTTCCTCAAAACAGTTCCGACGAATGCTCTTATATACCATATCGTTGCGCAAATCACTAGCAATGCTCCACATAGCTCTGTAGCTGCTTTGCCCGGTGTAGCCACTAAAAAGCAGAAAATCAATGAAGACACGAAGCTCTGAAATGAAATATACGTTTTAGCTGCACTGAAAAGGGAAAAAGAAAATGTGTACCAACCGTTAACGGTAATCTTCGAAAAAAAATTTTCTCTGTAAGTGGCGTATACGTTCGAACAATCGGAAATATGCTGAAGAAAGTCATCATCTATAAATTTTTCAAATGCTCATGCTGCGGTTTCAAATGGTGGCAAACCTTGTAATTGCCGTGTGGGAAAATTGGAATCAATGCGCAAGACTAATCTTTTGACCAAGTGAACGTAGTATTCTTATTGGATGTTGCCAAAGGACACCTGGATGTGATTGCTGAACACGTTGCAATCGGGATGACGACGGTGGCCCACGAGATGTATTTGTTGGTTGAGTTACATCAAATAAATTGGTGGAAAATTTCAAAGATGAATTATTTAGAATATCCGCCAAAACACTATCTTCGAAAACTTCATCCAATTCTCTTTGACCAGGTCGAAGTCTTCAATACGTTGGCGATTTTCAAATACAATTTCACAGCCTGCTCTCAACTGTGCTGGACACACTTTGTCTGGAAAACCTCCATCTTGGTCATCGGCATCGTCTTCCCTACTCAAATCACCGTGATTCTCTGGCGGCTGAATATACAAGGCGTGAAGGTTGCTCGAAAGATCATTTTCATTTTCTCAACAAAGCTCTTCTAAGTTCGAGAGCTTCTTTGAGCGTCAGCTTGCTGGAAAACCATATCAATTGAAAACATATATAACAACGATGTAGCTCAGAAAAAGAATTATAATTTAGCATAAAACAGCAATTACCCTATCGCTCCTGGCGTTTGGCATATAGACACGCCGTCAATAGATAAAAGAAAACAGATCTAAAATACTTTTCTTTCCGTTATGACTTATTTCACTCATTAGAACATCCGAAATATTGACGAAATGCATCACACTGCTTTCCGATAATGTACACAATAAATTATGTTGTGTTGAGATAGTGACTTTTTTTTTATACGCCATTAAAGATTTTTTTATGACCAAATTTTCGATCTTCTCCCTTTAAAAGGCTAGGCAATAATGTCAAACTAACTCTGCAGTATTAACGCTACATGCGCTTCGAACTGAACAAATGCGAAAATGCACACTTCTGAGTATTGGTTTACATCTTAGAGGCACGAAATGAAATGCACAGCTTTTGTTGCCACACGTCAGGCAACTGTGCCGCACCCGCTCGTCAAAGAAAAACGCTCAACTAACTAATAATATACAAACAAGACTCTGCAAGTAGAACAAAAATTAGTAAACCTTAGCCTCGCTCGATTATAAAATCCACGATGCCTAGCACAATTTTTCTTAGAAATCTACTGGAAATTTTTTCCTTAGAATTTTTATGCATTATTGGTCAGCGGGTGCTTGGGCTTTTAACTGCCTTTTTTTATGAGCGTAGCATTCATTTCTTAAAAATTTCCAGAAAATGTTTCGGCAGCATTTTTATCACTTTGGTGACCAACTGAATGAATTCCGATCAAATTAGAAAATGAGCAGTGAAAGTTTTACCTTACGTGCATTTCGGTGAGTATTACCTAATAAATAAATACCTGTTGAAAACTATAATAAAGTAATTCTTTAAGCTTCATTATATTACTGCCAACGTACAAATATTCAAAAAAATACTTAAAAACGGAATTTAAAAACTATTCAGTACTTTTATACTCTTAGTACTTAGTTACAAGTACTTTTCATACATGTGGTAGTTGTACTTATGCTGAAGTACTCTGGCCTTCGGTACTTGTACTTAAGTACTTTTTCTTTGGTACTGGCTCAGCACTGAAACCACCCAAATTTTCCTGTCTAATGAGGTGCACTTTTTATGAATACCTGTTAGTACCAATATAATATGAATAATGCTTGTCTTGTATCAATCTCGGAGGGTCTCCTCTCAAATTGGATTGCACCAAGACATCATACTTCAAATATTGCAATTTTTGAAATGAATAGGGGTGGGCAACGAAAGCTCTTTGAGAGACCCAGTTACTAATCAGATGTTCTGCGTCCGTCCTCACCAGCCACACCTCTCTCATGGGGCACGCGCTCATAGTGACGCTGATTGTCAACCATGAATGCAGAGGATGTTGGGAGAAGTTCGAAACAGTGACGCACTTTCTCTGTCACTATGCGGTTCTCTCCATTAAATGATGCAGATTTCTCTACCCGCAATCCCTAAATGTACTTTATGAAGCCGTCAAGAACGTTTGAAAATTGCATTTTTTTATATGACACTTTAGCAGGTGTATGTACAAATATTCCATGTTGTTCGCCTGAGTAGAGGAGAAATATACAGTAACTCGGAATATAGTGATGCGTATTACCACGGTAAGGCAAATAAACTCAAACCAAGAGTCGTATGTTATACTTAGTTCGCATAATAGTGACTACGTACTTCTTCTTTAGCTCTCGACATATGCTGTTCCATCTTGCCTTGTTAGTTATTCGGAGCTGCGGTGACATTGGTATCGCACGCACTATCTACTACCTGTGACTTCACTTACTTATCTGTTAACCCCACCCAGTGGCGTAGCGGGGGCTTTTGCTCCTATGGCAGAACGTGAAAATGGTGTTCTAATTTTTACCGTCCAATGTCCAATAAAAACTGTCAACACAGGAAATGATGTCATCGAAAAGTGAAAAGTGAAAATTGTTAATTAAAGAAAATCTATATTTTGACATACGGCTATGCTAAAAGAATAAAGTAGAAAATGTTCATAAAACTATTTTACGAGCTGTATTACTAACAAAGTCGTTGATCACACACTCTGGGTCGATTGAAACAGTCAAATATCGTTCAATGTACAAAATCGCCAGATTGCTCAATCTAGAATCCTCCATAAGTTTCGACTTTGAGAAACTTTTCTCGCAATTCACGACGCTGATGTCCGAGGTAAAGATGATATGTAGCATAACGACAATGTTCCGGACTGAATCAGCTAGACTGAACTCTTGAATAAAGGGCGGAACCTGTAAGGGCCCTTCCACATTCCGTGATTCAAGGTGTTTAGATTTTGGAGAAGCTTCAATGAATTTAATATACCTTCTCTTCAGCAAAATCTACACTGCTTTTCGAAATGACTTCTCGACTCTCCGTCAGATAATTTTACAGCGCTCTTAGTTTCTGAGCACAATTTTGTTAGTTGAGGGCTTGCGTGTTCAAGTTCTTTGGACGCTATTCACTTCCACCAGATTTGTGCCTAAAATCCAAGAAAACTGAGGAATGAGAAAGAAGAATGTCTGCCAAAAGCGAAGCGGCATCAGTCCTGGTATTTGCTCCAAAACCTTTTTTTTTGACGTTGACCACTCATTTCTACGAGGCGCTTCAAACTAAAACCAGTTGTATTCATCAAAACATCTCCAAAAGTGAGTTAAAGAAGAAAACAAAGCGAAAAGTCGATCCATTGTCATGAAGAAAGTGGTGAATTGACTTCAGCTATCACCGCATGAAAGCCAGCGAGGTTATGTGAATGGTTTCTGCAAGCAGTAAACCTAGCTTTCGGATAAACATCCAAAATAAGCTGCTATACTCCTCCAATGCGCGTACAACCAAGCGAAAAGCAGCTTTATTTATCGCTAAAGATAAATATCGCCACTGGTCACAGTCACCGGAGCGTCGTAAACAATAATGAGCTCAGCGGGCTCTGAAGAGCTGGACTATCATTCTGATCATCACTGGCACTGGCTTGTGGATTCACAAATCTGAGCATCGAATATTGCACGCCTTCCTTGGCTTTTGTTTTTTCTCGTTTTCCAGCACCACCACTTTCTTGATGTCTCTTCATTTTACTAAAAACAGCAGCAAAGATAAGATACATTACTTCAAAATCAAGTTCACAAATGAAATCTGTTGATGCTCACCGGAAATTTTATCGGTGAAACATAAAGTAGGAAATTGTGAATTACACCAGTCTTCTTAGTTCTACAATTACCAAGCCAAATCCTCATTACTAGTGTTACTAACTTACAAAGTTGTAACTTTGTAACAAGTACAAATTGCAACTTTGTAACTTCATTACAAGGAGCTCAAGAAGGCTTTATGCTCACAGATGTGAACTCACAAGCCTACTAAGAACCATAGAGTCAGTTATGAAAATTGAGCTACATGGCCGTTTTATTAAAACTAACAGCTACTCACAATAATTTGTAAGCCAAAATTTTTAATTCATCAAAATATGAGATAATACTGTCATTTTTTCCAAAAAATATAGTGCCACCTTATTGTGGTGCCCCATGAGGACCGCCCCAGACGCCTCATCCATGCTACGCCACTGATCCTATCCAAGCCCTAAATCTTCCTGAGCATTGGCACTAGCTCTCAACCGAAAGAAGCTCACGTCGGGTAATTGTTAGCGTTAAATTTAGCAGCAATAGAATTTGTTGGTTGTATTAGAAGTTCATATCACCTTTGATTTACTGCATATAACCAAAGAACATCTAACTTAATAAGAAGCCTCATTTGGCTTCTAAAAATGCACATTATTTGATGGTGCGATCGGGAGGTAACAGACGAGAAGAAGCAAAGAATTGAGACTGAGAGGCGCCAGCAGCTGTGCACAGTTTTATGTTTCACTATACTGCCGCTGCCTGGCTGAAGTGGCGCGCCGGTTTTTCTAATAATTTAGCTACATACTCGAAAATTGTTCATAAGAACAGCATATTTTGTCTACCTGAATTCATGTACATTTTTAGCCCAACCAAACGAATCAATGAAACTGACTGTGATTGTGACTAGACTGCTTGTCACGCACCAATTCCTATCCCATCCGCTCATCTTACTATTCTACCTCTGTTTTACTGGAATCCAATGTAAATGAAAATTCTCTCCAATAAAGTTAGCTTGATGAAACCGGTTTCTTAGAGAAGAGGTAAAAGAAACTAAGGGAACACTCAATCAAATGCATGGGCATGATGCGGAGTGCAGGCTCTGGCTCTGGTGCTGCGGTGCACTGAGTGCCGGTGCTTTGACGACCCGTCGTCCGCCGCACACCACTAGTGACTGGCAGCGGGTCGTTAAAGCATAGTTTTCGTAAAATTTGTGAGAGCGGGTCGTAATATCACCACCGGTGGTGAGTGGCGGTTCGTCAACAAGCAGAGATTTTTTATACAATTTGTGAGAACGGGTCGTAATAGAACGACTCGCCATATATAATTTCTCAATATACGAGATGCGAATTCTTTCTGTTAGATCTTCTTTGATATAACATAATTGAATTCATGTGCACATCATTTTTGTATAAACCATACAAAAAAAATATGTAACAACCGTTTTCGATGATTGCTTGTGAATACATGGAATGAGAGGATAGTGATAAATATACTGTTATTGCTTCCGATGAATTCAATATATCGCCGAAAGCAGTTCAGCAGTTAAGTCTGATACTCACCTGAATTGGAGCTATTCGATACCGCACCACGCATACATACACTCTAAATTTATTCGACATGCCGCGTCGTGCGGAGTTATATTACGGCTCGATTTCAAAATAATAAGAAACTATTTAAATAACACAGCAGCGAAGAATATCGAAAACAATTAGCCTAAAATAATGTAGAAAATTCAAATCTTAGAAGAATAATACTATAAATATAACCTTATTTTAATTTCTATTTATATATTTATTTCTGTTTGACGCATTCTTAAATAAAACACGATCAAATAAGAACATTAAAATTAATCTCTTGAAGTTTTGTGATAAATTAATATTTTGAAACTATTTGTTAAGTACCACATAATTTGTTTATTTCCAGAAGCATTATACTTACAATTACCGTCTCACATTTGAATTTGTCTCCTCGTTTCAAATACATACATATTATGTGTCAAGCTTAATTCAGTGCAGTCACCACAACAATGGTCACAATTAACTGCTGAGATAGAAATTTAAATTGGAATATGAAAGCCATTCTGGATTTATTCAATTAGTGCAACTTGTCTGGAAGACATGAACAAGCCAAATTAGATATCGAATTAAGTGCTTGGTTATGCTGGCTTCCCTCTTTGAAAGTGGAAAGTTTTTGAATAATTGGAAAATCTCAATTTATGCTTACGGGCTTGGGTTTATATCAGGACCGAAAAGGCATATCTAGCAGATCAGAATTAGTGTAAGTGAATTTCGAGGTAATCATTATGGAAATGCAATAATGCATCAATGGCAAGAAAATATCCATTTTTTTGTTATAGCCATCCTATATTTTGAAAATGTGATAGTTAGATCGATGAATCGGTCAGTAAAAATTGTTATTACTCAGAAAATTCCCTCTCGAGAAAAAGTATAAATAGTTTGCCTTATTTCTCGAGAAATAGTATTTTTCTCAAAAAAGTCGCCAGCGCAACTCCACAGGTCGCGGTGATTTTGTTCCGATAGTTACAAATTTCACTTAGTGATTGAAAAACTGTGTAGAAATCATAGAAATACCTAGCAAATGAAATCAAAAATCGAAAACGAAAAAAACACAGGTAGATACGGTGAGCTCTCGACTTTTGTTGCCTACTTTTTCCTATCGACAATTCTGACGAAACTCACAACATTTTTTCAACATAAAATATTTTTATATATCTGTTTAGGTAGGTTCATGTCCTTCATTCCGATGTGAATTCATATCTTGTAAATGTTTAGCAACAATTTTAGTCTTTGCAGGTACCTTGAAGGTGTACAGGGTTATAAGCGGAAAGAATCATATATCAGTAGCAGTAATATAATCAAACAATTGTAATGTTTATAAAATATCCAACTGTGGCGAAACATAATTTAAATTATCAGTGGTCGCTGGATTTTCATTGAAAAAATATAAATATTATAATATATAACCCGCCGGGATATATTAAAAATAAAACGCGGATTAAAGATTTACTGCACTAAACACGTACTGAGGACGTCTAAAACATTCTAGAATGTACGGAAAGCTGAATGCTGAAAAAGATTAAGAAAACTATTGGAAAATATATAAACAAATGTGTGATCTGTGCGGAAAAAAAACATCAGAAGAACAATAAAGAACACATAGAAATAACAAGAACACCAGCAGAGATATTCGACAATATATATACATATATGAAGCCACTTTAGGTCCATTTACTGGAACAGGTAGTGACAATAGATACGTGGTAGCCATTCAATGTGATTTAGAAAGATACCTATGTTCTACTAATTCCGATGAGAGATAAAGAAGCTAACACTATGGCACAAGCAATAGACAACGGATTCTATGGACCAATGAGTAAAATAAAAACTAATATCTGAGCAGAGTATAAAAACCAAATTCTCTCGGAAGTATGCAATATATTGAAAACCAAGCAACTTTTTGCAACTAAAACTATAGGTTTTCTTGGAAGAAACCACAAATGTCTTAATGAATATTTAAGGTGTTTTGTAAATGATAACAGAGATGACTAGGATACTGTTACGTGTCATACACCATGATCTGTGTCTTTATTAGAACTCGTTATACTTCTGGGTTTTTGCTTTCTTTATTGCAGGCATTAGAAACCATTCATCACCTTTTTGCAGCAAGGCCCTCGAGAATACTTCACAAGCCATGAAACAGACTCCCTCACTATCACATGAGAGCCCCAACGGAGTTCTGACATACTAAAATACTTGCAGTGTTCTTATGTCAAACTGACAAAAGTTTGATTTGAATAACTCCTCCGCCCTAAACTACTATTCATACAGAAAAATGGTGTTCTGATAATCTTAAGTTTGCTTTGTTGTCTTCCGAACCGAAATAAAATTTTTATACCTTTCTTAACAAATTCTTTAAAAAAATCACCTGAACCAAATGACTACGATTCCTCAAACAACAAACTCTCAGCTACTTAATCATTGTATATGCCGCTGTGCCGTCATGCGTGTCATGAGCGGATAATATCGAATGTAACTGCCTACAGATTCGGACTCTGGCTGGACATGCACACTTGCAATAATTACTCAGCTGAGAGTTATTGAGCGTAAAATGGTAAGATAAATTTAAATCAAGACTATTTTATTATTTTGTTAAGTAAGATTTAATTTTTAAAAGGTTATTTTTACCTGAATCCTGCGTATATGCAAGAGAGACGGAGCATGGTAAACACTATCTTTACCTTATTCTTCCTGCGGTGAATTTATCTTCAGCCAACACAAAGACACAAAATGGCTTAAGAAAACGTACAGTAAGCGATATTTTGTGTTGGTAGCTCCAACTATACCATAACGCTAAAGAGAAAACTATAAAACTTTTGCCATTCTTTCCTATAGGAAAATGGCAATTGCTCAGTCCATTGCTGGTCAGTGGTTCCTACCCAATGTAACGCAAATTCATTTTCAGAACTCAGAACCATTTCGCAATATGTATACTTCCTCGAAGTCGGCAACACCATACTAACACATAGGTGAAAAGTCGGTACATGTAATTTATTAATGGAATTGTAACATTAATTAATTAATATTTCAAATACCTTAAGTTAGCATATGTATTTCACTCAAATTTTATACTAAAATTTAAATATTTTAGTAATTTTATTTTATTCAATTAGATGACTATATCGCTACTTTTTTTATACTTATATAGGTATATATCTTATACATATTTAATGATTTCCACCAAAGTTTTCCGTATGCTTTTTATACGATTGTATGGTATTGTCAATAATTAATCTCACGGACTAATTTATCTCTCTTACGAACACCACGGTGTTGCATTTGGCACTAATTTTCAGATGTCTTATATATATATGTAGGTCGGCCAGAACCTTTATAATATAATAACCACCATTCTCAAAATAAATAGTGAAAGGCATGACAGTTCCTACCTAGGAAAACCCAAACAGAATAGTAACTGTCTCAGCCACAGGATAAACTAGGTCCCATTCGAGAAGAACAAGATTCGTCAAAGATAACAAAATCAGCAAAATAACAAAGAGGAAGAATTTCACATACAGTTTTAATAAACCTCACCAATATATAATAAAATGAAATGAAAAAATGATACAAATTTTGGTTAGAATCTGTTTGTCTCCTTTAAGATGAAAATGAACATTGAACTTTAACCAATTTTGAAAACAGTACGGATGTATTAAATGGAATGCATTGGATTTGACATAAAAATTCAGACAAATATATTGTTTACATACGTCTATCTCTTATACGCTCAATTAAATTTGACATGAGGAGCGCATTTTTCAGAAATATTAAAAATAAAATTTTGTGTTAATTAAAACAAGTAAAACTACCTAAACAATTTTTATTTAATGCATCTTTAAAGGTTTCTAATCGACAAATAATAATAAATTATGAAGCGGTGTAGAATTGCACGAAATAAAGGGTTTTTATATCTTGTTCAAAATTTGTGCCATTTTCGAAGCAAGGACGCTCAGCCCATTCTTATTAATATCTCAGTGATAAACAAGCAACACTGAAAAAATAAAAATAAAACCATAAATTTCGAAGTTCAGATTTTTAAATTGACTCTTATCAGCAATGACTGTACACCCGGCAGTAATGACACACG
Organism: Dioctria linearis; assembly: GCA_963930735.1. NCBI lineage: Eukaryota > Metazoa > Arthropoda > Insecta > Diptera > Asilidae > Dioctria > Dioctria linearis. The sequence continues at coordinate 275,566,192 of OZ005740.1, read as the reverse complement.
GAACCAAATTTCGAAGTTAAGTGGATGAAAGAAATGGGAAAGGAGGCCCAAAAGACGATAATCTGGTATGTGAAAAACACATCCGATACGGATGAACAAATAGCAGAGTTTACGAACAGAGGTAGTAGAACTGAGCAGTGAAAATAAAAGTGAAATAAAATTTGTCAGTTTAACAAAAAAAAACGAGAATTGTACGAAAAAAATGAAAGGGGAAAACAGAAACCAAACAGGGTAAGAGGTTTTGAGAACTAGCGGTACGGTTTTTTTTATGAAGTCAATTTTTGTCTACACGGCGAATGGTCTTCATTACGAACTTCTCCATACGCCTGAGCAAGAACTTGCAATATATTATGTACAAAGTCACATACATACATACATATTATATATTACGACTGATCAGCCACTCACAGAGTACTAGCTGGCTAAATCAGTCAGCCGCATTGATAGTCATCGCCTGCCGGTGGTTCCCGGTCCTACAAAAGGCGAACCGTCAAGCCATATAAGGCAGTTGATTTTGACCAGTCACCCAGGCAAGATCTCGCAGCGCGATTACTAAGCCAGATCAAGCTTGTTGAGAGTGGATATCTTACCAACCATTCGCCGGTCTAGTTAGGTGAGACCCATCTATCCAGCACGACTGATTCTAGTAAACACGAGAATATCCGTGTTCTATATTTATGAGATATGTGAACATCCACATCTCTTCTAGTGAATATGAGGCCATCCGTATTCTAACCGCCGAATTGTGTGTATATCCATGTCTATTTTAGTGAAGTACGAGACCATCCGTGTTCTATAGTTTGAGTTGTGTGTACATCCATGTCCGATCTTGCCAGTACAAAACCGTCCGTATTCTATTCACCGTGACGTGTACATCCACATCTACTTCCAGACACTACGAGACCGCATATTCTATTTACCGAGATGTTTGTAGACACCCGCCTAAGTTTATGAATACGATATCATCCGTATTCTAGTACCGAGACGTCTGCACATCCATACCTGCTTTAACAAATATGAGATTATCTGTATTCCGATCAGAGATACAAGTGCATAGTTGGGAACAAATGGCTGGATTACATTAACAGCGCCGACGTCGGCGTGGTCGTCGTCGTCGTTGTCAAACGCCGAACAAAACGCCGGGCAAGTTACATTAACACTGGGCGGCAGCGCCATACTTAAAATTTCAATGAAATTTGAGTGTTGTCATTTTTCTCTGCCATCGTTAAATGAAAAATTGTAAATTAATAATAAATAAAATAGTAGTAAAAAATTGTATAAATAAATTATCAAATGGATCTTGTGCCATATAACTATTTTAATAAACTCCTTTTGCTTATATGCGCTTATATGGCATATGTAAACTTTATTGTGCTATCTGCAAATGCAAAGAAGAAAAGAATCTGGACGGGAGACATTTTCACGGAGGAAAATCACGAAAATCATGGATTCTTTCCTAAAGTGTTCCAGATTATTAAAGATCGCGATGAACAACAATTTCGGAAGGCTGTTCGAATGGGCGTGGAACAATTTAATCTTCTGTCCTCATCGCTAAAGGGAAGATTGACGAAAGAATCGCCACGGAGGCCAATTGAATCCGAATGTCGTTTGGCAGTATGTTAAGTGTGAGTTATTAAATGGCATAATGCCAATAGTTTTTAAATAACTTACAGATTTCCTAACTACACAGATATTTATCGCAAGGCTCTAGCTGGCAAATGCTTTCTTGGGCTTTTCGGTTAGGTACATCAACTGTGCGGAAAATAATTTTGGAGACTTGCGAGGATATTTGGGAAGAACTCCATGAGGCCTCCGCCTAATGAGGACGAATGGAGAAAAATTTCACAAGACTTTTACAAAATGACAGGCCTACCTAATTGTGTGGGAGCTATCGACGGGAAGCATATCCGGATCAAGTGCCCTCCAAGGTCTGGTTCAATGTACTACAATTATAAAGGCTACAGTAGCATTGTATTGTTAGCTGCATGTGACAGCAATTACTGTTTTACGGCAGTTGATATCGGAGCATATGGGAGCCAAAACGACGGAGGAGTTCTTAGTGGCAGCGCCTTTGGGAGTCAAGTGCTGAATGAAAAGATTAATTTCCCTCCACCGCAGACTTCCGAATTCAGATATAAAATTTCCATTTTATGTTGTAGGAGATGCTGCGTTCCCATTAAGAAGGAACCTGATGCGTCCATATCCAGGTCGGTTGCTTACTTCAGATAAAGAAATGTTGAATAAGAATAGAGCAAGAGTCAGAATCGAGAGCACCTTCGGTATAATAGTAGCAAGATGGCGAGTCTTATTAAACGCAATCAATTGCTTTCCAGAAAACCTCGAAAAAATCATCAAAGCAGTAGTGGTTTTGCATAATTTTGTAAAGATGCATGATGGAGAGTATTGCCCGGACAATTTTGTGGACCATTTTGAAAATGGCGTGTATAAAGAGGGACTTTGGAGAAAAGAGGTGCCGCCCCTACCCCAACAAAAATTATTCAGGCGTTTTAATGCCGTACAGCTTTTGAACTGAGGGATACGCTAAAAGATTATTTAAATGTTTAATATTGATTGTCGAAATAAAAGAACAGATTTTAAGTTATAGTTTTTTTTTTAATTTCTCATTTTTTTTTGTCTTCATTCTGAGCTTTGATTTCCTCATGGGCAGCTGTGAGAACTCTCATTTGGAGATTCGCGAATCTCTCAAAAGATAAATTCGAATGTTCAACTTGAACGCTCACGCTGTTGAAGAATGAGCGCACCTCACTGCTTCCACTGGAGTTTATAGAGAAAGCCTCTTTGGCCACTTTCATCAGCTCCTGCATGTCCTTTCGAGCCTCTTGTACCGGCTCGTCGGCTTCCGTTTTTTGGTGGAAGACCTTATGCTGAATTTTCCGGATGTAGAGGTTGAAGTAGACGACCTTTCTTGATTTTCGGAATAAGTCGAAGAGTCATCGAGCTCGATAAAGCTGCTGAAAGGATCTTCATCGACACATTCCCCAAGTTCCCTATCCGTCGGCTCATCGACATCTACTGGGAAATTACCCGAGGTCCTTCAGAAAAAGGAAAAGAATTATTATGATTTAAAAATTCGGAAATAATGGAACAAAAAAGTAGTGCTAAATAAATTACCTACCTTGGATTTGAAAATTCGTACTCATCTAGAAATCGCATGAGCTGGAAAAATTTCCACTCGTGCTTTGGGGAATGCGCCGCTTCTCCGGATTTGCCCTTCTTCGCTTTTTTTTCCTTCGAGTATCTGTCACGCAAACTTTTCCACCGCGCTTTTATTTTTCCAACTGAAAATGTTCATAAATATACAAAAATAAAACAACATTGTATCTTTATAATGAATTTACCTGGAACTTTTATTTGGGTAGATAATTCTACCCACTTCTTTTCCTTCAAATCTACATTTTGGTAGCTGTTTCTCTTCTTATTGAAAATGAAATCATTCATTTTTAAAAACTCTATAACTTTCTCCTTCATTGCACTTCATAACAATCACAAATGCCATTTCATTTTGTCATGTTTTTTCATAATAAATTTAGATACTGCATATTGGCAGCAATGGAGCGCCAGCGTTAAATTTAGGATTAGAAATGGGTCGACGACCACGCCGACGACGACGACCACGCCGACGACGACGACCACACCGTCGTGAGTAATGTAATGCAATTCATACATTCAGTACTGTCTCTAAATATTTTTGACATAAAACGACGACCACGCCGACGTCGGCGCTTTTAATGTAATCCAGCCAAAAGACACGTGAACATCCATGTGCCTATATTTGAAATTAACTATTAGCCGTAGATATATGTAAGTAAAGACGCGAGTTAAATTTCTTTAATTAAGTATTTTTTAAGTAGACAAACCTTGCTCAGATGTATTAGGACTAAAGTGAAATCAATAGACAACTATTGGAGTTAAAATCAACTTATGTCTTCTCTATTGGACAACGTGTACACCCTGATGCTATATTTTGGTCCCCGAGTACGGACTTGATGCGTGTTCTCATCGTTGGACTACCCATTTTTCCTAGCGTATTCTAGAGCTGACCCGTAACCAAGTCCAACCACGTTACACCATGAATTCCCGTAAGATAGGTAAATTTCCTGAAATGTAATTTCATATATAGAATCTTTTGAATCGCATGCTTTAGTTTTATTTATTATCTTTTTTTTGTAATTATTTAAGTGAGTGCTGAAAATAGTATTTTCGTCACTCCTCTAATAGAGTTTCGTTGTATCTCCAGAAACCGGGTAGCGCCCATCTGTTGTTAATGTAACAATAACTGAATACCATAGTACCTATTTCTTCTGCTATAACACTACTTCAAACACTGTTCACAACTACACATCAATCGAAATAGTATTTTCAAAAAAAGGTAAATCTGCCTTCTGAGCTCACAGTTTCTAACTAAGAACCCATCTGTAACTATGATTTATACAGCAGAGTAATTCAATTTAGATGACAGAAAACACTAAGTAAAGCAAAGTATTACTTTTGTACGGAAATACCATCGAGGATAATCATATTTCCTATGTAAGATTATTCCTATCCAACAGTAAGTCCGCTTGCTTTGGACGTTAACACCAACTCATGCAAAACCATGCGTTATTTGCTTATGTGGCAATACTTTCGAAAATTTTCGGTATGTCGAAATAAAGGAGTCTTATGTTTAAAAAAAAAAAAAATATTAAATAAGCAATATAATGAAGAAAATTAATTTAATTTTTAGTTTTCTTTTGTTACATAATTTTAAAGAAATTATTTTATGAGAGAAATATTCAAAATCAGTGCATCTCTAACGGAAGTATCGTTGACACGCAAACATGCTATTTTTAGTTGTCTGCTGTCATTATCGCTTAAATACAAATGTGGCTCGTCCACTACCTATTCGAAACATGTAATCCTTGAATAGAAACTAATCCCCGGCAAATTTAGGATAAAATTATTACACTGGTATTCAAAACAAAGTGGAACAGTCATATTAATTGCAAACCTCTGTCCCTACAAATTGGCAACCAGGTATTACTTACTGTCCAAAATAAAAAAAAAATCGGATTCTTTATAGAAAGATCCATATAAAGTAATCGACATTGACACTGTTAATTGTACTAAGACAATATTAAGTCTAAATCTACAATGAAAATTTTTAATAACATAAATTTAGCGACGTAAAAATATATCAATAGTACATTGATATACATATGTATGTATACTGTAAGTAGATTTTACCCAACGCTAAGATAGTAATTTAAATGTATTCCGTACTTTAGAAAAAAAAACACAATTCTCTTAAGGGGAAGAGTATGATACACCTGCATATAGAATATGCTGTATGCGATAAAATGTTTTCAAACAACAATTAACACAACCCATTACAAAAAATCAAAACAAACGCCGCATAATTAACGCACGTGACACAGCAATTCTGCTGTACACGGCATGAGTAGGTCACCCTTGAAATAATTCAAAAACATAATCCACTAACTACATAATTGAAACTTTTATCATAGGACTTAAATGAATAAAAGTCTCTGGTAACCGTTATCGACTGACTGAAAGTTATAAATGTCTTCTAAGGCAGTTAATCTTGTGACTAGAAATTTGAAAGTCTTATGAGAGTTTTATGAAGAGACTTTTATTAATAAAAGGCTGTGATAACTCTTAGCACTGCGCTGAAAGTATAAAATTGTTATTATGAGACTAAAAAAGCTAAAGTCTTTTAAGACTCTAATCATAACACTTAAACAAATAGAAGTTTTCTGTAACAGTTATCTTGAAAATAAATTTTTTTTATAGAAACGCTTGTTATCAGACTTAAACGTTTTTTTTTAGCAATTATTAATTATTTGCCATTACATATCATTATATACCATTCAGTATGATGGGACTTTTTTTAGCTGATTTCCAAAAATAACAGTTATTTACAATCCCTGATATTTTTCCTCTGTATTTTGTTGAAAATTTTTCTTCAGAAATTATGGCCAGCAGCACCTCAAAAAGAGTTGGATTGATTCAGTTCTCTAGGCCACTGTACATTTTTATGAGCATAAATCATTTTTCTTAGGAACTTTTTCAAAATATTTCCTCTGCATTTGTATGCGTTAATTGTGGCATGCTTGAGATTTCCGAAAATAAAAATTAGGCAGAATTGATTTCGTTACCATATTTTCGCTTTTGTCTTTTGTGCATTTCGTTCTAGAAATTTTATATTCAGCAGAAGGTAAAAAATTTCTGTTGGTAATAGAAGAGTTTTTCTTCGAAAGTTGATATTAGGAATTACAAAATTTTTCAGGAGAAGCTCTAAAGTACTTTACGAGCGATTATAATGAAATTTTTTATAATTTTTGATTATTCGTTAAACAATATTCAACATGTGAAAGTATTTATAATTGAAATTGCTGGAATTTGCTTGTAATATTAATGCAGTCACTTACCGGAGGATTACACGAGATTGTACAACTTGCATGCAAGTCCCTCTTCCACTGACATATAATGAGAATGGACTCAGCCATCCCATCCTACGTAATTCCTATAGTCAAAAATTGCACATATTTTTGGTAAAATCTGTCTCTTTCAAGCTCAAAATGTACGTTGGACTGTATGAACCGTTACTAATTTTAAAAACAGTTCAGTTGCATTCAAAGGAATGCCAACTTAAGCAGACAGCCTCGAGAATTGTCATATTGAGTGACAGAAACAATTGTGCAGGAAAACTTTGCTCACTTTAATTTGTTAACTTTAGTTTTTCAATTTTTGTGACGCTTGCTTTAAGTAATTCAATTTTTAATTCGATTAATTTGTTGGCGTGAGAAATATGTTATCGCCATATTTTGTTCTGTTAAATTCCATGCAGCAGTCGTCTTCCATTCTATTTATGGATTATGTTTGTGTATTCCGTCGTAATCTCTCTAGATCTAGCTATTTTGATCTTTTTAATGCTGTAAGTTAAATCTATAGAACTGTATACCTATACTGTTAATTTACTGAATGTGATTTATTGTTTATTTTGCTGTTTAATTGATTAAGCTAAATGCTACATTTACTATCTATTGTAGAGCCCAAAGTTATAGGTTGTTTTAAGCAGGGGTTCACAAATAAATTACTTTGACTTTGATCTTCGAAGAGGACGAAAGCTGGTTAAGATTTCTATAAGCACGGCTTCCTTCGCCTAGACTAAGCATTCCGGTAGCTTGAATAGTCAATCTCAACGTGATCCACTAGTTAAATTTTAGCGGCTCGCATATCTCAACATTTTCCTTAACAACGTGTTTTTGGCAAGTAGTAGTTGTTATCTTGTTATGTTGGTGACTGTGGTTTGGAAATTTGGCTCCAGCAGTCAACTTCAGTCAGCTTTTTGCATGAATCCAGTGATTTTATTTGTATATAAGAAAGTTTATTATTTTACATTGCCAGGTTAGGGGAGGTAAAATCAAATTCGAATTCAAAAAGTTCTTCATTGAAAACCATAGTTACCTAAGCCTATTACAATACGGCATCGAGGCCATCTGGATTCAAACAGGTAATTAAACTAGATCTAGTGCATTAGTGTGACGACATGTTTGCTGGATGCTCCATCAGTAGAAAAAATTTATAATACTAGGTTAGCTATAAACTAATGTAATTTTTTTCCTTTCTTTACAGGCTTAAGTTTTACAATTCTGGCTGTATTTGGATTGTATATCTTTCAAATGCCTGAAGAACCATAAATTTTCCTGATTTGGATTCTCTCGTAATCTGGAAGTCTGTCTGGCACGAGGCTAAGAGCTAGTTAACTATTTAGCTCTATTGACAAAGTCAATTTTCTTTACATGAGTATGCTCTGGAAATTGCTTATCTTCCAGATTAATAGCTGTTTTGTGTTTGTATTTGTGTATAATTGTGTCAAATCTGCTGGGCATATTTTTGCAATCATATGGTATTGACCGCTAGAAGATGGAAGAGATCTACTGGATCTATTTTACAATATTACCCAAAAAGGTATTCTTTTTCTAAGTGGCCATTAGTAAAACTAAGTCTAATGCGTTTTTATTATTTTTGGTAACATGTACTTGCTTGAGTTGAACCTGAAATGCAAATTTCGAACCCCGGATTATGTCAGGTTGCAGTTAGCTATTTATATTAAGTTTTCAAACTACTATAAGTAATTTGCTTAGTTTAATATAATTTTATCTAAATGTATATTACCTAGCAGTACTTCTTTACACCTTTTAATTAAATGATTTCAATATAACTTTCAATCTTACGAAATTCCATGATACTTGTGCGAATGCACACCAAAATTAAATCACTTTGCTTCAACAAGTCAGAGCAGGCATTCTCAATAACTTGCTGGGAATCTACAAATCAGAGCAGGCATTCCCGGTAACCTGCTTACTATAAAAGGCCTGTGAAGCAAAGGGGTTTCGTCAGTCACTTCTGATCACAGACTAGAGCAACACATTAAATTGCAAGTCTTAAACCCACAGTCGTAACCCATTAACTTGCGACTGTGACAGCACACCAAAAGGAACACATATATAAATATAATAAACTACAGTCAGGTTTATTATAATTTTATATTACTGAACTACAGTAACGTTCATCGCAAGTACAGTATATTATGCTGATACTATCAAGCTTATCCTAACCAAAGGATTCAACACACCAAACAACACTTGCATGCTACATTAAGGCATAAAATTATCACCATATAAATATATTAAACTGCAGTAAGGTTAACAATTAGGGGCGCACCGAGAGGGGGGACGAACGGAACCGGTCCCAGATATTGTGGAATTTCTAAATTCTTAAGAGTGCTGTAATTCAATTTCAGTTTAGTTCAAAATATATAGATATAACAGCTTAATGCCCTAGGCACACAGAACTCTTAATGAAGAAATAACTAACGACTCATTAGTCTATAATGATTCATTATAAACTGCGGACTCACAGCCATTTCTTTAATTAAGTTGTGCTGCCAAACTGGTTTTGATGAACTTATCACATTAAAGAAGCAATATGGATCGAATTGACGCGATAAACTTTGTTTTCATTTATTTTATTTATAATTTAACAATTTCCAAATGAGAAACACATTTTATTTAAAAAAATATTAATAATATAAATTGTGATTTGCATTTCTTTGCATTTCTTCTTCTTATTTTTCAAATCGGCAGATGCACAGCGGAGCTCCAGATTTACATTATATGCCAAATCTAGCACATTTTTCCTCATTATAGCTATAATGAAGGAGGAAAAGACTTCATTACTGTACTTCATTATCATCTGATTTTCGAGCTATAATGACATATACTATCTGACACATGGCATTTTAATGAATAGTTAGTACAAATGATTCATTAGTTCGTGCTGTGTGTCTAGGGTATAAAGCATTATAATTTAAAAGTCGGTCAACTTCATGATAATTATAAACCTGCGTCCTAGCTAGGATTTCATTCAGATCAGATTTAAATTCAGTATTTAGTGTGTGAGTCACGTTGTTATTTAGTATTGTTTCGCAGAGATTAGTCTGTTCTTAGCCTCTCTGGAATACTTCAAGAGTTCAGTTGGTCGTTAAAAATGTGCTGCGCAGTGAGCGGTACGCTCCCGCAGAAGGTGCAGCAAGGTATTGGTTGCCTTCTAAACAGGTGTTGTTTTATGGTCAGAAAGTGCACCAGCCTGATTCTGGGCCTCTCGATCATGATCTTCTGGACAGATCGGGCTTATCTGGACGGTTGACTATGTTGTGGTGACTACCTAGGAATTCTCCTGAGCCGCTGCACGGCAGTTGCTTGCAGGCGTCGCGAAGCCGTTCGAATTGTGAGGTGGCCGCTTTATTCGCTGGAGGAGTGAATATCAATTGTGCGTGATTGTGCATTTAATCATTTGAACTTGCTCCTTCATAAAAATTGCAGAGTTATCGTCTCCTTCCATAATCCGTATTGCCTCGTTATTGTCGCCTGCCTCAGCGGTTCCAAAAATTCAATGAAGGAAATTTCCACCAGCGCTTATTAACCCTGTTCATGTTTCTCTGAACGCTTTTGTGGTTAATTAGAATAATTAATAATGTTTCTTCCTTCTTATATAGCCTAGACATCTGCATATCTATAAGGTTGAGTGTTTGAGATCAAAGATGTGTATTCGATTTTAAGTCTTTCCATAACTTATTGGTATCGTCGTAAATTCTCTGTGTGAGTAGAAACTTACTGGCATAGACAGACGTATTAGTAGGTGATTAATGCCCAATAGTCCGATTAGATCTTTACATTTATTCAATCTATATTTTAATTGATCGTAATAGTAGGTATTTTGGGTACAGGATTTGAAGTAATTGAAGTTGGAAATATAGGTCTATGTCCGAATAAAATTTCATAAGGGATTAATTTGGTTGATGCATGTATGAGTATTTTATGCAAACATAGCGACAGGTACGTACTCGTGCCTATCAGTTTGTCTGTCGTTAATATAATGCTATAAGTTATCTTTAATAATAGGGTACGCACCAAGGCTTCATTCGATTGGGTATGATACGCTGTAGTTATGCAGTGCTTTATTCTGAAAAGTTTTCTTTTCTTTATTAGGTCAGAGGTGAAGTCTGCACCCTGATCGGTTAAAATCTTTTTTGTTATACAGAATAAGGTTTATAAAATTAACTAAACAATTGGCTATAGTCGTAGCGTCGTAATTTGAATGGAATGGGGTAAGAAAATGTAGTAGGATTATCGTGCATAGTTGGAGCATACTTATGTCCATTCTCCGATAAGGGCATTACTACTACATGAAGGACCAATTTTTCGAATGTTTGGTTGTTTGTACTCGTTATTTCCATGGGTGATTTGTACTTCCGGCGCATTGCCTTATTAGTTTGACAAAAATGACAACATTTTATGTAGAGCTTAATGTTTTTCTCATTTTATACCATTTATACTTTTAAGAGGAAGATTTCTCGTCTAAACGCCTGAAATTTCTTGAAAATAATTTCAATAAATTGACAAAATGCATTGAAATGCAAGCAAAATAAATGATAGAACTTTTCGACCCTGCGATCAGGCAATTGGTGTACCCCCATCATTGAATTTCTATGGTAGGCGAACAGAAATAACCATACTGATGAGAGCAATTCATTTAATTCCCTTGCAAAAAAGGAATACACTGAGTGCAACTTTCTCCGTAAGGTTCTTTATGTCAGTTAACTCTATGTATTCTCTTAATATCTTTTCTGTTTGTAAGCAGATGTACGTGACATACCCCGATGATGGTATAATAAGTGCTCCACGAGTTTTTTGAAAAATCAAGTAATTAACAGTTGGTGCCTCTCCTGCGTTTTCTGCCAGTAATGCTTTCTTGCATCTTCACAACATAACCTCCTATATATCCCACGACATTTACTTGAAATTCGGAGAGACTATTGCAAAAGATGTCGGTTAAGTTCTCCGCATCTTTGCTGCTTAAATCATCTTCAAATGTCGAGACATTCCTCAGGTGCAAATCATCTGAGGAGTCTAAAACCATATACATGTCGTATCTTCTTACTGTAACGGAGTTCGAAGAAATATTTAGAATACTGCGAGAGTCCAATTCCTCAACTTTTCCTCCAGAACATTTAATCTGGGCATGTGTTAATAAGCCTTTAAATGCTGCAATAAACTGTCGTACAGTGGGATTATTATTCCATCTAGATCTGCTTCTTATAGGACAGAAAACCAATTCCAAGTGATCTTGGCTGAACTTGTATGAAAGTATATATTTAAGAGCGTTCTTTGTAATACAAAGATCTTCATACGCAAGTTTCAATATTCTATATATATTCTAGTTTCAATATTCTATATATATTCTATATATTCTAAACCTATGACTAAACCTTGGAATCCGATAGATACATATATTGGTTTTGTAAACATTGGTGCCCTGTTCATTGTTCAATTCTAATATAGCTTTGTATTGACGCACTATCTTTTATTCGATCCGAACAATTTCTTTCATTTATTGGAGCTTTAGAGCCTTGTGAATAAGGGTTCCTGGAGTTTAAAAGATCAAAGGCAATGTCAACTTTTCGAATAAACTCCACAGTAGCTTCACTACCAGCGAATTCTGATAGTTTCAAATGTACATTGCAAAATTCAATTGCATCAGCTACACTTGCGCTTAGCGTTTGAGCCGCATATTTAACTTTCATTATGTTTTTTTTCCACTCTATATGTTGCTTGGAGAGCTTGTTGGCAAGTTTCATATCTTCTTTTTCCTGCAGCTTTTGTACAACTTTCTATGTAAGTCCATTTAACTGCTCCTGTTTCGGAATAAAATACTTTTTTTCGAGGCAAAATTATTCCTTATAAGTTTTAGACAATGACAGGCGTCCAGCATTGTATATATTCTGTCATTCGGCCGTTCAGCTGTTGTGAAATAAGGTGCTGGATTTGGAAGATTAATATTACTGCCTAAGATTCGCAGCATTGCTCTATTAGAAGGTGGGCCATCACAGGTCAAACATACAACTTCCACACCTACAGCTTGTAAGCGATATATTGCATCACTTACCAGATTAGCTCGGTCATATCTGTCCAAAATATGGGTGAAAAAGTAGGCGACAGGAATTTTCCAGTGGGCATTTATAGACACTACCATAAATACGTAGACCTCCGTGGCTTCATCCTCAACATTTTCCTCATTATTTAAGCCAAAATCAACATGTCCTCTTATTTTGTTTCCCATTAGCTCTATTTTTCATAATAGACATTTCATCTACTACGAGAGTACACAAACACTTTTTTTTCTGGTTTTTCATTAATCGAGCTTCAACTTCCAATGAATTGAAACCTTGTTGTATAAAACCGGGCTCACAATTGACGTTAGAGTACTACCAATGATTTGTTGAACGTTTGTCTTATATAGTTGTATGCTTTTGGTGAATAGAAGTGCACTGTTGTGGCAAATATTTGTAAATTTCTGGAATACTTGCATTTCTTTCCTGATATCAATCGGTTGAAGACTGAATTTGGTATTTCCATTTTTTCCAGACTATTAGATATCCTACCATTTATATAATTTTTATCTTTCAGGATATTCTACAAATCTTTACTAATTGTCGGCAGATCTTCTTTTTTAAATTCCTTATTTGATTGTTGTTTTTATTTATTGCGTTTTAATATTTTTTGTACATAATAAGTACATTCTTGTTTTTTGCCGTCACGTTCCCAGCAATGTTATTGAGGTCACTAATTTCTGCCTCAAACGAAAAATCCGATTCCAAATATTTTTCAGCCAAATTATACTCTTAAACCTATTCGATTGAGGTGCTACATCAACCTCCATAAGAATGATATGCATATCCAAGTACAAGAAGAGTTAAACAATGATTGATGTACGATTTTATTTTATTTTTAACTTTTATCGACACTGTTTCGATTCCCTTGGAATTATTCTTTTTATAATTATATTTCGTGGTCCTTTTATTTATAAGTTTCGAGCCAATTTGAAGTGATTTTTAGTTTATACTTACCTTGTAATTTTGTCTTTTTTTTTATAAAATATTTGAAAATAAAAGAACTAATGAATTTATTTTGAAATAAAATATTCACATTTATTTTAAAAAGTTCTTGCAATTTCATTTCTTATGTTAATAGCTTCGCCTGTATATTAAATTGTGTTGCTTAATCTTCGCGTGTTGAAAAATCGTTGTCTTCTGTTGGTACTACTAATGGTTCTAAACATTCTTCATTTATGTTATAATTTATGCAAATACAATGTAGTGCACTGCAAACATTAATGATCGAAACAGCCTTTCCTAGGCTGTAATGTAACTGTCTTGCACCTAATAAGCAACGAAAAGGACTTTTTAAAACGCCAATATTTTTTTCAACTTTACATCGTGCAGGGAGTTAAAAGCCACGGCTGCAACGGATACCCAGGATATCCTAATTAATAAATGTTAGAGAGTATATTTTGTTTTCTTGATAACTTTCCTATTAAGAAATATCACCAAGAACTAAATTTATTAAATAAAATTTATTACCAAGTAATCGGGTATTCCTGTCTACATTCCGATAGTTGTTTTCAAAATATCTAGCGGCACGCTGGACTTCCAAATAAAAGAGTCATGGCTGGCTCCTGGATGTCTTCCATTTACATATCGATTTCGTTGCTTATGGTCAAAAATCTAAAATAATTTCAAAATTTAAAGAAAAAAATGTAATTGTCCAATATTATCCTTACAATCATAGCGTTCATGCTGTAAAATTCCTTTCTATTGTAAAAGAGGTGTGAACTGCTATTCTCTGCCAGTCTAATTATTTAATATATGTTCCATCTACATACACGACGATACCAGGAATAGAATTTTTTCCATAAAAGTATCGTTTAGCCGCCTGCTTTTCTTCATCTTCCATTTCTAATTTAATCCATTGTGGACAAAGTTTCGCTTCTATTAAATTAAGTATACTTGCTTGTTGAGATAAAGTGGGTTGCGATGTTCCTACTTTAAAATCATTTGCTACTCCACGCTGATAGCTTCCTTCAGGAAGGAATCTCAAACCAGCGGCTAATTTACATTCCAACGAAATTGATGTAGACCGCACTGTAGGAGCAATATCCTTCTTTATCTCGCTTAACATATACAAGAAAGCTGGCTAATTAAGCCTAAAATTTCTCCTAAATCTAAAGATAGAATATATTTTAAAACAACGCGATGGTGTCCATAATAATAATTTATTACCTATTTCTTTTATTGAATTCGTAAAAATGAACCGCAGCCACACTTTATGATTGACATTTAAATAAATCATCAGCAGCTGATTACATTTTCGAAAAATGAAAACAAATACTCAATGTGGCAGTTTTGCCGGCGGGATTAAGTAGTCGCATCGTGAAGAGGTAGTGAATCTTACTTGCGGCGGGAATCGTTAATCCGGCGGATTCAGCAATAGGGGTTACTTACTAAAACCAAATATAACTAAGACAATCTATGAACTAACTATTTTTTAAAGCACTAATATTTAATAAAGAATTTGTTATTGTTGTGTTTTTCATCTTTACTCCATTAATTTGTAGGTATTTTCAGAAGCGCTTCCAGTTATAATAAGGTTACAGCAGAATTAAAGTTCACAGATTTCAATGACAAGATTCTTGAGTTATTATCTTGTTTTGCACCTTAAGGATATTAGCCATATTATTTCCCAATCAAATGCATATTGTGGTTTTACATTGCGGACTACAACTCTGCATTGGAGTACAATTTCGTTTTATACAAGTTTTAAGCGTACTTCTGTTGATATCGCATTCATCAAAATGTAAAGCACATATAAATCGTTCTTTTTCTCTTAAAACCTGCTCAATACTTAAATCTAAGGTTTCACGCCACTTCATTATATCAATATAACTAGAAGGGAACCTTTAATTTTTTATATTTAAGAAGTTATTTAAATAAATCTGGAAAATATCAAAACATACCTGAAAAATTGTTCGTTTTCATTTTCACTGTTATTGACACAGTTTTTTATAATGAACTTTTTCATTTTAGTTTTTTTCCTCGCAATATATTTATTAATATAATTATTTGTTTGTTATTGTCCTATTCTTTAAATTTAGAGATGCTCAATTTTGTGCGTAGCTATAAGCTGGGACAGATAAAGAAAATCTTTACCTTCTTCTTCTTCTTCATCTCTTGGTTTCAGAGTTGGAACTGTGGACTCCACTGAGTGCGAGCTGGAGTTCCTCCTCTCTTGGCTCGACCTTACGAGCTATAACGCCAAATAGTATGTCAAATTATTGGTGAGGATGATAATTAACTTGGTTTATAGGTGCATGCTGTATCGACTAGAGTGGGAGTCAGGTTAGTGGGTGTTGAAAAATTGTGGATGGCGGGATAGAGGCAGGGAAACAGTGGATGTATTGTTGGGCAGGGAGTGGAGTGGGTAATAAAGTGGTTTGTTTGCAGGAGTAGTGTGTCAACATCAGGTCAACAGGCTAGAAGTCCCAGCCTCACTGTCCTGGCTGATTGGAGTTAGCGCTTCTTCTATCGTGGTTGCATTCATTAGTATGACGAATTTACTTCTCGTGTTATCCAACATTTTACAATTGATTAGACTATGTTCGATGGGTGTTTGGCACGCCACATTCAAGGCACATAACTAGGTCAGATTTGCCTATAATTGTGAAGAGCTTAGCATCATAGTTGTGTCCGGAAAAAAGTCTGTTTAGGAATCTGGTTTCCTTAGCAGATAGGCAAAGATCCTACCCTTGTTAAGGCTTCTAGACGAGAACACGCAATGATAGCTTTCTTTGCTTGAATAAAAAGTTAAAGAACTTTCAAGAAGTGTTCCGGGTTTATGTGGAGTTTTGCACATCTAGTTGTACGTTGTCTCAGCATATGCGTAGCTGGAAATTTTGGGGTTTAGGACATCTAGGAGATTTGTGCTTGTTGACTTTTGTGCTATTGCTCCACCAATTTCTTTGGCCGTAAGTAGAGTTACTCGGTAGTCCGGAGGCAGTTCGTTTGCAAGGGCATAGATAATGTGGAATGGGATGGTGGGGGACAACCCTAGGCACTTCTTGAGGCACGCATTTGAGAAGGTTGTGAGCCTTTTATCAATGTATTTTGGACGTGTAGCCATTGAGGTGCTCGCGTATTCTAGTTTGGATCTGATGACCGATCTATATAGTTTTAGCGCTAGGTTTGGATGTATAGGGTTGGCTCTGGAGGTAAGCAATTTCAGCATTTTCACTTGTAGGTTTGAAGACTTCGTCGCATGTAGGAGTTGTTCTCTCAGTCTTAGGTTGGAGGTGAAGAATCTGCCTATGAATTTTAATTCGGAGACTATTGGTACTCTTATGTTCATGCTGGAAACTGACTCCGGCAGGCCAGCTCTATAGTGGATTGAGACTATAGATACTTTAGTGGGGTTTATCGATAAGTGTAGGGCACTTGCGAACTGTGTGAAGTGCAGTGTTGCATTTTTTAGGGCATCCAGAGCTGATTTATGTGAGGAGCCTGAACCTACAAACATGAAGTCGTCGGCAAATTGAAAAATCTTTGCATGAGTTTCTGATGCCCCGTAAAGCTTGGTGGTGTATAAGTTGAAGAGTATTGGGCTGATGACACTGCCTTGAGGTAGTCCATCGTTTACCATAATTTGGGAGGCGCCTAGCTTTAGCGTTCTAGAGTTGAGAAAGCTCTCGATCCATATGTCAATATCAAGGGGGATTTTCATTTCTACAAGAATTTTTGTGAGTTTGTCTACAGCCACAGAATCGTAGGCAGACTGGATGTCGATAGAAAGTAACACTGACTTGAGTCCATTCGACTTGTTGAAGCAATTTGGTTTAAGATTTGATTGAGACATTTGTCGAGCCTTTGGTGTAGGCAAAAGACTTATCTGGGACTATGTTGAGTTGTGACACCAGGTTGTTTAGTCTCTTCGCGATAAAGCCAATAATACATTTAGTGGCTGTGGGAATGAGAGCGATGGGTCTGTATGAGTCTAGATTATTTCTTGGCTTGTTCTTCTTTAATAAGGGGACAACTTTTATAATCTTCAGCTGCCCAGGGAGTGAATTCTGAAGCCTGTAACTGTTAAGGACATCCAGGTAGGATTGAAGAGCTGCTGTATTTAGGTTCTTTATGGCAAAAAAGGGGATTCCATCAACTCCAGGAGCGGAGAAGTTCGATTTGCTTTTTAGGAAGAGCTTAAGCTCGGTGAGTGTAATAGGAAGTCTTGGGTGCTAGCATGTTCAAAAAAGATGTTTTTTATTACGTTAAAGAAGGATCTGGAGTCAGAATTTTCCAGCTTCTCAACAAAATCAGACATATGAGTAGCTTGTTTGAAATGGCCGATGATGTCGTCTTTACACATTCCGAGAAAACTTTACTCTTCACCTCAAGAAGCTTGCTAATTGTCTCATTCCAGCATGCTTTGGGCGAAAAGTTTGAATGGGGCGATTGAAAAGTGTTCGCTTTAATAATGTCCTGTAATTTGGACAAAATATCAGTCAGCAATAATTTTACTGCGATTTTGGTGAGGTCTGGTGCGATGTGTTTTTAGGTTACCGTCAAATTTAAGGGACACGCGTAGGTGGTGCGAAGAACCAATTTGCAGTTGCAGCGTACTGGCTCTAACCGTGTTAGGTGGTAGCGACGTGAGGGCCAGATCGATTACCGAGCCCGAGCAAATAAGGTTTAGATTTGCAAAGAAAGTAGGAATGTTGGGGTTTTCGATTGAGAGGTTGCTGAGTACAAGGGTATCTTTGAGAAGACGGCCTTTTGCTGTTGTTAGGCCGGTTGTTTTGATGAGCGGATCCCAGGATGGACTTCTGACGTTGAAGTCGCCACACAGGATTACATTTGAAAAACCCGACAGAAAAGGGAACAGGTTGTGAATGTTGCTTTTGAAGGTGTTGAGATTTATTGCGGGGGATTTACATTGAAGCCATTACGAAGCTAAGATTTTTATCAAAAGCCTTTACTATAACAGAGTCCAAGCTGGACTGAAATTGTATTCAGTTCAAAGACAGCTTATGGCTTATAGCAATGAGGCAGCCACCATATCCATCATGGCGGTTTTTCCTGACAAGGTCGTAGTTTCTTAAAGACGTTATTGAGCTCTCTTTGAGCCAAGTTTCATTGATTAGTAGGATTGCGTGAGGGTTCGGGTTTAAGAAAATTTCAAGTTACGGTTTGTTTCTATTAAAGTTTTGAATGTTGTACTGTAGTAGTTTCACATGTTCTTTGAGTATTACGTTGTGCTCTGTGCTGAATCATTGTTTAGGATTTGTAAAGCACCTGTGTTGTTTTTGAGTGATTGTAGTTTTTTCTTAAGAAGGGAAATGAAGTCATTGGTTGGGTGGTTGTCGTTGTTTGATTTTAGGACTTTGCTGATCCAGGAAAGGAGACTTTCCATTTCGGTTACTTTTTCCTTCTCCGCTATTAGAGCCATTCCATTTCTTGATTGCGACTTCTCGCTAAACATTATATAGAAGTTAGTTGGTTTGGGAAAAGTTGGAAAAGAGTGGGTTTTTGTCACATTAAAATACGATCTCTTCGTTAGAACCTTCTTGGCTTCTATTTCTGGAAATCTTGCTCTTTTAGAGGAAGTCAGAGGAGGAAAAGAGAAATCGTCCGTTAAACTTTTGAAGATATCGAGCCTCTTGGTTGTCGACATGTGTGGGGATCTTGGGTAGATTGCGTGTTCAGAGCCCTTGCTGTATTTCGGTTGATACTTTTGATGCCCACGAGTCTCAGCACATCTGACTCAAAAATTTTGGTTGGATAGTTCGGTGAATCAGCTCTGTGGTTGCCTTTGCAATTAATGCAGAGCGGGGTGGATTTGCAGTTGCCTTGATAATTTTCCAGTCAGCAGTTTTGTGGGCAAGTAAATGTGGTTTCTTTAGATTGTAGTTCTCTGTGACCCCATTTGAGGCACTTTGTACAGAGTCTGTGTTTCAGCGTATAGTTATCTACCCGTCGTATTGCACTGAAGATTGAAATTTCTGTGGGAATCGTGTTTGCGTTGAAGGAGAGTTTGACTATACTAGTGGGGATAAAATGGTTTTCAGCAATCTTCTTTTTGAATCTCTCCGCCGCTGTAACGGGAACTGGCGAAGAGACGTTATTGATTCATTCCTCCTCAGTGATGTCAAGGGGTACAGCTTTAATGATGCCCTGTTTGCGTGCGTAAGAGTCTGGATGAAGGCATTGAGTTGGTGTTTGGATAGGTCAGAGTACGCTAGTTTATTTGCATTTGCGACATTGTTGCAAAATACTTATACAGCATTAAAGAATTGTTGTTTGATATTCGTGAAACCTGTTATATTGTTTTTTTTAACAGTGCTCCTATGCCTATGTCGCTGAGGCGCTTTTGATTTTCATCACGTTCATTGTTAGTTCTGGCTACAAGTACCCAGAAAGGACCTTTATCAGATTATCGTAGAGTATAGTCTACGGGATTGTTGATTTTATCTTAGAATTTGGCCTGGCTGGTTCAGGGGTTTGTGGGGGGCCATGGAGTCGCTGGCGATTGTGGAAAACGAGAAAGAAGGATTTCAATTATTTCCAAAATCGAAAGCTTTGTAGGAACTTTCTGTTCGCGATCTTAGGTCTTTTGCTTTTTTAGCGTTTGTGGCTTTTCTGTCAGTTTTCGACATTCTATGATTGATGCACCGGGTAAGGTATTTGATTCTGGCTGTATGGTACTAGAGAAGGTTGAGAGAGGCCTTGTGGTTGACCCCCGGGATCAGCGTTCATTGCCTCATTTTCCTCACCTTCCATGGTTTGTCCTGAAATAATTAGCAGCGGATGTCTAAGGTGGCGTGCCAAACGTCAAAGAATAAATTTCTACTTCCTGATTTAAATTTACTTTAATTAATTAATTGTACTCACCCAAGCAAAATTGCCAGATTTACATTTGTGAATTGATTTGACGTAGTGTTGTGGACAACGTCCACGTAAGTTGGGAGAAAATGTATCCCTTTTGTTTTTTTGTTGTTGTTTTGATTCACTGGGGTATTTGTGTTGATTGTTTTGAGTAAGCTAATAACACCGTATCAAATTACTGATTAATAATTGTTTCACTTCATGTTCTTTTTGACTTTTTATATCTTTTCTTTTTGACTTTTTATTTCTTTATTTTGAAAAAAAAAATTTTTCTTTTGACTTTTTTTCTCTTTATTTTGAAAGAAAAATTCTAATTTAATTTTAAAAATTGCTGATTATGTTTCACTTCACTTTCTTTATATCTTTTTAATTCTCTTTATTTGAGAAAAGTTTTTTTTATTATTCTATAATTCGATTTTAAAAACAATTTTTTTTACGTCCGACTACTACGATGAATATTTACCTTTAATTTTAATGTAATGAAAATTGCAGATCCTTTGAAACTTCAAATTTTAGCGCCTCATAAATTTTTCGTATGTTGGCTCCTCTTACTTTATTTAATTGACATAAAATTCAGACAAATATATTGATTATTGTATGTCTATCTCGTTCAAGCTCAAGGAGGTTTGACATCAAATCTGCAGAGGAACACATTTTTTAGTAATATTAAAAATTACTTTTTGGCTTAATTAAAACAAGTTTAAATTCCTAAATAATTTTAATTTAATGCAATACTATTTCATAACATCTTTAGTGTTTCCAATTGACAAATAATAATTAATTATAAATCGGGGCAATTGTACGAAATAAAGGGTTTTCACAGCCTGTCCAATATTTGTGCCATTTTTTAAGCAAGAACGCTCAGTCCATTCTTATTATATGTCAGTGCTCTCTTCTAACGTGTATTAAAATTTGACAGCTTGATGCTTTATCATCTTGCATGCGAGTTCATTTAAAAAATTTCATTGAGACGTAAAGTCTTGTGTATGTCGCAAATTCTAGGAATAAATGATGTAGCAGAATCGGAAAAACAGAAGAAAAAAGGAAGAAGAAGGTGTTGGTAAATGATGTAATGCAAATGATCCCAGAAAATCTCATTTTCCCGGTATTAATTTAATAATTTCTCTCAAGCATTTCTTTTTCACCATCTTGAAAACTGTATATGTCAAATTACTATCACCGCATCTGCCAAAGTTGAGCTGCCAGCATTGCAGTAGGAATTACACGTGCAAGAAGTATGGCAGTGCAAGCTGCATGGAAGCTGTACTATCTCATGTAACCCCCGGGTAGCCCTTGTGTATAGATGTGTTTATACAGTTTTCGCGAAAAGATTTATCCTTTGGCTATAAATGGCATCACGTGTAAAATTTTACAATATTTCTCATTTTCCTTAATGGTATCTATTTAAAAACTAATTACGTAGGCACGTAAGCTAACGTAACAATGTTATTGTTCCGACGCAGAACAATAAACTTAAAAAGTAAACTTACATCTAAAAAACATACCACTGGAAAGTTGAAGTTTCAAAATTCCCGCGAATGATTTTTTCCCAGGGAATGCCGTGATTTTGGGAGATAAAGCTTATGCTATTCTAAACTGGTGTATTCCACCATTTATGGACAACGGGAGGCTAACCAGAAAGCAAATAAAATTTAATAAAGCTCATTCTAGAGCTCGTCAGATTATAGAAAGGAGTTTTGCGCTACTTTTTGGGCGTTGGAGAAGACTGCGATATGTAGATATAAACCGTGTTGGTACTATTCCTTCAAAGATTTTGGCATGTTGTGTCATGCACAATATTAGCCTTCAATTCCCGGAAGATTCAAGAGAATCCTATTTAATTGAAGGACTGCCGCAAGCTGCTATTAGTGCAACCGGCAACCATATTAATCGTTCTGTTAATAGTCAGCAAGCCTTGAGTCGCGCTCATTTATGTGATTTGATGTGCGAGGAAGTTTTTGAAGAAAATATTGTATAAAAAAAATCAAGATATCACAAACATTAGTTTTATGAATTGTATTTAGAAAAAAAAACAAACAAGAAAAGTTATTAAAAAAAAAGAACGAACAAAAAACTTAATAGAGAACTTAATAAACTTTAACACTATGAAACTGGTGTCTTCAATCAGTTGGCAGACAGCAAATTAAAGCTTATCGAGCAATTTGCTCATTGTATCCGTATAAGCCTTCGTGGCTTCTCTCAATGCTGCGGTTGCATCTTTCATGGCCTCCGCGACTTCTTTTTGGGCATGAATTTGTTGCTCACGAAAGACTCTTTTCTCCTCATCACTTTTCTCCCTGCTCTTTATCCGCTCTTGACTGGCCTCAGTCAAGTGCTGGAGTAAACACTCACCTATTGGTAATTTACGTCGACGGCCTGTCGATGGTCCTAGCGCAATAGTTTCTTCGCCATTTTCTGCGTGAACATACTCTTGCGTGACATTCGGCCCTTCTCGCAGTGGAATGTAGTTTAGCGAGTTAGCAATTGCTGGAGGCTCAACATTATGGTCTCTACCAAACATTTGTTCGAAATCGTCCAGTAACGACCACGTCATGGGAGCTGCGCCAGTTTTACTGTTATTGTCCCGGATGCGTGTCAACTTTTGCTTGAGTTTTTGAAATTTAAATTTACACTGGCGGCCTGTCAAATTAAAAGCGTTGTCTTTCATATCCTGCGGTATTTTCTCCCATACGCTATCATTCCTTACAGAAGTACCTTTCATCAACTCTTCGTGCTTTTGGTATGATACCAACATGTACTTTATTTCCCGCTCAGTCCATGGTTTTCTGACTGAAATAATATTTAATATTATTAATAATTTTCCATTTTTGCTCATTTTATAGCACTTTGCCGGTAAGTAATTCGTGATCAGTGTAGAAGGTTTTGATTCAATTCTAGAGTGAACTGATTTCTCAGAGGCCAATACAGAATTGGAGAAAAGTTGTGCTGTTTATATCTTATAGGAACAGCTACTATTTTTTGTTTTTTAGACAATAATTGGTGCTTAGACTGAAAGAGTCAGCATTAAAGAAGTGAGCCCACTTCTTGCAGGGCATTTCTATAAACGTAGTCAGTCCATATTATATATGTCAGTGATCAATATCTTCAGATAAAACAGTTTTTGTGATGCATAAATTTTATTAATTTTATTATTTTATTTCTTTCTTTTTTTTAATTTTGCGTGTTAAGCCTAGTATCGAGTTTGGGCAAAGCAAAATTTAACGCGATCTCCAAATATTTCACATTAAAATCGATAGTAAAATTATGACGTAGGTATGTATGTTAATTTGAATATTTTGATAACATAAGTGAAACCCCTCAATCAATCAAATGACGATATGCAAATTTTCGTAGAAATAGGAATGTCAAAATTTTACCAGTAATTTGTGGACAATTTATAGTGCCATAGAGAGAACCTTTAGTTTTTACGGGTGAACTCCGTACTGCAGTAGTACAAACATAAGTAAAATTTTTGCTTGCGATTTTACCAGTGCTAAAATTTGTATGGAAATGTCACGTTTTACTCGAACTCGATACAAGTTTCTTGCACCTTGATCGGCATTGTGGCTCTTGCCGTCGCTGCATTTGTCGGGCATTCTACAGAAGATATATTTATAAATTTTGTGAATGAAATTGCAGCTTTAACTTACCGCCTCTTCCTGAGGAATTGAATATTCCTCGCCATTTACTTCGTAACCTTGCTCTATTGGTATAAGACCAATCGTTTCAGCCATATCTTCGTCTAAACCGGTACGAGTTACATTTCCTGCAAATTAAGATTTTATTTTCTATACATATGTACATATATAATTAGAAAAAAAAAATTATTACCTGCTTCGTTAATTAAATCAATAAATGGCTCCCCAAGCTCATTCAAATAAATTGTTACATTTGCCATTATTATAATAATATATATTTTCTTTTCTTTAATTTGAAACGAACAACAAACAAAAATGTCAAATGTAAGGCGTTTGTGTTAGTTAGCTATGCTGGGTAGCACTCTCAAGTCGGTACTGGAAAGTTGAAGTTTCAAAATTCCCGCGACGAATTATTGTTAAATAAAAATTCTTGGCCCTTTAGGGCTCCCTTGATGTAGTTTCAAAGTACAACAAGAACCTTAAAATAAACAAAATAAATTCAATTACTAAAAAGGTAAACAAAAACTAATTACAAGAATTTTACCATAAAAAAGAAATCTTACCTGAAACTACTCGAATCCAACTCCAGATCGCCGCAGCACTCCTCCAAATAATTTATATTCTGAAAAATAAATAAACAAATTAGTATTCAAATACTAATAAAAAAAAAGGTAAATAGAAGAACTCACCCAAGTATCTACGTGACAGCACAGCATCTACATTACTACCACTGACATCTGACGTACGTCAGTATAGTCAGATGTACAGAGTTCTCGTTCGTTCTCAGCTGTAATACGCACAGCTGAAGCATAATACATACGACGCCATGCAATTTTTTTCTGAGCCCCATTTACTCTGTACATTTCCAGAGTAAAAATAAAGCGGGGGTTCGAGCTAGAAATCATTGCGTTTTTGGCAGTCTTCCGAGACAGATCAGAGAATTTGAATCTGACTGAGTTGAGGAAATCTTTGGGCGTTTCGAAGCCACTATATAAATTATTGCAAATTCAATAATTTATCACCACAAAAGACGGATCAGCAGCATTGACACTGAAAAAGTCATTATTAATTAACATTTTTTATATTTTCAGCAGTGAAGCCTATTAAATTATTTGTATATTTTAATTGTCAGAAAACTAATAGTATTTTATTTTTACAGATTAAAAAAAATCATCTGCTGCGACTTGTTTTGGACTTTTGGAATTATTTTATTAATTTTAAATTATTTCATTTGGATCACCATTTTTTATTTTGTTTTTTTTTAGCTCAGTTTTTTTTTGGTTGAATTATTATTTTTTAATTTCAATATTATTATTTAAATTGAATTATTATTTTTTGAAGTATGATTTTGTTTACTAATATTTAATAAATAAAGTTTTGACTAAATCGAAACAGTCAGTATTGTCAATTATTGATCCGGCACCTCCCCCCTGATTTCGCTTAGACCTGTATAGGCCAAAACAGTTATTAAAGTTGAAACTAAGTTAGGTGAACTTGAACACATCAGCATTTAAAAATATTTAGAAAACTATAAAATTTTACGAATTGCGGCATCTACTATAAAAGAAGGCAACAGCCTCAAACACCCTACCTACCTACCTAACTCAAACATCCTATTACTATATACTTTTATATATCAAGGTTATAACAACCATAAAGAACTCGCTCCTTGTATAACATTTTGTATGCGAGAATTTTTAGACTGGCTTGGAAAGACAGTTGGCTACTGAAGTGGAATGTAATCCGGTTATAGATAATTTTTCAAGAGTGAAACCTAGACGAAGCAGGCTGGTGCAGTTGCCTTATTTATTTATAATTTATATTTATAATATGTTCAAGAAAGAATTTTTTGGGATTCTCCGATATATAGCAAAAGCTAAAAAATGTTTTAATTTGTTATTTCATCACACAACCCATTAATTTTTGGTGACAAGTTTCAAATCTTGGTTTGACACATCAACAGGTCTCAAATAGCGAAATTGGGTGATTTGAAAAACAAATGAAAAAAATGAAAAAAGAAGAAAGAAATGAAAAGTTTGAGAAAAATAGAAAAAACAATTTTTTTATTTATTAAAAAAAAAAATTTAAAAAATGTTTAAAGAAACAGATTCATTCGAAGCGAATCGAACCTGTATACGCCACGCAGTGGGCTGAAAAATAAAGAAGAAAATGGAGAAGAAGAAGCGTTTCGTGTCAGCAGAAAACCTTACACTCATCGGTGCAGCTTGGTTTTCTGCCTGCTGCAGACGCTTGAAAATAGATCAAACTGATCTCTTCTCATATAAACTCAGAATAAATTCTGGGTGTGAATTATATGAGGGAAAAAACACTCCTATACAAGTCTTTTTTCTTTACAAAATACAAACTTACACGCAGAGAAAATAAAACGAACATTCATATTTTAAAAAATTTTACTTCATAAGTAGTTTTACAATTTATGTATATATATAAAAAAATATATAGTAAAACACGAAGGAGTTGCCCGATTGATACCATTTTCGAACTTAAAATTGGGGTTTTTAAAAGTCCGTATGCAAAATTTCAGCTCTGTAAGTGAACGCGTACTCGAGTTATCGTGAGGACGGACAGACGGACGAACATACAAAAATCAAAGCAACTTTCAATATTATGCGTGGGTGTCCACAATATTTTGCTCTACCAGGATTATTTCTGTGAGTTATGCCTAATCTACCATGCGTTTTAAAACCACGTCGTCAAAATGATATCGTTTGCTGAATAACGTATAAATATACAAAGGTCAAAGTATGAGGTTGAGGCTAAATTACATAAAATTTGGTACATGACGTCGTGGTTCTATTAGAATATATCGCTGCCTGGCTTACAGATTTGCTTGGCTTATAACTCGATTTTCAATTTATGTTTAATGTCGCTGGACATTAACCCTAAATTTATCACATTTGTCTCAATTCCAGCTCTGATAATTACTTGAGTATTTGTACATTTGCTCCCGATGTATATTTCCTTCGCTTTGTCTTACTGACACTAAGCCTATCGTAACAATTACATAACAAACCTTAACACGAGCTCAAAAGAAAGAAAGAAAGATCACTACTAGGAGTTGCCAACTTGAAAATTCATTGTTCAGTTTTTCCTTTTTTTTAACAAGATGTTTATTTCTGGTTTTCTAAAAATGTTTTCTTACATGACTGGGGTCATTGCAATTCGTCCTACCTTACAGTTAAGTTGTACCTATATCTATATATTCAGTTCAGTATCAGTATATTATAAAATAAAATGGAGTAAAATAAAAATGAAGATGAAGATACCTATTAGTTAATACAAATTAGTTAGTGCAATAAACTACTATAATACTTCCGGGCTTTGTCAGCCTTAACCCCGGAATTTACATTTCTTTCATTGAATTGCTATGCATATACAAAAAGACAAACGACCAAAAAATTTCTTGTTGCAATTTAAGTTATTTACAAAAGTCCCTGCTTGCTATACTGTCGGCATGATAGCCTATAAAAGTAATTTAACTATAATATAATATAAGGAAATATTGATATCCGCTTATGAATATCATTATATCTCTATGTTTATCTATAATTATATATCTCTGTATTTTAAAAACAGGTATAATATCACGATGTAAAAAGAATATTGCCCTTTAGTTGGTTAATCACTTGTCAATCAGTGTGAATGCACACGAACCTCCCGGCAACCCTTTTCACACCTAGGGATGCAGAACCTCTAATTATATAACGCTCTTGGACCATTTATCCTCTGTAATTTGATGTGGATCCATTCTCGTAGAAGGGTACTCTTAGTTGTTTGGTGGGGTTACTGAAGAGAGTGGGACGGGAGCTATCGTGCAACATATTAATCGGTGACAAATAGTAGTTGTCGCTTAGTGAGTCGTTCCTAGTTTTGCTAAAGATGTTTCTAATTAAAGGGTTGTCATGGGCTTCCGTCTTCCTGAGCATCTTCGTGGGATTTTGGCCTCGGTATATAAAAACTTGTTAGAGTACAATTTGTAGCTATCTGGTTTTCTAAATTTACCTACATAGTGTCCAACAACCTTCCTTTTGAAGATTCTAATTCATTCACCACGTTTATATATGAGTATCTTCGTTTTTTCTGGATAGAGCTTTCGCGTTAAGGAAAGGTGAGCCCACTCTTCTGTTCGTTCATTCTGAACCCCCAATTATTGTAGAATTTGGTCGGCTCAGATATAAACCTTTGGATCTCTTCTATTGCTCGGTGAGGTTTCCTGTCCTGCGCCAGAATTAATGTGTCGTCAGCATATAAGATGGCTGCTGGTTTATCTGTTTCTAAATTTCTAAGCGGGAAATCGTACATATAGATGTTGAAAAGTTTTAGGCCAAGTATAGAGCCCTGCGGCACCCCTGACTTAACATGAATTGCATTCGATACCTGTTGAGATATAGAGATTGAGGCAAGTCTATTGTTCAAGAAACTGTTAATTAATTTGGTGCATTCCGATGGACAGCCGACCTCCAATAGTTTAAAAATCAGACCTTGATGCCACACACCATCAAAGGCCATCTCTAAATCGATGTCTAGACCCACCGTGCACGCTTTGTTCCTAAGGTTTTGTATGATTTCGTTGAGTAGAGCAAGGACCGCATGGCCATTAGAATGAGCTTTTTTTTAAAGCCGAACTGATTATTTAGGATTGTGCCGTGCTCATCACGGAAGTTTTCGAGATTAATTGCAATAACCCTTTCGAATAATTTCCCTAAGTTTGATAGCAGAGCAATTGGTCTAAAGTCATTTAACTGTTTAGCGTTTCATTTTTTTTTGATATTGGCAATAATTTGGCTGTTTTCCAGCCTGATGGGAAGTACCCGTTGTTAGTACAATGATTAAGAATGGTTGCCAGTTTCTCATCTAATAATTTAGGGAATTTACGTAGTATGTAGTTGGAAATATTATCGGGACCGTAAGACTTTTTATTGTTTAGACTAGCTCTAATTTCAGCAACTTTATTAGGGTTAGTGAATGTATTATTGTTCATGGAAGGAGATGACGCTGTATTCCTGATACAGAATTGTACGAGGGTTCTACCGGAAATATTGTTGGAAGGAGGTCAGTTTATTTCTTAGCCTTATCCCAAGATGTCTGTCCAGATCTGGAATTTTTCTGAGTACACTTCTGTAAAGTAGTTATGAAAAGCTTCGAGTTTTTTTGCTGTCGTTATTAGGTCCCTATTTAGGTGACTCAGGTTATTATTTTCGATGCTAGTGCCAAAGAACTTTCCTCCCGTAATGCAGTCAATCTCCTTAGACGCCTGTGAAGATGAGTTTCTTTAGTCTCTCTTGGAATGCTTTATTCAGTTCCGTCTTAACTCATTGACTTATTATTTGGCTCAGACATTTTATTCTTCCGTTTAATTCATGATACTCTACGTTCTGTTCAGATTCCGGTGGAATATTCGTTTTTGGTTTCTCAGTCATGATTTCTTTGTTTTTATTACCTTAATTGTCTCTTTGGATATATGGTTATACTTATGGTCTCTCTCTCTCTGTCATTTAGGACTTTGGAATGTTTTTCTGTACAGTCTTTAATTTTGGACGTGATGATTTGAATGTATTTGTCGATATCGACATTTACTATGTTTGATTCCTCGGGGATTGCCATTCTGCTCAGACTGTTGTGGAGGTCAAAGCGGAAAGTGACCCAATCCGTCTCCGCGTAGCTTGAGTAGCTGCGTGGGGCCAATGGGGTCAGAGAACAATTGTCTATCGCAATGTTAGCCAACAGCCCAAAATGGTTGATGGAGCCGCAATGGTCATACATGTCGGGCTGTTCCTATTGTTTGCTGAATCTAGTATTTTTGTGGATAGCAAAAAGAAGTATACTACTGATGCTGACCTTGGGAAGGTGGGACCACCTGGGGCTACTATGTCTATATTCATAAAAGGCCCGTTGTTTAGCCAGTTCGCTTAAGTGTTTCCATTTCTGTTGTGTTGGGAGTCTCTCCAATTAGGGTATCTTGCGTTGAAATCCCCATTTAAGATGGTTAAGTCATAATTGAGTGATGTTTGGTAAAGTATTATTATTTGCTATGATGATGGCAGTGCCTCTGCCCACATATTTTCTTACTAAGTTATAACCTTAAAGATGTAATCTGTGTCTGTCTTTTAGTCTAGTTTCCGAGATAAAGGCAAAATGAGGCTTGTAGCTTTTCAACATGTCTAGTAGGGAAATACGTTTTTCATGAGAAATCAAAAAATTGATATTAATAGACATTATTTTGAGTGAAGCTTGTGTGTTTATCCTAATATAGAAGCAGTGAAGTTCAAGTAAGCAAGTGGTTTCTCTTCTCGGGACTGAATTGCCAGAAATCTCTGATACTCTTGATGAGATCTAGGAAGGGCATGTGGAATAGCTTCTGTGCTTCGTTCAGATAATCTTTGAGCACGTTGTCGTCTGTAGATCTAGAGTGTCTTATGTTCAACGCCATTCCCTCTTTGAGGACGTTTGCGTAGGAAATGTTTGGTTTAATGAGGTTACTCGCTGTTCTATTTACCGACTGCTTGCGGCTTGTCATGTTTTCTTTAACTATAGTCTTAATCGTTTCTTTTTTATTTTTATATTTTTGGTACTCGGGACAGCCCTGGTAACTAGCGGGGAGGTCACCTGCTTGGCAGTTAGCACACCTCGGAGGCGGTCTTTTGTCTTTTTCTGAACTGAGACATACTTCCGATTCGTGCTTATCGCCGCACAACACGCATCTAGGGGTGTATCCGCATTACTCTCCCGTATGCCCAAATCTCTGGCATCTAAAACATCTAAGTACATTGGTTGAACGTTTTTTTTTCCCAATATATTCTCTGCTGATGAATGTATCTAATGCTAATCAGTTTCTTAACTTCCCCCATGGATTCCCTTTGAACTAAAAAATATTTAGTGGTACCCCTATTTTTCTATAGTTGGGTGTCGAGAATCTATATAACTTTAGAATCTTAATTTCTGGGAGTTGCGACCTAATGTCTGCTTGTACTCCCTCAACATTAAAATCCCCATCCAGCCCTTTGATCAAAATTGAAGCCTTCCTCGCCTCCTTAGGAGTGAACGAGAAGGCATCCACTGCTGAGTCTCTAAACAAAGCCAACAGTTCCCCCGTGCAACCCACATGACTGACGAATACCTTCGTTCTCAGGTAATCTAAATTTACAAAGTGGAACCTGATCCGGTCAGGTTCATTTCCAAAACCTTATCATTGAATATTGAAGTCAGTAGCTTGGAGTTAAGCCCAAAAATAAAAATGGACTAGCACATTTTAGGTACCCTATTCATATTCACATTTACATTGTTAGTGCTATTACTACTATTTACCACAAAGCTAGAGTTTAGTTGATCCCTACCTTGATTATGATTGGTCTCTAATGTACCAGTCTGATTTAAATCACTAATTGCACCGTCTTCCGTATCCATGTTTTCTTCTCCGAGAATGGCAAATTGATTTTCGTTTACGTATTTTTTGATGTTCCTATCCCATGGGCTAGCCTCCCCTGAGCTTCTTTTGCGCCTCTGCATTACCGTCGTGAAACCATCCGCAGCCTGTTTTAAATTTGTTTTAGTAGCATTGTAGTGGCATAAACCGTTCCTACCTGGCAGTTCATTTTTAGCTGTGTTCCGTTTGTGATACCGAAATTTGTAATTGCTTAGAGTTGTTAGAATTTGGTATATTTGGCCTTGAACCATTGTCTGATGAAACGTTTGTATTGGTGCGCTTCTCTACACTCCTATCTCCACGCGTTTCTTGCCATGTGGTGTAGTTTTCTTCTACACGTTTTTCTATCTGCTCCTTATCCGCTTGAGACAACAAATTGGAGGGAAATATTGGCCCCCTATATTTCCATCGCTAGATGAACTTATTTTCGGGGTCAGAAAAACCCTGACTGTGTTCTAACCTTTCCGGCGCTTTGTCTAACACGCCTCCCTTCTTGATTTAACACTTTTCAATTAACAGATTTTCATGCCCAAAAGGCTAAAATTTCTATATTTTAGCGCTTTTGCCCCTAAAATCACTTTAACTAAATTAAGCACTTATTTAAAGCACTTTATTACAACCGTATATTTGCTTAATTTAATTTATTTTAATTTATTTCTGCTCTGAAAAAAAATACGACCTCACTGTATGGCATCCAAGATGGCCGTCTAGCAACGTAGGGTGTCATATACGAAATATATCAGTAGTGGTAAGCTGCCAAATTAAACAGCTGTTGACCTGTCAATTATAATAAATTTCATTGTACACTGCTGTGGGGCAAGACGAATGACGATTTATATAAAACTTTGTTTTGAAGAGTTTGTTACCAATAGTTGGATCTGAAAAGTTATTTTATATATTCTGACATATCCGAAATTCACACAATTTTGGTGATGCAGAAGACATTTAAATGAAAATGAATGCAGAAAATTTTGAAGCCTTGGAAGAGCTAGCCACTTTGACGTGTTTTTTAGAACAAGGAATAGGGGCAATCCTTGAAGCTACCTCCAGAAGGTGGTGGGTTCGACCCACAAACGCGAGAAGGTACAATCAAGGACCAGTTCGTAATTTAATAAGAGATATGAGATATGAATGATATTAAATTTGATGAACTTCTGCATCTTGTTGGGCCTTCACTAGAAAAGTGTTCAATCAGAGCATCCATAAGCCCAGAATCGCGATTGCTCTTAACACTTCGGTAAGCCATTTTGGACATGCAGCGCGCATAATTAATATTTCTTTTTATTATTCCATTCAGATATCTTGCTACTGGCGACTCTTTTCGGAGCTTGCATTATATTTATAGAATAGGTTACTCAACAGTTGCAGCAATAGTTCATGAAACTTGCCGGGCAATCTACTCCAATTTAAAAGATTAATGTATGGCCAAGTTAACTGGAGGAAATAGCAGAATTGTACGAGTTCAT
This sequence comes from Dioctria linearis, assembly GCA_963930735.1. Taxonomy (NCBI): domain Eukaryota; kingdom Metazoa; phylum Arthropoda; class Insecta; order Diptera; family Asilidae; genus Dioctria; species Dioctria linearis. The sequence goes on along the minus strand of OZ005740.1, from coordinate 275,533,288 downwards.
TAATTAAATTGTTCTATTACAGGCAAGCAAATCAACCATAATCGTGAACTTTCAAAAGGTCGCTGTTTAATTGAAGACACCTTCGAAATATTAATCGCGTGATGACAAATTTTCTCAAGGGCGATACAAGCAAAGCCGGAAAATGTTGACAATATAGTGTTAGCTTCAATTATGTTGTATAACTTCATTCTATCTTCACAGTCAGAACTTATTTAAACAATGTTGCATCCTCCCGGAGCACCTTGCAACCCATTTCTCCTAGTTACAATGAAGGAGCTAGAAATGCAACAGACGAATCGAGAGAATAAAATAAAAGATTTAATTAATAGTCCTAAATATGTATGTATGTATGTGTATGATATGTTTGCAATAATATCACAAAAATTTTGTTGTAAGTAGGTGCAATTTGTAACTGTCATAAATAAAATTAACTCAATTTTGTTTTTTTGTTTTTATATATTTAATTTTCACTCCTCACTAATTTCAACGTACAGTTTCATGCATCCGTTTACAAATCCGTTAGAAAATCCTTATATTTATCGACAAAAAGTGATGTTGTAAGCTGTTGGGCATTATTTCTGAATTCTTTTGCAGCTTCTTTAATTTCATTGAAAGTTTCTAAGCCTGTTGTCAATACCTTTTGACGCAGGCTTGACGTTTGATCTCTTCTTGCAGGTGGAGATAGTAATTGCGAAGATTCCGAAGCTGAAGGAGCTGAGGAACAACATGGATCCGGTCTTCTATTTTCTATAGAAGCTTGGAAACCTTGGAGCTGTGGATGTGACAGCTTCCCTACTGGTGATGAGCTTGACTCCGTAGCCAAAGCCGGGAGAGCAAGAATGGTGACAAAAATCAGGCTGCTATATTCAGAACGGACAGAACAAGTTTCACTTTCTAGTTGAGTATTTTGCAACTTTGCTGGTGTCACACTGTTGCATTTAGCAACCGGAAATATATTTAAAAAATAATAATAATAATATATACAAACAATATGGTTTGTAAATATAAAAATATAGAATATATAAAAGAAAAATATTAGGCAACATATACATACCTCCAGTGGACGGAAATCTGTGCCACTTTTTCCACTTTTTACTTACAAGTAGAAAGTTACATACTGCAGCCAGGTTGCTGAACATTTTCAACATTCACCATAAGTTGTAAGGTGTTCCAGGTCTTACTATACTTTGGAATATAGCAGCATGCATAAATGCACCAGTCTTATTGAAATCTAATGCAAGATTTCAAAGAAAAGACGACCTTCCAAGGAACGCCTTGGTGAAATAGAATGTATTTTCCAACTGATAAATGAATAAAGTTCTGTCCACGCAAGGACTAGAACATGCTGTAAACACCAGCAAACATAGCTAAAATTAAAAATTAAAACATAATCACAACAGTTTTGACAAAAACTTTTATGCCATTTATCTCATCTTCTGCAATATCCAGTGCAGGGTTTTTGTAGCAGGATGTATATATCCTCACAAATAACTATACACGATATTGCACAAGTATACATTTTTATGTATTTATATTTTTTCACAATAAAAGTTGTATTACAAACAAAAAACACAAAACCGATAGAAATAAATTTGTCATTCAATGACAAATGTCAAATCACAACATTTAAATTGTGGCACCCCCGTCATCTCAAAATCGTAAAACTCCCACAGCGCCGTGGTGAACTTGCGCAAAGTCGAGAACAATAGCCAGCAACTAAGCGAAGCCACAGAACAATGGGCGGCAGCTGGCCCCAACCATATAAAAAGGGGGCGATTTCAGAAGAAAGATCACTTGTTGCTCGGTATTTCACCAGTAAAGGTCAGCTAAGTTGGACTATTGCCACTAGCATTTTTTTCTCACTTTCCACAAATTTTTTGTAGGGTTATTCCCACAAGCAAATATTTTTCCTCAATCACAGGTAATTAGTACATGAAATTTTTTTGGGATATTACCAGAAAATTTTTCTGTAGTTTAAATACATTCTGAAGCATAGAATAAATTCAAGATTTTGGGATATTACCAAATTAAGAATAGACTTCTATGATTTCAGTTCTTTTTCTTCATAAAAAAGGGAAAATATTCTGGGATATTACCAGAGAATTTCTCATTTAAATTTGTTTATACTGAGATTGGAGAGTTTACTCTTAGATTTGGGATATTACCAAGCTAAGAATAAAATTCTGCAATCTAAGTTATTTTTTGTCTCATCTTTTTGTAACTAACTATTCAACAAAGTTAATTTGGGAAATATCCAATTAACTAAGGTTAACGTAAGGGTTTCACAAAACATTGCATTTCGCGATATATCCAAGTGAAGTGTGGCAGGAAACTCAAATCAAACGAGAAATCAATTGTATTGGGCGATTTCCAAACTAAATAAAAATCCCGGTTAATATCTAGGCTAAATCAGCGGCAAAACCTTTTGGGATATTTCCAGGGGCTTTTTTGCTGATTTGGTTTTGGATCCAGGAAAGGGACAATATCTTGGTATTGAACCGTTTGGGAGATTTTCAAGGGTTCAATCCATAGACCAGAGTTGGGTCAGAAACAGGTACAGGGATTAGCTACATCAACCCTTCAGGGTCGATTACAATACAGGGAGTCGATAAGTATAAAATATTACTAACCTTTTTTTGTTTCAAGAAGATATTAATTAACTCCTTTTTATAACCTAGATGAAATCTAAAGGGGTATACTAAGTTTGTCATTCCGTTTGTAACACCTCGAAATAATGATGGTAGAGCAAAATGGATTGGACACCCACGCATAATATTAAAAGTTATTTTGATTTTTGCATGTCCGTCCTTCCGTCCGTCTGTCCGTCCGTCCGTCCGTTCGTCCGTGCGCACGATAACTCGAGAACGCGTACACTTAGAGAGCTGAAATTTTGTACACAGACTTTAAAAAAAAAAAGTAAAGTAAGTTCGAAAATGAGACAAATCGGGCAACTCCTTCGTGGGGTTGCCATACAAAAATTTCGTTTTCCGTTATATATTTGAACACTGCCTGAGAACGAGTCGCCCTAGAGAGCTGAAATTTGGTACGTGTGTGTTTTCATTGTACTAGCAAACAAAATTTCAAAAATGGACTAAATCGGGCAACCCATTCTTGGTGTTGCCATATAAAAAATTAGGTTTTTTATGTATACTGTGAAAACGATCAGCCCAAGACATTTTTATTGTACTAAAAACTTCTTCAGAATATGAAATCCTATAAAATTGGTTATAATTATTTTTTCTGTCCGACGAACCGTTCTAGAAATATATGCGAAAAACCACTGCAAAAATCAAAATTGCTCAAATGGGTACCCATTACGAAATTTCATACGGATATTCATCTAGGGTATCATAAGAATAGGTCTTAGACCAATTCTAGCTTTTTCGCTTGTTTATATTGAATTTTCTATTGCTATTCTGTTTTTTTGCGCTTTATTAAGTTGTTCTTTTCTCTTATTGCAGATAATTAGCAATAAGTAGAAGTTAAGAGAATTCATTAGTTAAGATTTTTTTGGATTATTTTCTTGCTTTATTTTGTTAATTTTATTGTTTTTTTTTTAATTTAATTATTATTTATTTGTTGAAATATTGTTAGTTTGTAAGCATTCGCAATAAACGTATTAAAAGCAGGTTAATTCTTTCAATCAGCAATTTACCTATTTTTTTACTTCCATTTTTTCACCTTTATTAATTTTTTTATGTACAGCCATAGGAGCTGTAACACACACCTACATCAGTTTTGTTACCACCAATGCCGTCTTCTAGAAAGATTATCGCTTATAAAATTTATTTTCTCTGCCAAGAAAAGTAATTTTTTTAAAGCAGGAGAAGCCGCTGCACCACGTCTTGATAATAAACCCTGCCTGTTTTTGAAATGGATCAAGCGTCGTTTCAACAAATTAAAATTATGTTTGGCTTCACTAGCTATGCACATATATGTGTTATAACAATAATTAATTCAAACATATTGTAACACAATTGCCAGTAAGTAGAAGCTTGCTCCTGCCAATCGGTAACGAGGCAGGACTTTACTACACGTCGCGTCGCCGTACCGAATCTTCTTTTAATAGTTATTTATTCCTCCGCTAATCCACAAGCTTTCCACATCAACCCGGGGCTCACAAACTTGTAGGTAGAATGAAAATTATAGCACTTAAACCCCTCACAGTACAGGCGGGGGGAACCCTAAAGAATATCGCTCCACACTTGTGGAAACGGAGACGGTGTCGCAACTTCGGTGCAGACTGAGCTATACCAATCGATCGGTGACGGAGAAGTTCCACTGAAAAGTGTCCCAACTCAAATTGATAATCAGTGCCTCATGCTCTGATGATAGCTTCACCGGGAAAGGACAGGCTCTATTTGTGTCTTGACTCAATGCGAAATTCGCTGACTAGGTATAACAGACTTATTGGTTACAGCCTCCACTGAGGAAAATCGAAGCTCTATCTGTTTGAGTGGTGAAAATGTGGGTGGAGCCAGACGGTGAAAAACTTCTGTATTGCCCGCTTACTTCTACCGCGAAGTTACATTCGTGGATTTGGACACTAATGAAACGCCTGTATTTGCTGGTTTAGCGCGTAGAAAATTCGTTGATTTGTGGCGACGCTTTTGTTCAGAGCTGTACATTCTATAGATCACAAGCACCGCTGTATTTGCTGTAAATAAATTCCGTTTTAAATACATTGAGATACTTTGCTGACGACCCAAGGGAGTTTAGCTAGGTAGGCTAAAGTTTTGATTTTGTATTTGAAAAAAACAGAGAAGTTCAATCCGATGTCAGATTTGAGAAAACGAAGTTGTTGACTAGCAATTTTATAACGTTTATTTTAAAACACTTGCCGAATTAAATAAAACTTGCTATAACAAGAAATGTTCTTTCAACAATTGAAGGCTTTTATTCAGGACAGTTCTACAAAAAGATTATGTTGACGCCCGCTCGAATAGTGGTTTTGTATGCTTCCTTTTTAGGTGTTCATTTCAGGACTACCCGTTGCTAATTAGTGGATAAGACGACATCACCGTTAATTAGTGAACACTGTAGCAAATTCACGAAAACAGACTGCCATCGTATCTGCTTTGTATTACTGGATCAATCAGCCGTGGTTGTAGATTGTCCAAGGACATTGCGTAAGCAAGCAAGCACATCCTAATTGCAGTCGGGATTATTATGCCAGGAACTTCAAGCATATAATTTCATGACTCAAGACAGCTAGGCTAAAGGATATCACAAAACAAGATCTCAAGTCTTCCATCCACGATCAAGACAACGTGTCTCAGTTGTATTGTCAATCACAATGCAAGCTAGATGGTGTACGCCGTCGGCTTTTACTGATTCATGCAATTAGAAGTTCATCGATTAGTCGTCGGCATTCACTGAGTTATCTTCACTCAAAAGTTGTAGAAGTGAAGTTAAAATGAGGCAACAGGTGATGTATGGAGACGATTACTAGTCTGCGGTCTATTTACTAATTTACCGGGTGCAGAGAGTCAGCTGATTGACCGTCGGCATTCACAGACGTGAAACAAGCGAGTAATTTATTGATTTTTATCGATCTGCAGATTTTCCTTCGGCGTTTACTAATTTAAATCAAACAAGTATTTGGTGATTTGCCGGCAGCGTTTACTGACTTGAAACAAGCGGAAAATTTCTGCCGACTTACGGTGTGTACTGAATCTGCCTGCTTACCGTTGGCATTTACAGGCATATGCCTTAGACTTTCTTATTGAATGCATTAAAAAAATCGTGGATTGCAAATCTGAAGCAAAAGGTAGAGCTATGTATGCTTGGCAACCGCTCTAATCGTGAAAACCGAATAGTAGGTTACACTAGTGTGTTGATGCCATTCAATAAAATGCCTTTAAAAAGAAAACGCAGGTTAACATGAAAAGCCAGACTTAGAAATGTGTGTTAGCAGAAAAAGCAAGACGTAATTATTTCTGCCCACAGAGCACTGCACTCAATGCTTATTCACGGTAATAAATTGACCTGAAAAGTAATAACCGAAAAAAAACCATGTGAAATAAAAGAACAAAAAGATTTGGTGTTTTGCTGTCGCTCTATTCCAGAAATAAAAGAGTTTAGTTAGTTTAGCTCTATGAGATGTAATTACGAGGAAAAAGTGGCTAAAGTGAAAAGTAAAATTCTGTTACATCTGGCTACCAAAGAACACAAAGCTCTTTAATCAATACTTACTCTAAGTAATAACTGCACTATAAGATGTTCACTATAATAAAAAAAAATCTCAAAAACTCAATCTGAAATAAGAGACAAAAACAAGTCGGTGCTTTGCTGTTGCTCTGTTCTAGAATTAAAAGAGCAGGTGGTACTGGTATCTAAAAGTTAGATTAAAAGAAAAAAACTCGCTGCGAATAAATCGTTTGCCTATCAATCTGTCGTACAAAAAAAAATAGAAAATAAAGAAAGTGGTACTTCCTGAAATTCCTTCTTTACCTGGGGACCGAATCCCGTACGTCAGCCTGTCCGTTAACTAGAACGAGTTATTGATCCTTTGTTTTTTTTATGCCAGTGGTTTAATAACTTCTTTAGGAGCAGCTGGTCCGGATAATTATAGAACTCTTTTCTTTTAACTTTATGATAATTATTTTTTTTAGTCCACTTTTCTAAGAATTTCAATTAACAATTTTCATTTGATTTTCTCTACTAAACTTCTTGTTAATGACACACTTCGTAGACTTTTGACTCATCATCTCGGATTTTTCTTTTCTAGGTTGGCTGTTCGGTCCCCCGATGCTTATTCGAAGAAATGTCCTCCGCGCTTTGCACTGCCATCTCTCGATTATTTGGAGGTCCCCACTCAGATATCACATACATGTAGGCGATCATCGACGACAGTAGCTAAAAGCTACAATCTGTGTCTCGCTACCTTGTGTATTGAGCTTTGCAACAATATTAAAATTTTTTACCAGTACAGCTAAGTTTCTTCCTTATTTGGGTCCTTTTTTGGTCGGATATGTCAGCTCTTTTGTAGAGAGGTTTGCCTTTATTCCATAATATTGGCATCTTTTCCACGCTCTCCACTAAAATGTCTTCTTTATTTTCTGAAAATTAAGGCAGCATTTTAATATCATGTTTTGAATCATTACAGATATACTTACCATCCCAATGAAAATCCATTTTTGTGTTGTTTTAATTAAAGCGGTTTGATTTTTTTGTTTTTTTTTTGTTTTTAGAATATTTTGACAGTTTCAGTTTACAGCTGTTTTCTTCCAAACTCCCACTGCGTGGTTCTAAATTATGCTGAATACACATTAAATATTACTACATCGTTTTTGGTGATTAACTACTACACATAAGCTTGTGCTCATATCGTCAAATGAATGCGAGAGAAGGCAGATTTTTGCAAGCATAAATTTGCAAATGAAGGAGTGAGAAGCAAACACAAATATCCATGTCGTTTTGACGATGTGGTTTTACCACGCATTGGTGATTAGGCAATACGAACGAAATGACAAACTTAGTATCCCCTATGTTTTCATCTAAGGTATTAAAATCATGCTCTCCGTGTTCTTCTTATTGTTGCTTGCAGTGACGCTACAAGTCAATGGCACTGCTAATGCTGGATAGTGCAAGGATGTTTGCGTGCCAAAATGCAAAATGATTGCATGAATTTATGTTTGACCATCCATATTACAGAGGGAAGTGTTATGTTGATATTTACTAATATATTTTTTTTTAATACGTGTTATATAATATAAGATGAAAATAATACTGCGTAATACACCTGTTATATACAAATAAATCATTTCGGAAACTACCACTATTCTTACGAAGAAAAATTAAAAGCGAGCCAATCAACAAAGGGCAAATCAATATTTTTCTCACATTTTTGAAACACATGTTTGTAGATTCCACAAAATATATGTCAAAAGCAGAAGAGCTAATGTTTTTGTATAGGCCCTAACATTTAGTGCAGGTGTGGGCAGATTTTTTCAGGGTACGGGCTAGCTCTAATTTATTCAAAGTTTTGCGGTCCACTCAGTGGCGTAGCTGCGGTGAGCTAAAAAAATAGGTCTACTCAAATAAATATGTTCTTATGTACTGTCTCATAAGAAAAATAGTTAATGCCCATTTCATTTGTCAATGGTATTTGGGGTCGGGGATAATTGATTTAATGAAAATTTTTTTTTTTTACATAATTCCCACCCACAAATTTAAAGTTATGAAAGTATTATATTTTAAGTTCCAGAGGAGATTAAAATATATCACTATTAGGCTTAAGTATTACCTGCTTTCTATACGTAATATCTTCTATCGTTTTAACATTTCGTTTTTTACGTTTCAGGTCATTCATCATAGAAAATATACATTCAGCAGCGGCACTGCTAACTAATACAAACATATAATGAGACAATTCTTCAAATATAAATGTTGAAAGAATAATCATTTCTTTTGCTAAATTTTTCCTGAATTGTATAATGTTGGCATTGTAAAAGGAATGTATTTTTTCTTTTCAGAGCAAAACTAGGGTCCTCCGTTGAGAATTTAATTCTTCAATGGATACGGATGGATGTTATACGGAACGGCGTTTACAATAGGAGGAATAAAAGTAGTTATTACTCTTTAGAACTTTTTACCGCGATAAACTTATATTTGTTCAAGAAGAAATTTTTTTTAGATTCTCCGGTATATAGTGTAAGTAATAAAACTTTTATGTAGAACCCAACTGCAACATGACGTAAGCTCGGGTGCAGTTATAAAGCGGGTCTTTTCCACTTGGGCTTGTTCTGAAGGAAAGCAAGGAAGGCTCGATGGTGGATTTGCTTTGGAACTGACAGCGATATTATTTTGTTGTTAGCGAAGGCGATGTCATTGTATGAAGTTGGTCGACTTGGGTTTCTGTTTTAAATTTTAATTTTTAAATTCTTGCTTCTTTACAAATCAGAAGTGGGATAAATATCCACTAGATTGCCTTCAGAGCTAACGCCTTGTTTACTTAAATGCGGGAAGCAGCTGGAAAAGATGAAAACTAACTTGCGAATGAAATGGCTGATGCCTTTATAAATCTAGTCCTACCAGAAGCCATATTTACTGGAATATGGGAACACACTTAAGAATAATGGAGGAGCAATTGATATCTACAGGGATTGATGAAGTAGTTGAGGATCCCACTGGAACGAAGTCATTATGGGCAGGAGTCTACTTATCGGAGCGTCGCAAAAACTGAAAATATTTGTTAATTTCATATTGGTGAAATTGTAGTCTCTACAAAAGGCTGCTTTAATACCAGGAAACTCGGAATCTTTGTTATATGCAATACTTAGTGGGTCGGTAGGTGTACTTGTACAAACAGAGAGGACTTTGACTTCCTTTTACATATAGAAATCATTATGTGTATCAAATCCATCATTTACAAGGTGATTATGAAGCTAATTTTAGTTCAGTTAACCCTCTGCAGGAAGAAACACGTTCTTCTTTGCGCCGCGGCCTCTTAAAAACGTTGTTATTATTTATTAAATGCCATCTTTTACGCCAATTATAAGCGGTCTTTGCGTAGATTTAACAGATGAGGATAGATCGCAATTGTATTTGCTTTCTTGACGAGTACCACGTTCATCACTCCATGTACTTCGACATACCTTAGTGGTATCCGAAATCACTGTGTCGGAACTTTCTGGCAACCCAAATGCTGTCTGCACTATGAGAAGAGAATAGACGAGATAACTGAAAGTTCGTTGGGTTAAAACGTTGAAAGTAATTGTGGCTATTTACAAGATTAATTTGATACGTATATAATTGTGTCGTTTGTTAATGTTACATTGGTTTTCAGCACTGGTGAAACTATGGAAGAAGTAACAGAAAGTGGATTTTTGGGCCCAATTCCCTAACTTAGTTTTCATTATTAGGCGATGATGTTCTTGTCCAAGTTTATCCAGATGGGATTCGACATATTTGTGCCGATAAACGGTTTTCATGTATTTTATTACAAATTACGTCAGGGTTTTCCGGTAACTTTTTCAATGCATGTTATTACGAGTTTTGTCAGGGTCTTCCGGTAGCGATATTTGGACATGATGTTACGTGTTACGTCAGGGTTTTCCGGTAACGGTGTTCATACATGTTGTTACAAGTTACGTCAGGGTTTTCCGGTAACAGTTTTCATGCATGTTATTACAGGTTACGTCAGGGTTTTCCGGTAACGGTTTTCATGCATGTTGTTATGAATTATGGCAGGGTTTCCAAAAACAGGTTTTTAATATATGTTGCTAAAGAGTTACGACAGGGTTTTCCGGTAAGGCTAGCTTTAGTGCTACAATTGGATTGAACGAGATAATGATGTGAGCTCGAATAAGTATAACACGCTACAGCCAGCGAAAGTAGTGATAGTAGAGTTGTGGTTTCTTCAGGTGAAGATATGAACACTGAGCAACTCGAGGCGCGCTGAAGTCAGGATGGTCGAATGTAAGTAATAAAACTTTTATGTAGAGCCCAACTGCAACATGAGGTAAACTCGGAAGCAGTTATAAAGCGGGTCTTTTCCACTTGGGTTTGTTCTGAAGGAAAGCAAGGAAGGCTCGATGGTGGATTTGCTTTGAAACTGACAGCGATGTTATTTTGTTGTTAGCGAATACGATGTCATTGTATGAAGTTGGTCGACTTGTGTTTTAAATTTTAATATTTAAATTCTAGCTTCTTAGCAAAAGCTAAAAATTATTTTAAATTGTTATTCTATCTTCTTACAATAGCAAAAGCTAAAAAATATTTTAAATTTGTTATCATATCACACAACCCATTATATTATTGATGGCAAGTTTCAAGTCTTGATGTGACTCATCAACAGGTCCCAAATAGCGAGATTAAGTGACTTGAAAAACAAATGAAAAAATAGGATAAAGAAAAGAAATGAAAAAATTAAAAAGATTGAAAAAAAATTGAAAAAAAAATTTTATTAAAAAAAATTTAAATTTAAATAATTCATATTATCGTACAAGACGAAGGAGGATATGGTCGAAAGTAAGTTCAGGAATTAAGAGCTGTGCGTAGTCCCGATGTTGTTCAAAAGACATTTTTGGCATCTAGGCCCATCTAGACATCTACAATTACAAACCATTCATTATTTCAGGTCGTGAGTTCCCAATTCTGTGTAAAGGATGTGTCGAAATTCTGTGACGAAAAATTCGATAGACCGACATTTGAATTTCTCGTGTCAAGACTGCGACGACTGTCGAAATAGGACACCAGTTGGAGATCGGCCATTTCTCCTTGAAAAAGAATTGCTATCGCCCTATAAATGCTCTCGGATCTTCGGTAGAATACAGAACCGTTGGCAGTATCTTTTGTGTGGGCAAGACAACGGTGGGCCAAATTATTTTGGCATTCGTAAAGGAGATGTTGGATATCTGCCAGCGCGAATTCTTGAATGTTTATCCACCTACGCAAGAAAAAGTGAAAGAAATTGTGGCCGGCAGTGCTTAGGAGCAATTGATGGATGTCACATCGAAGTCAATCCCCCGAAAGATGAGGATACAGACTACTATAATTTCAAGGGGTAGCATTCCTTAATTTTGTTTGCGTCAGCTGATTATCGGTATCGGTTTACCTACATCAATGCTGGAACTCCCTGCTGCAGCAACGACTCTACAATATTTGAAAATTCTTTGCTAGAGCAACAACATATAGCAAATCAAATTTGCACCGAGAACAGTAGAGTCATCGAAGGAATTCGTGGGCTTACGCTATTGATTGGCGACTCTGCCTTCCGGCTGTCCAAGCGCGTTATGAAACCCATTGCATTTCATATAGACCAATCGGAAGATGAAAAGCGTCTTAATTATAGGCTATCGAAATGCAGACGGTGGTAGAAAATGCTTTTGGTCATTTGAAAGCCCGATTTCGCCGATTGGGAAAGGGCTTAGAAGTGCATGTCGACAATGCTCCTGCAATAATAAAAGCTAGCTGTCTTTTGCATAATATATGCAATGAGAGAAAAGATTCTATTAACATGAAATGGCTATCTGAATTAGAAAAGCCGTAGAGAGGAATAGGGCAGCCAAATAGATCATTTGCAGGAGGAAATGGGGAGCCTACAGGAAATGTCATCCGACGTACTCTTTTGCAATTCTTTAGTAAGTAAAAAAATGATAATAATTATAACAAAATGAACACTTATTTTTATTATATTTTAATATTAAACGGTTTCACTGTTTTCTATTCTCTTTGTCGATTAGAAAATTTATTAATTTTTCCTGCATTTGATTACTCTCTTTCAAGATGTAATTGGTTTCTTTCAACAAGTTGTTTGTAGTGCCAATTTTACTCAAATGTTTTTTCTCCGATTATTTCATTTCCAGCTAAAATTCTTTGAACGCCTTAATTTCATTTTCTGCCAAAGAAACTAATGCTTTATTAAAAAAAATTTTCTTTACAGAATATGAAACCGAAGCCATTCCTACTGAAGTAGGAGGCGACACCAATCCAGAAAATTTTTCTTAGGTTGGAGGCGACGTCGGCGTTGAATTGGACGATGGCGAGATTAACTGATCCGTGGATAATGATGACGATGTGCTAGGCTCCGTAGCAATATATAGATAATTCGTTTCATTTATCAGATCTAAAAAAATGAACAAAAATTCTGTATTTAATAAAACATTTAAGCACAAACTGTCATGTTTTTATTACCATAACAATCAACTGAGATGGATTCCTCCATTAACTCCGTCCCACGGTTGCTTTTGTGATGGCCTATAAACTCATTAAAGGTATCGAAATGTTCCCATTCAGATGGCGCTCCTCCCGATCGCCCTTTCTTCTGAAGATTTATCGAAACTTTAGTGTTTTTACAATTCTATTTCAACATAAATACTTAAACCTTTTTGTCAAGTTCTTTATGAGATTTTCTGTTTTTTCGACAGAAAGCTGAAGTCTATGACTTTCGATCAACTCTTTTTTCATGTTGTGGTATACATGAAATTTTTTTTTATTGCCGCGAAGCTCGTCAATGTTGCTTCTCCAGACTTCAATCACAATTGATTCTTCGCCGGCACTTAAAAATTTTCGTTTTTTTAAATTTCGTTGAACTTTCGAATTGTCACTTTTCATATCCATTTTTGTTTTGATTTGTCATTCTCTATTGCTGAACATGAGCTTACACAATTTTTTTTTATTTCTAGCGACTACCAGTTGGCGCTGTTATCGGATAATTGCAATTATTCAGCAAATTTTGGAGATATAGATACCCCGAAATTACTCGCTTGTTCTTCGGGGTATTTGGCAGAATACTCGGGGTATTTGCTGATAGACATGGAGTAAAAGTAGGATAATTTAATTAACCGGCTAAATTTACCTCATGTGTATCGCAGGTATAACATACTACTAATAGAAGTGAAACGATTACAACGTAGAATTAAACGCATTACCTTAGTTTGTAATTTTTGTAACCTGCTCAAATCCCCTTGATTACATATAAACAATGTTGTAGAACAGTATCAAAAATGTGATTTTATAATACGCTTGTAAATATTTATCGCGATAGCCATCGTAACTTTCCTTCTAAATCTCTTCAAAACTCCAATCATTTTACCAATTATTCTTTTGGCAATATAGTTTATATGTAATTTAAAACTTGCATTTTTATCAAAAACCACTTCTAAATATTTATATTCATTGACACATTCCATTAGTTCACCATGCATTTCAACACACACATCCGTATCGTCATAACTTTTGTTTTACTTATATTCAGTTTGAATTTATTCAGCTGTAACCACTCACACAATGATTCTAAATTTCGCTCTATTTTTATTTTCACTTCTTTGGTGACTTTCCCTGATATATACAACGCATCGTCAGTAATTTTAACACTGATTTAATGTCACTCACATATATAATAAACAAGATAGTTCCAAGTTCTGATCCTTGTGGAACGCCCATCGATACTTCTATTTGACAGGAAACTGTATTATTTATTTTGGTGCTTTGCCTTCTTACATACAAGCAGCTATAAAACCATTGAAATTCCTTCCGACGGATTCAATATTTTGCTAATTTATTTAATAAAATGCCGCGGTCTACCTATTTGAGGCATCTTTTTCTTCCTTCCATTGCACAGTACCCAATTAATCGCCATTTCACAGGAAATAAAAAAAAAACACGAAAAAATCACTATTAAAAGTTTGACATGACACCCGCGCCCGCGATAGTGTCAAAACAACGTAAACTTCATAATTTCGCGACGTTTGACATCTCGAAACGATGAATAATTGACCCGCGATCTCGATGGCCGCGTTCGTTTCGCGATATTTTACGCAAGAAACGTGATATTCGCGATTTTTTAATAATACTTTTTCCACAATGAGTGCGAAAGAGACCCACGGTGGGAAAAAGACAAAATATTATTACAAAATGACGGGAAAATCTACTACATCGAAATTAAACCTAGCGAATCGAGATTTTATAGCAAATTATTCCAAGAATTTACAAAAATCGTAAAAAATCATCGAAATGTTAATTAATTTCTTCGAGAAATATGTCAAAATATAGATAATTAAATTTGCTATCGATTGACTGTAAGAAAAAGTTATTCCTTTTCAACGAGTTGTCAAAGAGGTTACATATGCCAGTTGTACATTGTCTCCCCAATTTGCAATTCCAAGTTTTTCTTTTGTCATCAGCAATTCAAAGAGATTTTTTTTTCGGTTCATCTTTAATATTTTTATATAGAGTTTTAATTTTTGTTTAGTTTCAATTTTTCGATATTTTTCATAATAATTTCCATTTTTCATAAATTTGCATTAGAGCTGTGTCAATTTAAATTTTCCTTTTTTTTATTTCTTTTGTGAACTTATTCGGGAATTATTGAAATTTCAACGTGTTTTGACATTTAGCAAGTAATACAAGGTATTTATTTATTTCATATAAATTATTGGTTAGTTAACGGGTATTAAGGTGTAACGTTGCATGCCAATTCTGTTGGACTGATTACACAAGATAACATCACCAAGTACTAATAATTTATTGAATATAGTTTTTTTATTTCAGCCTTTTGCAAGAATTTCAGTCAATTAATCAATTTATCAAGGTATAAAACTATGCCCACATGGGTCACCTTTACATCACATGAAAATTGATTCACGATTGACACATTACCAAAAATTAATATTTCAGCATTAAATAAATTATAAAAACTTGAAAAGGATTTAGAAGTAGTTACATAAGATACGTATAAGTAAGAAATGTGAGCAGGATTAACAGAATTAAACCAGTTTAAATTATCATTAAATCGAATTGCAATTAGGTTTGTTTTGCTAAATTCAATTTCATTAGTCTAATTTTAGTAGTAGGAGTAATTTACTGAATAAATTTAAATGGATGATTAATCGAATGATAATTTTTTATTTTACCGCTACACTACCACCTTTCAAATATTTGTGTGCTCCACTATCATTGCTTAGCTCTATTTCTTCACGTTGATTGGCAAAATACAGTAGGCAGTAGAATAGTAACAGTTTATGGAAGTACTTTGCTATGGCCCACACACTACAGCTTTAGTTTCAGTTCTTGATTCTACGTTTAGCATAAGACGTTTATACTAATGTTAACTTATAGAAAGTTTCGTTAGTGCATAAACACAGGATGGTCGATTTTTTATTACAAGTGACAGATCCAAAGAAATCAGCAACAAAGTTCGAATCTATGAATGTGCACAATTTCGGTTCTATAAGAGGAACGACGAAACCGGGTAAAGTTCAGAAAATTGAGCATTTCAGATATTTGTGTTTTCAGGACATCAGCTGTCAGTCAATCTTTCATCGAGCACAAGACGACACATTTTAACATAGTCACTTCTGTAATCCTATGAGAATATGACGTCTGGATTCTTTTATGACCTGTATGCTTTGAATAAAGTATTTATTTAGTTTCTCTACCATTTCATTAGATTGCTGGCATTTATAGTCACCAAACTGAATTTCCTTTATTTACGGTTTCGCTTCAGTGGCAACCCTCAAACAGAGTCGTATCGATTGTGAAAAACCGATTCTCCACTCTAGCTGACGTCTGTATTCCATAAATATCAGTACGTTTACACGAATACTTGAAGTATACTTGAAATATGCTTGAAGTAATCAAAATATCACGAAAACGCTCATTCATTGCGTAATTGGAAAATTAAATTTAAGAAAAATTTAAGTCAAGTAATTGGAATTAATTCAATCAACCGCCCTACCTGAGCTTCAAGTGGATTTCAAATCAAGTACTCAAGTATTCATGTAAACGTACTGAATGTTTTATTTAGTATGCGCGTCGATCGCGATCGACTTAATGCCACCCCTGATTTAGTGCTTTCAAGTCTCAAACAAATCGAAATTGATTTTCTAAGAAATAATGTTTGCTATAGAATTTTTCCATCATGAAGAATATAACAGGCACATAAGGAATTCAATACAAGGTCGAAACTATAATCCATAATCTTTGGAATTCACACAGAATAGCGTCGAAATCTTTTATGATGAGATTCAACTGCATTGCTCCTTCCTGTAAAGCTTAAATGTTATGTTCGAGACGTGCTTTTAAACTTTCATGTCATGTCTATTTGGTCTTGAGCTTACAAAACACATTTTAAGTCTGAATTCTCGTCCTTAACGAAACTAACTTCTATATACCACAGTATAACGGAATTTCTTTGGCCTGAGGATGGCAAATTGCAGACGTTCAGTTAGGGCAACTTCTGTTATGAGAACAAATCTTGTCTAAACTTCTGAAAACTTCTCAGTTATTGAAAGTTTGTACAATTTGTATTCGACGTGGAGCTTATGCTATTTTCTTCAAACTTCACCATAAAAAATGTTATCAGGAGTAAATGTGCATCAATGACTTACATGGAAAAGTATGTAGCCAGTAGGTCAACTATACTGTTTCTACTTAACATTAGATGGAAGTAGTCTGCACTACAATTTTTATGTGTTTCTAAGCATTTTAAAAGGTTGCCCCACATTAAGAATTCTGAGTTGTATTACGTGAGATGACTCTATGTGAGTGGGTTCCAGCAGATACACTGTAGTTGTCCACGAAATGTTTGAAACATTCTTATACTTATGTAGGTATGCATGCGTTTTTTTAAAGAGAGACTGTATAGACAACTTCATAGGGAATGTATTTTGAAAAATATTGCATTGTAGACCTAGAATTAGATAAGACTAGTTAGATTTAGCATACATTTATTAGATTAAGGTATAGTTTCTGAAGTTGTTTTTTTTTAATGAAATAATGTATACTTACAGTTACTTAATACTGTCAGGAAAATGAGGCCACGCATGAAAATGAACTTTAAGGGAAAAAGGAAATATTAATGGTAGTTGGTATTTATCTATTCTACTGAGTATAATTTGTTCATAAAATTAATGGTAAACTTACCCGATCGAAGTTCTTTTCCAAATCGTCCACATAATTCACTCCTAACCTCGGGCAAGTATCATCAAGTATAACTGCCGGAACTTTATAGCCCAGACATTATAAATGCGTAAGTCCAAGAAAAGCGTATGTACATTATTTAATAAAATAGACTTTAATTTGGAAATTTGAAACCATGTGAAGTTGTTGTCAAAACAAAACTTTAATGACCGAATATCGCATCCCAAACATGTGGAGAATATTCACTACATTTTAGGGTGTATTACCTACATTTTAGGGAAAAATATCTAAGCTTTGTGGCAACAATTGGTCACATTTTTTACAGTAGGTATACTGTTTTTGTTATATCGATTACCTAACAGAATGTGTCAAGCGTTATAAGCTAATGGTAGTAAATAAAACCATTATATATTGGTATTCATATTTAACTGTACGGTGCTCAATTATTAACTCGACAAAATAAGAAATCGTACAAGCTTACTTCAATTAAAAAACGATTAGAAGATTTGAGCATATTGAGCGTAATTATTTACAACAATAGGTTTTCAAAAATTGATTTTTCTGAAATTTTTGATGGAAGAGTAAGTTGCATCATACTCGAATTGCCTTAGTCTTCTTTCTCATAGTCTGGCTTACATTTTAAATATAAAAGTTTTAAAGTTTAAACCCATTCAAGAGTTACCAACGAAAACGCTTGAGTAATCCTTTGTTAAGTAAGCAGTGAAAAAAAACGTTGTGGTTTCTAGGGTAATACACTATTAGATTAATATAATAGATTCGAGAAAGCATTAAGACTTGAAGCTGTGAAGTGCTTGAAAATGAGAACATCTATTTACCCCAATGCTGTAAAGTGTCAAAACAAATTTCGAAACTATGAACATAGTTTATCTTTACCCGATTTTATTCAACACAGAAACGATATTATTAACGAGAGAAAAAGTTAAAAGTGCACAAAATTACCACAAACTAACACAATTGATATGGGCACTTCTAGCATCTAGCCACGCACAGGTTTGTATTAGCCAAATATTCACCATCATCTACTTTGCACTAGACTCCGACAAAAGATAAACGGATCGAACATTATTGCAATCCGTAGAGAATTCCATTCTTGCGATAGTAATGAGCAGTTACATTTATCAATATATTTTGTGCAGCGGATTTATTTTCAAAGCGCCATTGAAAGAAAAACAAAAGAATAACTGTCACCATTAATATAATATTAGAATCGGTGGATATCAGTGGTAAACTAAACGACACTTTTTCCCTACCACACAAATTCTTTCAGCTGATTTTTGTAAATTTGTCAAGAGGTACTCAAAATGACTTTAATATTCATTTTCGGGATATTTTAAATCAACTCAACTCAGATCTAAATCAGACATATTAGATGAGTAAAAGTTCGGTTTTTGCAACTAATAAAAAAAAACAGAGAGGTTTGCAATAACTGTTGACAGTTGGAAATAAGGACAGACTTACAGATGTACATCTTTAAAAATACACAGAAATTCTATCATCTATAAGTTTTGAATAAAAAAATTGAAGCAATATTTTTTCAAAAATACTATGAGCCTCTTAAACAGTATGAGCCCTGAGAGAATTGCGAGCACGAGTCAATCGCGATAGAGATATTGTAGCAGCGACGATATCAATGTAGGCACTTATTTTAGGCACTTATTTTAGTGGGTTTAAGCTTCATTAAAAAAAGAAACTAAAGCATCTAGATGGTACTAGAGCTAAAAGTGATAGGAGAATTTTTAAACCGGACTCGATTTTAATGGGCAAAAATTTATAAAAATAGCCTAATAGAATATGTGTGATGGAAACTCTGTCGACCAGTTCCTTGTGTATAAATCAATAAAATGAATTTTAATTCAAATTGTGAGGGAATGGTTAACCAATAAAATAAAAGTCAAAGTATAACTCTTATTTATTGAGAAGAATTAAAAAAGTTATCGATAACTCTTATTTCATAACCAAAAAGAAGAAATTGTGAGATAATGGTTATCCGATAACCAAAATAAATTAATCACACATTAACCATAAAGATGAAATTTTTATTTTATTGGTTATACATTTTTAAATTACGCTAGAAATAGAAAGTTCATTTCATGAAAATAAAATTGGTCCTATTCATTTAAACATCCGATCATTATTTCTATGTGATTTTTTTTTTATTGAAAAATCTAAAATAATGGTTACCTTCGTTCCCTGCTTTTTATAACAATACCAAATGTGGCGTAGACATTGTTAATAAGATGTGCAATCAATACAATGTTTCAAGGAATATTAGACGATGGCCTCTTACCATATTTTTCGATTTACTGAATCTTGCAGGTATAAATAGCTTGGTAATTCATCAGATGAATAGGATGGCAAATAATGACCGCACAATTATTGCACGACGGCTTTTTTTGCTGGATGTGGCGTTTGAATTGGTGCAACCAGCTATAAGATTTAGAATTGGAATTCAAAATATACCACGGGAACTTAGAACTAAATCTCAAATACTTTTAAAACAGGAAAGCGGTGGAATTGAACCAAATCCACCTTGGAATGTCCCGAGAACGGGAAAAATTGGTCGTTTTGCATATTATCCCAGATCACGTGATCGTTCTGCTTCCAAATTCTGCAGAACATGCAACAAAGGGATTTGCCCGGATCACCAAGTCTTAGTTTGTACATATTGCTACAATAGTAATTAAAAATGTAAAAAAAAAAAAAAAAAAAAATATCCCGAGGCCTGGTAAATTTCATAAATGTTCCCTTCTATTTTTCTAAATTTATTTTATAATGTTGTAACTTAAGTAAAATATAAAATTTTCATAAAACATGAAGAGATTAATAAATAAATAACAATATTAAAATGTATTTTATTTCATATGTTACAATAATAACTGTTCTTTCTGTGTGAGGAAATGTATGAAGGGATATAGCGATTGAAAAAAATACACAAAAACTTCGATTTTAATTTAAATGATTTTATTATAAGCAGAATATGGCCTAATTAAACTGTCGAGAAGAAGTGACATTAAAAACAACAATTGACAAAATTTAAAGAAAACGGCTAACTGAATTGTATAGACAATTCTTTTTAATAAGAGAAATAGACACACTAGTGAATCACAGTAACATTGAGATTTAGCGATGCTAATAACGCTGCGATTATTACATTACACATGATGGATACAGCTTTGTTATTAGATTTACAGATGTACAGATGACATACTGCCCGCCTCGTCCGGGGACGAAAGAAGATTTAAGGACTGTAATTGGTAGTGGGAGGTGTGATAAAATCTGCTGCCCGCCCTGAAGTATCCTGGCTGCCAGGAAATTCATCGTTGTCGGGAAGAGGCAGCGCACAGACTTTATTAATTGGTCGTTTAAAAAGATGTTTTCTTGATTTGATAGTTCATTCATCGCTATTCGATTGGATGCTGAACAAGCAAGGCAGCAACACCACCTCAGAGTGTAAAAAGACCAAAACAAAGGAAAAACAAAAAAATCACAAAGTGCATTTTCACCGACGGCATTCCGCTTAACATGCGTGTGTGTTAGTAGGAAAGTGGACATTTTGTTTTTAATAAATGACAATTGTGTGTTAATGTGTATAAATAACAAGGAAGGAAAGACAATTCGCCGACGACATTTTCGGTGTTCCATAAAAATAAGTGAAATAGACACGTAAAATATAACCAAAAGTGAGAAAAAGACTCTAGTGAAATTAGTGTTTTTAAATAAAAATAATAAAAGAAGTGAATAATAATGGCTAGTGAAAAGAGCATTTTAAACGCAGTGAAATTCACATCAAGTAACATTACAGATATCCCAGACAGCATAATAGAATCCCTGGCAAAACGAATGCTACAAGGGAAATACCAAGTTCCGTCAGGAAGCGGAGCTCAAAAAAAATCTAAGGAAACTGAAATAGAAAACATGTCAGAGGATGAAGAGACCACAACAGCTGAAGACACCACGACAACTGATGAGAGCGACTACCATGTGGTAGGAGGAAAACGAAGACTGAAAAAGGACCCCCCAAAACTAGAGGAGTTAAAAAGTCTAAGTCAGGAGACCCACGAAAGAACAACAATTACTACCAGGCGCTAGAGACAGTAGGAAACCCTTTCACGATTCCCCCCAAGCAGAGTCAGGTAAAGCCAGAGGAGAAGCTCAGCAAACCACCGCCGATAATTGCACATGGGCTTAATTACAAGGAATTCAACGAGGCTCTGAATACACTGGAATCAAGGCCAAAATTCTTCGTGAAGACAGATGCTGGCAACAAGTGCACCTTCAAGCCGATGACTGAGGAAGACAGGCAAATACTATTCAAATTGCTAAATGAGGTCAAGGTGGAGTCCTACACCTTCACCCCTAAAGGAGAGAGGAAAACGACATTGGTGCTGAAGGGATTCCAGCATACTTTTGAGGAAGCAGAAGTAAAAGACGCACTGGAGGAACAGCTGCAAGGTTACACCATCAAGAATGTGTCAAAGTTGGAAACGGGACGCAGCAAGGCAGCAGGAAAGAAGCTGGATGGATTCATTATTACGTTCGACGCCCAATACGAAGTGAGCGAAATAATTAAAGTGAATAGGCTCTTACACCAGATTGTCCACTGGGAGAAGCACACCACCAAAGGAGTGTCACAGTGCAAAAGATGTCAACGCTTTGGACACGTGGCCAGCAATTGTGCACAGATCTACAGATGCGTAAATTGCAACGACAAACATGGACCAGGAGAATGCGCAAGGATAAAGAATGACAATAACTCGAAGCCATACTGCGTGAATGTGAGAAGGAGGGACATCCAGCCAATTACAGGGGATGCCCGAAATACAAGGAAGTGAAGACAGTGAAAAACAGGCGGAGAGAGCAACAGAAGCAGAAGGAAATATTCGCCAGGGAATCAGTGAGGAATTATATAAAGCCAGGTTTGTCAGTTGCTCAAATTACTAACTCTAACACTAACACTAACACAAAAAAACCCCAACAAATACAGGTGGTACCTAAACCAGCTCCACGCGCCCCTAGGATATACCAGGCCTCAAGAATCTCACAAAATGAGGCAGATAATTTCTGCACGCAAGAAGCGAAAGCCCTCTTCGGATGTGATCTGTTCACTCTCATGGCAAAATAAATAATTTCATTCCTCAATATAGGAAACTTTCTTCCATCGCGGAACGCCAAAGCGCTTATCATCAATTTGCTTTCGGTCTATGTCTAGGGAAATAAGCAAATTGAAGATAATTGCACTAAACTGCAATTCACTTGTGAGGCACAATAAAAGAATAGCCCTGAATTCGTTCCTAGCGGAACAGAAACCCAACTTCGTGCTCCTCTCAGAGACACATCTCAACCCTCGGCACAAACTTGATTCCGAGAAATTCTCCACCATACACTCTAATAAGGCTGAATCATCCCTTGGTACTGCAATACTAATTAGGGATGGGCTCAAATATGAAGAGATAAGGCTCAGACCGCTCTGCAACATGGAGTGCACGGCGGTAAAGTCTCACTAGCTTCACAGGAAACCCTCCTTCTCATCTCCATTTATAATAGATGTGGTGCTCGGGCAGCACAAATAAAGAGAAACCTCAACTCATTAAATAACGTCTCCAAAGATTATACCTACACCGTTATTGGAGGAGATTTTAACGCCAGACACCAAAAGTGGAATGACCCAGTGGAAACAGCAGCTGGAAGGGTCATAGCTAACTGGCTAGATCGAAACCAAGCAAATCATGACCTCATTGTGGTCTCCCCAAGCACCCCAACCTTTCCGCGTTCTGGCTCATACATCGATTTCTATCTTGTTTCTTCAAGCATGATAAGCCTACTTCCACAAATAACAAATTTCAATTGCACGACGCACCATGCGCCATCCGATCACCTTGGCATAGAGCTAACCATCAAACCAAACACGCCAGTGAGAATACTGACCATGGCCCTACCCACCTCCACCACTCTAACAGATGTCAATTGGAACGATTTCCAGAACAGGTTGACCACTCTGTATCAAGGCAACCTTCCTGTCAATAACAAAAACCTCGCGAACTCCGAAATCGACTCACAAATTGAGCTCTTCACGAATTGCTTGCAAAGCAACATAGAATATTTTTCGAAACCAGTTCTCACAAAAAACTACACCTTCAAAAATCTCCCGGCTAGCCTTCAAAGCCTGTACAAGTACAGGCAGAAATTGCGGAAAATCATGAACCGCATCTACCACAGAACTCAATTTCCAAAACGGGGCGTATCAATCTGTGCTATCCCAAGTTAAGTGCTTATCAACAATCATTGATGAGCAAACTAAAATATTCTGTGATGAACAATTTAGGAAAAAACTTGAGAAGATCAAGCCAGGCCCACAAACTTTTGAAAACATAAACAAAGTCTGTTCAAGGAAGCCAAAACTCCCCAAAGTTATCACAAATAGCCAAGATAAAATAGTTCTACCTCAGGAAAAGTGTGATGCGTTTGCTTCATACTTCCAGAATACCTTCAAGGACAACTCAGACCTTAGTAACCCTACCTTTTCTTCAGAGGTCGACAGAAATGTGAACACCTTCCTAACACACGAGACCCTGCCACAAACATTCTTCAGCATGGACAATCCAGCAATTTACCCCGAACAACAAGGCATCTTTACCAACCCTCTCGAACTCTTCGTCTTAACAAAGACAATAAACGGCAAGAAATCTAGTGGTCCAGACAAAATTTCTAATTCAGTTATAAAAAAAACTACCCCCGATAGCTCTGGACTTCCTATCAATGGTATTCAATAACTGCATAAATAACAGCTACTTCCCAGAAAATTGGAAAATTTCACGTGTCTTTCCCATTCCAAAGAAAACTTCGTCTAAGGACATAAAAGAATTCAGACCAATCTCACTGATCTCAAACTTGGGTAAGCTCTTTGAAAAGGTCATAAAACAACAAGTCCTCAACACTTGTGAAGAGAAAAACATCCACCAGGAAACTCAATTCGGCTTCAAGCCAAAACACTCCACACTCCACCCATTACTCAAATTCCACACAGATGCCACCAACGCTCTGAACAAAAATGAGTGCATTGTAGGCTGCTTCCTTGATGTTGAGAAGGCTTTCGACTCAGTATGGACAGCAGGGCTTACCTACAAATTAAATCAATTCGGATTTCCCACTCACCTAACCAGATTAATCCACAGTTTTCTTAGTTCAAGAAAATTTTATGTGGAGCTTGAAAATCACAAATCGCCACTCAAGGTAGTAGAAGCCGGCGTCCCCCAAGGCTCCATATTAGGTCCAATTCTCTTCAACCTTTACACTTCTGACCAGCCCCCCAATGAAAATGGCACGTCACTTCTTTATGCAGATGACTCTCTCACGTACGCTCAATCTCGTTGCCCGATTCTGGCTATGAAAAAAGTCAACCAATAACTCCAAAAACTCGATGCCTACCACAAAATAATGGGGGATCAAAATAAACGTTCAGAAATCTGAATTGATCTGCATTCGGAGACCCTATACGGGTCGAAACTTGCAACCCAAGAAATCGAAACTAATAGAAGCCACCTATAATGGGGGAATAATCAAGCCCACAGATAATGCCAAGTATTTGGGTGTTAGCTTCAACACACTGCTGCGATTCAATCGCCATGCCGAAGCAGTCATTAGAAAAGCCAACTACGCCTACAGCCTACTCAGCCCTATAATATACGTCAGGGATGGACTCTCAACAAACACAAAACTGTTACTCTATAAGCAACTTATCAGGCCAATTATCACCTATTGTTTCCCAATATGGCACACCATCTCTTCTACCTACATGGAAAGCCTCAGCATACTCGAAAGGAAAATCTTAAGAGCATGCACAGGGCTCCATAGAAGAAGCGACGGTAAACGCTTCCCAAACAGGGTAATCTACGAAGCAGCCAACATCACCCCAATAAAGGAGTATCTCTTCGAACTTGCATACAAACAAGTCGACAAAGTTCCTAACCACCCGAACCCAGTTATAAATAACCTGCCGGACCTTCTCGCTCCAGCAACATTTAAATACCTTTCACCCCTGCTCTTAACAGTGCCCGAGGCTAGAAATATCTACCATCTACATGATGGTAGATTAAGTTTCTACGACCACAAAGGTGATTACTACCGCGGGTAGTCACTTCGTGCCACGTTTAATCAGAGAGTGTCTCTGAAGCACACCAATTCTTAGGAACCATCGAATCCTAAATTCTCCAAACTCTCCACCTCCTATCCCCCCTTTTCTCCTATTCCCGTCATCCCACTAACAACTAACTCCTAAGAGAGAATGACACATAGCATGGCTGATATAGCGCATCATCCGTGGAGAAAAAAAAAGACAGCGAAACGAAAAGTTTCAAAAAAATACTAAGGACAACTGTCAACATGAGGACAAGAAACGACATCAAATCGGACTAAGGGCTAAAGATGAGCCCCAAGGATCAAAAGAAGAAAATAACGAGAACATCGAGGGAAATGACGACAAACCAAATAAAAATTCGGCGCAAAACACACTTGACTTGACTTGACTTGACTTGATAGTAATAACTCTAACAAGTCCATCAGAGCCTGGATGCAGGAGGAAGTCTGTCATCTCGTATGAGAACTAAAAGTCCGGGCCGAAGCTTATGTTGTTGTCGTAGCCATTTTGTCGTTCTTGCAGATTATTTAAATATTCTGCAGGCCAGCGTTTCCAGAAGTGGTTGTACATATCCGTAACCAGTTCCATCTTGACAGTCGATTTGGATTAATAGACTCATCTGTAGATTCTGGAATGGTGAGAAGAGTATCACCAATCAAGAAGTGCCCAGGTGTAAGAACTTCAAGGTCGTCAGCATTGGGACTCATTGGGTATAGCTGTCGAGAATTGAGACACGCCTCCATTTGTGTGAGAAGTGTATTGAGCTCTTCAAAAGTGAGACTGGAGCTTCCGATGACACGCTTAAAATGATGCTTTACGGCTTTCACCCCTGCTTCCCATAGACCACCGAAGTTTGGAGCACTTGGCGGAATGAAATGCCATTCAGTTCCTTGTGAAGTTAGTAGATGAGTTAGTTGAGGTGGCAGTTTAGACTGGCAGAGAAAGAATGACCGTCGTAGTTCCTTCGAGCTACCAACAAATGTAGTAGCATTGTCGCTGAAAATCTTTCTGCAGTATCCTTGTCGGGCTGTGAATAGCTTGTAGGCGGCGATAAAAGCGTCACTGGTTAGGTCGGACACCAGCTCTAAATGAACGGCTTTAGTAGGCATACAGACAAACAAAGCAATATAGGCTTTATGCGCTGGGCGTTCTCGTCCCGGACCACAACGAACAAGAATAGGACCTGCATAATCTAATCCACTATGCAGAAAGGGACGGTTGTACTCGCTCAGGCGGAAGAATACTCATCAGTTGTTGCTACGCAAATGATCTGTACCTGAAACACGTCATGCAGCGACGAACAAGGCTTTGAACAAGATCTCTGGCTCCAAGAATCCAGAACTTTTGTCGAATTTAGCACAGGTTAGTTGGACTCCTTTGATGAGCATTACGCACGATAAGAGCTGATAATGGACTTCCTTTACTTAATGCAAATTGATGTTTTGAGTCATTAAACATAGAAGCGTTTTACAATCGTCCACCTACGCGAAGAGTCGAAGAAGTTACTGTCTCAAAATATGGAGACAATCGAAGAATTGATCTACTTGCTGATATAGTTCGCCCTCTTGAAAGGTTCTGATATTCTTTAGGAAAAGCAATTTGTTGATCACATTGAACCCAGAATAGAAGAGCATTATGGATTTATTTGGGTGTTAGATCTCCGGTCTCGCGGCATTTAAGCGATTTGTGAACAGTTACATTGTGATGAAATCTAAAAATCCAAGCAGTGACGCTTAAAAGTCGATTTAAGGATGAGTATCTTAATATTAGAATCTATCGTTGGATTGGCGTGAAGGTCATTGCTGCACTTGTAATAGGTGATTTTTCTTCAAGATCTGTTTCAACAATATTAACAGGTCGCGTTGGAAGTTGCGGCCATGCAGTTGATGAAGATTTCAGCCACTGCGGTCCTTCCCACCACAGCTGATGGGTTACTAGCTGAGGAGCAGGAATTCCTCTTGATGCAGTCAGCTGGGTTACTGTTTGAAGGTATGAACTTCCATTTTGCAGTTGGCACAAGCTCCAGAATTTGACTCGATCGATTTGCAATGAACGTCTTCCATTTTGACGGCTGAGCTTTTAGCCACGTGAGTACGGTCAGTGAATCCGCCCAACAGTTAATTGGAATGCTTTCGAGAGCTAAGGTTGATTCCAAGCTGTTGACTAGCTTAGCTAGTAGATGAGCACCCATTAACTCCAATCTGGGAATCTTACTGGCTTCAACGGGGCAAGTTTTGTTTTTGCACATTGGAGCGATATTTGGACCTTATTATAGTCCTTCACTGCTCGAAAGTAGACCACAGCTGAAAAAGCTTGTTCTGATGCGTCAGAGAATGCATGAACCTCATAAAATTTCGTCGAAGAATGTATACCAATCCACCTTGGAATAGAGATCTTCTGTAGATATTCGAGTTCTTGTCGGAAGGTTATCCATTCACGAGCAATATTTTGGGGAAGAGGTGTATCCCAGTCTAGCTTTTTGTAACCATAATCTCTGGATCATAGATTTCGCTATTAGAATGGTTGGTGAGATGAATCCTAGGGGATCATAGAGCTTAGCAACATCCGAAAGAAGCGTTCTTTTGTAAAGTATGCGTGGTAAATCTGGTATTGTCAGTTGAAAGTTAAAGCGATGTGATGATGGATTCCAAAAAAGGCGAAGTGTTTAGATGACTGCTTCCTTTGATAAGTTTACTTCGACGCTGGATCCCTGAGCTCCAATCAGTTGTAAAGTTTCGTCAGGGTTAGAAGCCCACTTGTGCAATTGCAAGCCGCCAACTTTAAGAATGTCGACTAGTTCACGTTGAGCTTTGACGGCCAACTGAAAAGTGTCAGCCCCAAAGAATACATCATCCACGTAGAAGTGATTTCGAATTACCTCTGACCCAATTGGATATGTAACCTTTTCATCCTCTGCCAGTTGTAGAAGCGTCCGGATTGCCAGATACGGAGCGGATGATTTACCATAAGTAACGGTAAGAAAGCGATGATGATGCTTGTCGCCATACTATTCTTTGAAGATCACAATCTCTTCTGTTTACTCTAATCTGCCTGTACATCATCCTGATATCTGCAGTAAATGTGACTAAGTGATGTCTCCATCGTAAGATTATTACACAAAGATCGGATTGTAATGTTGGTCCAATGGCCAAATAATCTTTCAGCGATAATCCTCCTTTTGACGGTTTTGATCCGTTAAAAACTACACGAAGCTTAGTACTGACATTGTTTTCTCGTAACACACCATGATGGGGAAGGTAGAAGTGGCAAGCAGGTTGATGATTGCCCTGTTCGTCGGAGATTAATTCCATATGGCTATGATTATGATATTCCTCCATGAAATCAGTATAGCGAGATTTCAAGAGGTTGTTGGAGAGAAACCTTTTTTCCACTATTAATAAACTTCTAACTGCATTTGACAATGAATCACCAGAAGCTATTTGGTTGGTTTATTCATGGCGAATAGGTAGTCTTACTATATATCGACCATCTGTCTCTCGTCGAGATGTGGTCTTATAGAAGTCTTCGCAGGTTTGGTCCTCTTCTGTAAGAGTTTTTTGAGTAGATGGAACCTCCTCTAGTTGCCAAAACTTTTGAAGAAGAACTTGTAATTGGTCGGAAGAACTATCTGGATAGGTGTGAGGTACGTTAACTTCAGATAGCTCTTGATATGGTTGGGTATCAATAGGTCCTGATAAAATCCAGCCAAGGGATGTCTCTTGCGCCATTGGACTGCCATGTCGTATTCCATCTCGAATTAGCAGATTGTAGATATCAGTGCCAATAATTAGATCGATGGAAGTATTGTCAGTAAATCTTGGATTGGCTAGATGTAAGTCCTGAAGATGTGAGAAATTGGTTATTTTCCTCATAAGAGGAATTGATATCTTCGATAGTTTAGGCAAAACTAATGCAGCAGTTTGTAACGAGAAGTTCGGCTCGGCACCAGATTGAATGATCACAGTAACTATAGATTTCACAATTCCGCTTGATGATCCTACACATTGCACAGGAATGTTGACTTTTCTTGAAGGTAACTGTAAATAAGTTGCAGTAAATGACGAGACAAAGGTGGCTTGTGAGCCTTGGTCTATTAGTGCAAGACTATTGAGCGTCTTCATTGCATGTGTAGCTAGAAGGATTGTGCGTGGCCTATGTGTTATCTTCATATTAGTAGTAAGCGCTGTTATGTGATCAGCAGTATAAGACGAAGCTGAATTTAAATTAGATGCAGATTGGTTATCTCTATCTGGCTGCATCGAAGAAACAGCATTGGTAGCACAAGTAGACGAGCCAGCTGGCCTATAAGGAACAGAATCCTTTTGTTGTAAATGTAACATCGTGTGATGCTGTTGATTACACTGCTTGCATCTGGTGTGTGACAGGCAATTGTCAAATTAATGATCTGACCGCTTATCCACGAAGTCACGACGCTGAAACACAGCTTGCTGTCGAAACGAAGGACAGACGAGCAGCTGATGCTTTCCAGTACATTTCGGACATTTACTGAATTTTGCCGTGACTTTATTAGTAGCGACATGTACTTTGAACGGTGGAATCCTGCTTGACGGCTGCTAGAACATAGTCTTATTGTTGTTCTTCGGATGAGTTGCGCTAACATTGATCGCTTCAAGTGTATTAAGGCGATTCTGCAAGAAGTTACATAATTGATCAAACGTAGGAAGAATAGTGGTAGAGCTCAAAGTATTTTCCCAATCTTTCATTGTAACTGGATCTAAGCTTTGCACGGTACTAAAGACTAGCCAGTCATCCCAACTTTTCACTGTACGGTTTAATTAAAGACTGTAATGCTTTACAGCTTCATTTGTACCATCATAAAGCTGACGTAGACTTTCAGCTGATTCGCTTGGCATTGATGGTAACTAAGATAGGATGTGACAAGTAGTCGAGGGTTTTGATATCTATCACAAAGTAACTACCATGCTGTGGCATAGTTGGTATCAGTGATCACGGTGTTCCGTAGCTGCTGCTCAGCTGAACCAGAAAGACTAATCTTCAAAAAATAGAGTTTCTGGGATCTGAGTCAATAAGACTCTTAAATATGTCGTGGAAAGCTGGTCACTCCTTTAAATCTCCACTAAAGCGAGTGAGTTGAATTTTGGGAAGATTAAAGGTGGAATTGTTGGCCCCTGCAGTACTTTGGCGGTTGGTAGAAGAGTCAGGATAATCAGGTTTAAGTTTCTTTACCATCTCTTTCAGTTGGCTATATGCTTCACAGTAAATTAGCTCAGTAGTCTCATACTGATTTTCTTTAAAATATGGAGACGCGAGATCTTCGCTAGTGAAATCTGATATAAGCTCCTAATGAGCAGACTGAAAGTTATCCGAATATTTGTTCATCAAGTCAATTCTAATTTGAAAGAAACTTTCATTGAACTTCTCTTTCTCACTTTTCTTCGTATTATCCATAATGTTTTCGATACGAGTCATCACCTGTGTTTGTTTTCGAATTAGCTTTTCCGTTTTAAGTTCGCTGTAATGCCAAAATAAATGATATGACTGTGTGAGATGAACGTAATTGTTTCAAATTATCCGTCAGTGCAAATGCCATCAAAACTGTCTCAAAATATGTAAGTTGTACTACGTACAATTTTTCGAGACTACTAGGTGAGTGTCAGGTCCTCTAGAATGCTCTTAATGAATAAACCCAATTTTGCATAAGCACAGTCAGGAGCAACTGATTATAAACGTTTAATTACACGCACTCGGCACGAATTCCAATCAAAGGTCGCTTCGATTGAATGAACTTTTGTAATAAATAATTTTCCCGTTTTTCACTTTTGCCCGGGTTTCGGCACCAAATGTTCTTTCCATGTGAGGAAATGTATGAAGGGATATAGCGATTGCAAAAATACACAAAAATTTCGATTTTAATTTAAATGATTTTATTATAAGCAAAATATGGCCTAATTGAACTATCGAAAAGAAGTGACATTAAAAACAACAATTGACAAAATTTAAAGAAAACTGCTAACTGAGATGTATAGACAATTCTTTTTAACAAGAGAAATAGACACAGTAGTGAATCACAGTAACAATGAGATTCAGCGATGCTAACAGCAGTGCGATTATTACATTACACATGATGGGTACAGCTTTGTTAATAGATTTACAGATGTTGTTGTTGTTAACAATAACCATAAAAAAGGTATTTGAAAATGGTGTTAATATTCACTCCACGCGAATAAAGCATTAGAAAATTAGGGCGCGTGTACTGTAGTGTTAAACTGAAGGCTTTGAAGTTCTTAAATTCAATATGGAATGCTGAAGGTGATGACATGGCTTCCAAAAATAATGGCAGTTTATTTATAAAATGATGGTGGTGGTATTTGCGAAATCGCAAATACAATTGTAAATGTACATTCCTTAGAAGGGGTGTATGACACCTTCTTGAACAACGTTTAAAATAAAACGTGAGTAAGCTAATGTGGAAGTTATAGAACCTTGGATTGAAGGTCTTAAAGTCATTAAAAAATATGGCAACCTGTGTCTCCTTAAACAGCAGCACTATAATAAGAATCCTTCCAATATATGCATATACACTAAGGTGTCCCTTATATGAACTTTTTTTTTCAATTTTAAATGCATACCCTCTATATCATTTATAAATACTACACCCTATTTAGGTATGAAATTTATTACAACTGGTGCCGACCGAGCCACAAAGCTTTTTAAAAAAAAGTAATTTTTCCTAATATTTGGTGTATCTACCAGATGAATAAAATTTTAATAAATGAAGTAATTTAAAGTCAAAATGCAATTAAAAATAGTATTTTATTAGTAAAACATAAAATAATAAAAATTAGCCAGGGTAACTTCGTTTTAGGGTCTGTTTTTTACAGTCTGGATACAAATTTCTATGTTCCTGAACACAGCGCAAAAGGAACAAAAGGAATTGCTTTTGGTCTTCTTTAGCTCTGATTAACTCGTGAAAGTCTTGCATCAATTTGACAGCTCTTTCAGCAGTGTCATTAACAACCGTCAGACGACTAACTCTTCTTGTAGCTTCTATATAAGCAACATTATTTTCCCATGAAGATACACTTATCTGAAGAAAACTGTCGTCGATTTGCAGTCGAGATAATAAATGTTTGCTCTTCTCAGACCCAAAATCACCCAACGTCTTATCTGCAACAAAAAAAAATAAAGTTCATTTCGTCAATAACGAAGTAATAAAAAGATCACAAAAAATATTTATCAACTTACCAAATATCGAGTTGGACATTTCTTATTTCGATGGGATATATCGTTTACCAAAATCTGAGATTTTATTCCTGTTTCAGTTGGCAATCATTTCCATCTTTGTTTGGTTATCAACTTCATTATCGAAGAGTGACAACTTGACTGTTTTTTCACATAAATACCACAGGTGTCGGCCAAACTTACTTAGGGTTGTTTTAGAAACAGTTGTGTCAACTTTTTAGTAATTCTTTAACGTCTTCAACAAGCATAAATCCTGATTAGGTGCTTTTATCGCCACTGTGCATTCGAGCCAAGGTTTTACATATACTGTGACAATAAACAAGCAAAGATCTTGCAGGGCATGTTTGTCCTTCGCGGTTGCTTTCAACTGAGACTGAAGTAAACATATTTTTAAAGAGCAAATCGCTCTTGCCATCCATCTTGCCTGATGCATAGCTCCAGGAGGCCTAATTTTCATTTTCTTCTCTGGATCTCCTCCCAAAAATACTATGCATAGTTCGATCAGTTCCCGATAATCATCTCTTATGATAACATTGTTCAGTTCCGTTGTATAAAACGTTAGCAAAGATGTAATGTTTATATCAGAAAAATGTTGTGTTACGAAATCTGTGCACAGTTCGATCTAATTGGGATCAATATTTTTCCAGTTGTCTCTAAACTGTTTGAAGAGCGGGAAATGTGGACTGCTAGTGACTTGTTTGATTTTGGTTTCGAACACAATTCTAAGAACTAATTCATAAACATGATGGCGACAAGCGAAAAGTAGGAGTTCCCTTTCTAAGTTTTAGCTTGCTCATTCCCAGAAGAACTCTTGAGTTTTGATACTGCAAGAAGTTGCAGTACCAAATGAAATGAGTATTGGCAGGCGTTCTTCTTTTGAGCTTCTCATATCTAATACTGGTAACAGTTTTCTAGCCCAATGAACTATGACTACGTCAAGCACGTCGTCCTGAAAACAAGTGTTTATAGCTTCTGCCCTGATTTTTCTCATCTGTGTTCTAGTTCGTTGAATCGAGGACTTGTTTATTGGAAGTTCGTCACAGATCTACGACCGCCTGAAGGATGTAAATGCGATCTCTTATGCTTAGCTGGCATCTGTCTAAAGTTGCAACTAATTTAGGAGTGATCAAATCCTTTCTTCCCCTTTTGGAACTCGTTTCACGTTGTGGTTTGAGTTAAACCATTTGCAAGTTGACTCCAGAACTGACAATCTCTTCTGCATCGTCTGAATCTTTAAGAAGGTGAAAGTTTTGTGAAGAAGAAGTTGACGCATCCTCCATTTGTTTCGGTTTTCTTCTTCTAATTTCCGTTACCTTGTCCTTTCTTCTTTATCCGCTAACTTTTTGTCTACAACGGCTAACCATCCTGGACGCCCTGGCTCTCTCTGTTTTAACAAAAAAATTTTGTCTACTTCTATTTTCATTCTTTCAAAGTCAGCATGGCAATATCAAATATGTTGTCCAGCACTCTTTCAAAATTATTTTCACGGCTCTTATAAATGTCCTGAGCTTTCTTAGAATTTTTTTGCAGCTCTCTCCAAACATAATATAAATCAACGAGTTTCTTCACACTTTAGGAAATGCTTTTGTGGAAATTCTTGCCTTTTCCCAAAATATAATTCACTCCCGAATCACAAGATTTGTACTTTCACTGACAGTGAGTTTGACTTCGCGAATATTATAAAACAAGACTGCGAGAACTTGTCGCTTAGATGGTAATTTTGCGCCATTTATTTGGTGGCTGAGCATTCCGATTAAGGAAACAATTTGTTTATCTTTTCGTAATTCAAGCAACATTTTCAATAAATATACTACAGCATTCTTATTAATTGAAAAATATTATAAGAATGGCTAATGTGATTGGCTGCTGGAAGATATTTATTGTTTGATGACTACTACCGTGGAGACTGCTTGGTCGGGTTTTTGGAGGGGGATTTCCACCGCCGCGCCGGCCGCATCAATCAGCGGCAGATACATAATTCTTACAATCGATTCCCGGAAGAGTATTTGAAATTTTACATTTTCATCTGTGGTTTCTTTTTGACACAAAACAATGACAAATAAATAAAGTAGTGGAGGTCGTAGTGCCAAACCGGCGCATTCCACGGCGCGTAACTTGTATGAACTTCGTTTCAAACGCAAGTCGGTACGGGTTGCCGTAAATAAAAAGAGCTCATATTTATTTTCAGAGTAAGTATATTGGGTTAATACGAAAATATCTAGGACGTATGCGTAAAAAAAAGAACTTCGAAAAATAAGGGACACCCTAATATACACATTCACATTCAAAATTTTTTTCCAATATGATTTAATATGCGTGACACTAACCATCCATAATTTCTGCTGTACTTCATTTGAAGGAGCATTTTCTTATAAATAGAAAAATCAAAGGAAACAAGACTTACATTTTAAGGGTAACGGGCTTTAAGAAGATTAATGATTTTCCTTATCGAAGGCGTCACATCACATCTCTCTTTTCCTGACTTCTAATGTAAATACCGTCAACATCATCATCATCATCAACCATTTGCGTCACATCTTCGAAATGAATAAGTGATTGAAACAAGACTCACTGTAGAGTTGTTTAAAAAAAAACTTTCCCAAATGTGATATATCCCCACTCGTCCTTCTCACAAAATATTCCAGAATTCTATGGAGAACATGACAACAAAGTCTAAACGGAAAAATTC
The DNA here is from genome assembly GCA_963930735.1 of Dioctria linearis. Taxonomy (NCBI): domain Eukaryota; kingdom Metazoa; phylum Arthropoda; class Insecta; order Diptera; family Asilidae; genus Dioctria; species Dioctria linearis. Next base: position 275,497,853 of record OZ005740.1, on the reverse strand, counting down.
TATTGTTCTGTTCTTGCTGTGTTGAAAAAATTGTTCAATAAAAGAGGAATATTAGAGCTTCGGGAACATAAATTCATAATAATTTAGACGGAAAGAATCATTATATAAATTATCTAATAAAATAATTTGTACAGAAACATATGGAAATATGAAAATATTCGCACGAAAGACATTTCCTAATTTTTTTCCCCATAATGCTGTAATGGAAGTCCGATCGGGCTTCCATTGCATTTCACTCACGCCTGGGGAAGTTTTTGCCTCTATTAGAAAAAATCCTTATGTGAACTTGACACCACTGCAAATGGTTTGAAGATCTGCTCTGCATTATGACTGGAACATGCTTCAAATTGGGTCTGTACACAGAATTTGACTTATTGTCAGACAAATGACGGATTAGCGTTGGGGGTTGTGTGACTTTATCGGGTATGTATGATAGATGGGGTGATGTATGATCCACATAATTGATTACGTTCCCGAGAAGTTACATCAAGTCCTTTACGACTATGTGACCTGGTACTTATGGATATGAAGTAAGACGCATGGAGAACACGATAGTGAGCACAAATTCTGAGCCTATATATATAGTATATTTCCAAACTCGATACCAAGTCACTTCTATCTTTTTAAAATATTGCTGGCATATTCTTGTAAATCCCTTATCACATCTATTTAACTGGGCTCTGTGGATGGGTATATTTCCATTACCATAGAAGTTATCCTATATCCTATACACAAAACAGGTAGAAAATATGATATAGCAATATTGCCAAGCTTTTTGCCATTCCTAAGCTATTTGAAGCGATTGTATGTGATCCTCTTTACTTTCACTGCAAACATTTATTAACTACAAGGCAGCACGGTTAGTGAAGACGCGATCAACTTATACTAATCGGGTTGAGTTAACTTCGCTGTGTGTCAACTCTATGGAAAATAGAAACCACGTTGACTAGCATCTTCACGACTTCAGTAAGGCCTTCTATAAATATTCACACAAGCTGTTGCCATAGACAAACTAATAACACAAATAAGTATGTAAATATATAGATAACGAATCGAATAGGAAAATTGAAAGCCAGAAGTCATATATGTACATGTTGCGAGTCAGTTAGAAAAATTTGCAACTCTCGAATATAAAATCGACGCCTCAACTGTTTGGCACAATTTTACTACACTTTTTTCTTAGAAATGTACTGGACATTTTTTCTCTGAATTTTACTAGAAATTTGTTCCTTAGAAGTTTTATGCATGATTGGAGGCTGACAACGGTAGAAGAAATGAATGCTTATTGGAAATTGGAGGTCGACAAAAGCATAAATGAAAGTATTGAATGAAAATCACTCCAATCGGCCACCAAAGCGAATAAAAATTCTACCGAAACATTTTCTATAAATTTCTAAAAGAAAAAAAACTTTTTGAATATTTACGCAACTACACTCATAAAAATTGTTGTCGGCTTCCAAAAATGCGTATAAATTTCTAAGAAAAAATTGAGGGCGTGCCTACATCAGGTCGAGATAGCGTTGATTTTTTGTTGGAGCGGGGCATTGCAGTGCTCTGCAAAAGATAGAAACTTGGGTAAACGCCTGAATATTAAGAACATTTTCTGTTAATAGCTAAATTTCTTAGCTACAGTTTTCGCCATAGCTAACTAACTTGGTTACCAGAAATATTTATAAGGCTTTGATTTTTCTGATATTCGTTTTTCATCTGTATATTTACTTATTTGTGCTTATAATATTCCAGCGGGAAAAATTGTCAAGCCTTCCAATGGAAGCCTTGTGGGAAGCAAAGAACTTTTTCTTAATTGCTTCCATGTTAGTCGCATTCATGATAGAGATTACTCTATAGGATTTTTTACCGGGTTAAACTTATATTTGCTGAAGAAGGAACTTTTTTTGGATTCTCCGGTAAAAGATAACAGCATACGCATCTGCGCTTACAGTTCGGCCTATCACATGGACTATCACGAACTCGTGATCGTCGCTGATTCTATAGGAAAACAGAAGAAGATTCAATTATTATTCTCATTTTTTTTAAGTATCTCATCAGTTTTAACTTATTCCTGGAATTCATCCGACACGTTGTCGTCAGAGTCAGGAATGTTTTTATATATCTTTAACTTATCAACGGGACATATCCCTGTATATTTCTTTCGCGACCGTGTCGCGCCGGGTAAGTCTTCAATAACGTAACGATCGTGATCTAAAACTTTAGTGACCACATATGGTCCACTATAATTTCGGCAGTAGCTTTCTACTTGCCCCTTCATTCGATCCCTTTGACCATCGAACTAAAACGTATTGTCCAGCTTCGTAAGCCGGTGCTGAAGTACGTTTACTATCATAATTTTTCTTTTGGTAGGCTGGGTATCTCCATATCGTTAAGGAAGCCTCTGTTTTGACCTCGTTCAGGTCCTTCACATCATCCTGACATACCTCGTTGGCAATGTAAGAATCGTTTGGACTTCGGGGGTGAACCCTAAGAGAAGTTCTATGGCGATTTACCTGTGGTTTTATTAATTATAACGTTCAAACCCCATTGTATAGACAGAATACTCTTGTCCCATTTGGTTTCATCTTAGTGAAATATTGCGATCGAGCTTAGTATTGTCCGATTACACCTCTCGGCCTGGCCATTTGCACGAGGTGTTGCTGTGGCGTTAAGTATCCTTTTAATGCCCAAACAATTGCAATATTGAGTGAACCTTTCACTCGCTTTCCAGCGGGAACCTTATTATAGATACACGCTAAGCAACGCGAAATGTAATTCTTAATATATTTACGTATTGTAACGAACCAATATTTTCTTTTTATGTATTCTAACGTCTTCTCCAAGGAAAAATGACCTACGTTGTCATGATGACACATCACAATTTCTCTGCGTGAACTTCTTGGTACAACCTATCGTTTGCCCTCTTCGGTGATTTTATATAACCTGTTATCCTTCAGTGCGTATTCCTTGTGTATTTCCTGTTCATCCTTCGTAGTAGGGTTGCGAGACAAAATTTCTATTAGCTGTTTGCATTTGTCATCTGCTAATTGAGCCGCAAGCACCCAATCCTCATTCGTGATATCGATTGTCAAAACAGCATCCTTTATTGACAAATTAACCGGATTGCGACTTAATGCGTCAACATGATTCATCTTGGTACCAGGTCGATATTCCACTGTGAAATCAAAATCTAAAAATGCGAGCCACCATAGCGCTATTCTTGGGACCAAATCACGTTTTACGAATGCACGTCTAACAGAACTGCAATCTGTAAGTACTTTAAAGGATTTTCCTGTTAGGTATACTCTAAACGGTTTAAGAGAATCCACTACAGCTAGTGTCTCCAGCTCATAGGAGTGGTATCTTTGTTCTTCCTTAGCAGTGGATCTACTATAGTATGATACCGGTTTTAAGTTTCCATTCGATTGTTTTTGTAAGAGTATTCCTCCAATACCTATTTTCGACGCATCTGCACGTAGCTTTGTTTCAGCCTCATGGTCGTACAGAGCGAGTACTGGTCTGTTGGTTAATCTAAGTTTTAATTCACGAAAAGCGTTTTGTTGTTCTCCAATCCATATGAATTTGCTATCTTTTTTTTTAGCAATGTAGTAAGTAGCGAAGCAATTGTAACAAAACTTTTAACAAATTTTCTAAAATAACTTGCTAGACCTAGAAATTGGCGCAACGTATGTATGCTAACTGGCTTTAGGAACTCTGAAATTGCTGATATTTTCCTTTTACTTGGTTGAATACCTTTCAATGTGATTTCATATCCCATGTATTCCATTTTCTTTTCAAAAAAAAAAACATTTTTCCATTTCTTCAATGTCAAATTAGCCTTACTGAGGCACTTAAATACTTTCTCCAAGGATTGGAAACAATCATTGATATTTGCTGCAGGTAGCAGTAGATCGTCCATATATGCCCAGACCGTACTAAATCGCAAGTCACCTAGAATAGAATTTATAGTTCGCTGAAAAACAGCTGGTGCATTAGCCAACCCGAAGGGCATGCGCAGATATTCATAATGTCCATCGGGTGTTATAAATGCTGTTTTTGCTATAGAGTTTTCTTCTATGGGGATTTGGTGATATCCGCTCATTAAGTCTAAGCTAGTAAAGAATTGGCAACCTTTTAATCTTTCTAGTTGATCGTCTATTCTAAGTAGTGTATAACTATCCTTTATTGTGATTAAATTTAATTTTCGATAGTCCACACACATTCTATACTCGCCTGTTTTCTTTTTTACTAGAAGGATCGGACTGCTATATGGCGATGTGGATTCTCGTATAATTTTATTGTCTTTCAGATCATTAATAATATTTCTAACTATTTCTCGTCCCGAGTATGACATTCGGTAGACTTTATAAACAACAGGTTTTTCTTCAGTCAGCTTTACCTTCATCTCATAAGTATCGGCAAAACAATGACGATATTGATTTATCAATCTCAATAACTTTATTTTTACATTTTCACTTAAATTTTCATCTACCTGACTTTCAATATCTTTCATTGTAAACAATTCTAATTTATTTATTTTTGATATAGAGTACTCACCGACAAATCCGCTTGTTCGTCTTCGCATGGGATTCCTCTTGCGATTAATTGATCTTTTTAAACGTTATTTCTGCGCTTGAGGTATTTAATATCGATAAAGCGCCTTCCCTAGCTGTTGTTACACACCTTGAGACCAAATATGCACCTTTGGGGATAGGTACATGTCGCAATTCTATATATACACTGCTGTTTGAGTCTCCGTTCACGCGAATATAACCAACACTATTTGGTGGAATCATTTGAGCTTCTTTTGCCCATAACGCAACTTTTGCGGGATTTAAGCTTTCGATTTGGGGAAGTTCCACATTATCTTTTCTAAAAACTCTTATTTTATTATTATTTGTTACTATAGTAATGTCTTGATTGTTTAAAAATGTTTGCCCAATAAGTACCGGAACACTCTGAATACGATTTGGCGCTACTAAGGCAACCAGCGTTACTTCAGCCAGATCGACTTGTAATTTTATATTTACTTCACCAATAACTTTTGTAGATCCTCCTGCATAACCATTTATCGCTAAATCACATCGTTTATTGTTTAACATTAATTCCCTAGCATTTTTCTCTCTAATTAACACTCCGCCGCAACCTGTATCGATGTACCCGCGTATATTAACTCCGTTTATCTTGCATTCTGTGAAATAGCACGCACTTGTCTTGGAAAGCATGTTTTAATTTATAGCAACTATTTGTCGTATGTCCTAATCTATTACAGTTTTTACGCTCTAACTTTGGTTTTTCGCACTTAGAAGAGACATGTCCCTTTTCATTGCAATTAAAACATTTAATTGCTTTCGATGACTCTTTATCCTGAGAAAATCTTACTTTATTGTGACGTTTTTACTGCATTTTTGATCTTTTCACAGTTATCTTTTCTTCTTTTCTAGAGTACCTGGAATTGTATTTCGTCGCTGATGGAACACTTGAAAGAAGCTCACCATATAGCTCTTTTGGACTCCTATAACGACCGGTATGTGCACCCGTTTGAATAGTCTGATCTTTTGTCCCATCAATTACACAGGAGACTGCGTCTTTTCCAGTGGTTTTACATGCCTGAACAAGACTCATCTTCGCGAATTCGTATTCGGTCATCGATGATTCTTCCTCTCGCTTTGTACGGCAAGCCTCAAATTCTGGAATGCAATCTGCTCTCACTGTACAACGTATGGAACGTTCACCTCGGCTACTTTCACTTCGCCTAACATAAGTTTCTATTAACAACTCTAAGCGAGTGAGGCGTTCACTTACTTCCTTACTTGAGTCATCTTTTGCAGGAGAATGACGTTCATTCATACTGCCACTTCTTTTGCCACCAGCTCTTGCTAGTGAGTAAGAACGACGTTCGTCCTGCCGTGAATTGCGTTTTTCGCGGTTGTATTGTCTCTCATTACTGTGATCACTCTCGCGTTCTGCGGCATCTATACTTGCACATCACGTTCTTTTATTACGATTCACGTGATCACGCCGTGAGTGACAACTTTCTACGGAGCTCGAACGTCGCGATCTTTTACCGCGGGGCATTTTAATTATCTGTTGTCACTATCACTTTTATTAATATCTGTTTTCTTAATCTACACTAGGAACTTTATCCCACTGTTATTCTATCACAAAAAAATTAAAACCAAAAACACCGTTTGCCGCCAAGAACGTATATTTTCCGAGTGACTAAATCGTTCATAAAAACATCCTTCTGCTTCCTTTTACCTGTACTTCATTTTCTTATACATTTTATCTTAATTACTTATTCTAAGAAAATCACAATGCGTCGCCAGGTTTTATTGTTTGATGGCTCGTCCCTTAAGATCTCTGGTAAAAGGTAACAGCATACGCATCTGCGCTTACACATTATTGCATTAAAGCATATTTCAAATTAGCTCCAATTATGTTACACTAAGTTTATGTATTTTATAAAACTTCATTCCTTTGACTACACTTCCACGCCCGTATTTAGACGAAATAATGGTTTCGAAATGGAATAGGATAATAATTCCAACAAAGGAAATAAAGGTACGCAAAACATAAGACTTGATATCAGCATTTCAAAAAAGGTTTTTGTTATTTCAAATAATTACAGTTAAAGCAAATAATTGGCGAGACACACTGTATACCTCGAAAAAATATTACAACAGATATATCCTAGAAGTACTAAACTGGATAATTTCCAATAAAAACTCTCGAGGAATTGAAAAACATGTCCGATTTTCCAGAACAACAATTAGTGAGTTAATTTATTTATTTATATGATATTTAAAGCACCTATCGAAGCAAAATTCATACTTTTTATTTTCTCTGTTAGATTACAGCAACCCTTTGCGGTCGAACATCGAGTCCCACTCGACAAAGAATTTCCTGGCACCAGGTGCAATGTCGAGTGTGGCTCGACAAAGTTTTTAATCTTAAAAGCAGACTAGTAAAATAACGGTATTGTCTTTCTTTCGACGAATGAAACGGGAAATATTTCACGGAATTCGCAGGCACTTGTAAAGCAGATACGTTCACGGAAAGAGAACGGTTTATTATTTTGTTTGTCGGTTGGGCTTTTGGCTGTTTTGCTCATTAGAGTTGTTGATGGAAGTATTGAAAGTATACAATAAGTCGTGTTAGCATCTTAACTTTTCAAAATTAGTAGTTCTTATGTGAGTAAATTTGCACTTCAGTTAGTTTGTATTTTCTAAAAACAATTTATGTATATATGGATAAAGAGATGCCTGCAGAACTGAGGACCTAAGCAGTGATGATGATGATTATATGTGTGAATTAAATGAAGTTTTTTTAAATTTATCAAGCTAGTATGAAAAATATGCAGGAGAGAGAATTAATTCTGGATCATCATATGCCGAATCTGATACCGATTCCGAATGTGGAATTCAACCAGTTGGAAGTGACAGGAGAATTCTAGATGACGATATTGAAGACGTAGCTTACGAGGATGATTAAAATACAACTGTTGCACAAGAGAACCATGGATACAGGAATGTGACTAATCTGGATGACCCTCCCACTCGACTAAGTTTGTCATTAGGATATAGAATTATTGGATCTAAAATTCCTGGAAATATTGATGCACCCGTTGAATTTTTCAAACTATTTTTTACGCAAGAGTTAATAAGAAAATATATTGAAGAGACAAACAAATATGCAAAAGCTAAAATTGGATCAAAATCCTTATCTCAATACTCCATCTGGCATAAGTCGACGGATGTAAAGGAAGAGGAAATGTGGGCATTTTTAGGAGTTATAATCAACATGTTGTTACTACTTCAACCTGATATGAAGAATTATTGGTCTCAAAAGTTTATAAGCCAGACTCCATTTTTCTCACAAATATTCACGAGAACTAGATGTTTTCAAATATTCTGGATGCTTCACTTAGAAATGGTTGCACAAAATGCGAACTTGAGTTGGCAATTTCCTAAAGTTTACATATGAAAAGTGCAGAGAATTGTTTATTCCCGGTCAAAACCTTGCAATTGATGAAGCTGTTGTTGGTTTCAAAGGCCGAATTGCCTTTATAACCTACAACCCTAATAAAACAACTAAGTGGGGAATCAGAACTTATGGCTTGGTACAATAACAACTGAAAGCCTAATAAGACCAGACCTGCCATTTACTTTCAGAATTGTGATTCACCTTTTCAATAATCTTAGAGAATCTTGGCCAAGCATCACTGGATACTATATTTTCAGTGATAGATTTTATACAAGCGTAACACTTGCCCGCGAGTTCTATGCTCTAAATTGTCACTTAACTGGGACTTTTCAAACATCGCGCAAAGACATTCCAGGCTTCATAAAAAAACCGAACCTCAAGAAAGGAGAGCAAATTGCCTATAGAAATGGTAATATACTTTTACTATCATGGCGCGACAAACGCGTTATCAATATGCTTAGTACTTGGAGCACATCTGAATCTGAATTGGTAACCAAAACATGGAAAGGACCTGGAGGGGAAGACATTGTCGTCCAGAAACCCAGTGTTCTCCACAGCTACACCAAAAATATGGCGGCTGTCGAAACTGCTGACCAATATATTTCTTCCTATTGTTTTTTACGGAAAAAAATAAAGTGGTGGCGAAAACTTTTTTTTTTGGGAATGGAGGTATCAATTATAAATTCATATGTGTTGTACAAAGAACAGTGCAAAAGAAATGGTTCAAAAGTTTTGAGACACATTCAGTTTAGGAGAACACTTGTAAAAGAACTTCTGTGAGATTTCGGAGATGGTATTCAATCAAGAAAAAGAGGCCGATAATCCATGGCGGATCAAGAAGAACGACTAAATGGAAAATTGCATATTAGTATACCTCACCCAGAAGGAAGGCTTAAAGATTGCTTAGTCTGCTCAAACTGGAAAATTACTAGAGGAAGGATGGAATCCACATAGTTTTGTAAAACATGTACCAGAAAACCTGGCCTACACGTGGGAACTTGCTTTGAAAAATACCACACACACAAAAAGTTTAAACTCCATTAGTTAAAATAAAAGTAATCAATAAAACTATTTAATTGTTATTCAGTTTATTTTATACACAAGAATTGGACAATTGTTTCGGAACATACTTCCCACTTCAGTCTTCTTTCCGGAATCTAAGAGCTCCTTTACTGATACCATACTTTGAATTGTGCTTATACTTTACAGTCAATCAATCTACTATCTATTAAGTTTAAGTCTGTTGTAAGCCTCTGTAAGCTAATTAAACTAAAACTTCCGCGAAATTCTTAAATTGTACCTTTGTATCATATACATATGAAATGAATTCAAGAATTGTGCAAATGTACTAGGGTGGCTGGCAACTCTATGTTCTCCAAAATCCACCAATCCTATCTCGAATGTAGACAGTAGGCACAAGCCCCCTCTCAAAAATTTCCTAGATCTGGCACCGAAAAGATATTTGGTTAACATAAAATGAAAAATATAAAAAAATAACCCGGACCTTACTGCTCGGAATACAGAAAATTTATTCGGACCGCAAAGGACCTTTACAATCAAACGTCGAGTCCGACTCGACATAAAATGTCCTTGTAGCAGGTCCAATGTCGATTATTTTAATTTCTGAGTGCCAATGAGCGATTGTAGGATTTAAGAGTTTTAAGGTACTAAGTGTCATGCAAAAATATGAGTTAAACCACAACGGTAGCTTATGAAACGACTAATACTGCAAAACTATTGGACGTAGGATAACAGAGAGGGCAGTGTTCGACAGAGGAAGATTGTACAGAGTAAGCAATCCAGCCAAAAGTGTCCTCTTCCCCGTAAAATGCAAGGAAGGGAGGACATAGACGGGTAACGAAAATCAGTGTATGCCTAGAGAGGGCGCGGCATTGTTTCTAGCGTGGTTTGAGACAAATAAATTACAATGCATCAAGTTCTGCGGTCAATGTAGCAATGTGTATCAATATAGTGCTAATTGTTATTTATACACCTCGTGATTAGTAGCTCCGTCTAGATTTGGATTTAGATTAAGGGACGGGGAATGCAATAGGAACCTAAAGCCTTCAGACTCCAGAGTAATCAATTTTATCAATAAATTTTTCAGGTTTATAATAAGCTAGCGGATACGACCCAGCCTTGGCCTTGTAAATTAAAACTTATACAAAACTGTTTGCTGCGTGGAGATGCTTTTCATTTTTCCCACGGCAACCCAAAACATTCCCAAGATAAAATTACTACAGCATTTAACATCAGCGCCCCCAAAAAACCCTATATATTCATTTTCATGGCAATCCTTTGAAATTGAGAAAATGTCGATCGCCATATTGGATCCGCCAACTTTAATTTTTGAATTTTGGTAGTAGATTCGGGATCAGCGACCCAGAAAACTTAAAGGAACCCGTTTTTATAGCAATCCTTTGCAATTGTGAAATTGTCGGTCGCCATATTGGATCCGCCATCTTTAATTTTCGAATTGTGATAGTAAGTTCGATTTCAGCGACATCGAAAACACAAAAGTAAGCGTTTTCATAGCCATCCTTTGAAGTTGAACGTTTTCAGTCACCATATTGTATCCGCCATTTTAAATTCGACAGGAGTTCCAGGAGTTGAATTTCCAAATATCCCTTCTTAGTGGATGCCTATGACGTGAAATAACCAATATTCTAAATTTCGAGCTTGTAGGATCTATAGCTCTGGAGATTTCATAATGAGAGCGTGAGTATACATATAGATTGATAAATATCAAGAATTAATTCGGACTGGACTATTGGGAATAGGAAAAATTAATTCGGACCGCAAATGGGATAGATGTAAAAATACTTTTTGGTAAATTTTAAAAACTATATGAAATTATTTTTTTTTTGCTTTATACTTCAGACGCAGTAAAAAACGAGAAAAGAAATATGGTTGTCCAAAGTCCGTATATATAAAAATACATTTAGAGCTAAAACAAATCAAAAATAAGTAAACTAAATGAAAGCAGCTTTGATGAGCCTATATATTTTATATTTGTTTAAATCGGAATATTTTACTTACGTTATAAAAACTTTGGTTTATTTTTAAAAAGTTAATGAGCTCATATATACCATGTCTATTGAAAATCAGGCATTACAAATTGCTCTTGTGGAGGCTTGGTGGAAGCGGCAGAAAAGCTACAGTGCTGATTTCTAACAGATTCCATATCCATTGAAAGCAAGGCATTCCTAATTGCTTTTGTGACAGCTTGGGCGATCGGTAGAAAAGCTTTACTGTTGCTTCCTCATAGTGACATGTAATGTTAAAAAGAAATGAGGTGTCCAACGAAAGGCCCTGCATCTACATATGCCTTACGAGTAGAGCTTCCGCTTTAATTCTGCGATGCTTCCTGGGATACAAAGACCCTGGCCACATAGAACAAAAATTTATGCAATACTTTTCTCGAATATAAAATCGACAATACCTCGACGACGCCTCCACGATTCCTCGACAATGCCTCGACTTGCACCTAATGACGTAAACCAGTAATGCCTCGCTCCAATATAAAATCAACGTTGCCTCGACCCTATGTAGGGAGGGCCACAATTTTTTCTAAGAAATTTACAGAAAATATTCCGGCAGAATTTATTCACTTTGGTAGCCGACTGGAGTTATTTTCAGATACAACGTGTACCGCTGCCGGCTTCCAAAATCGTGTATAAATTCTAAGATAAAACTTCCACTAAATTTCCAAGAAAAAATTGTGGCCTTTCCTATATGCATCGGATCAACGAAACGTTGATTTATTATTGAAGGGAGTATATAGTAGCAATTGTGCAACCTGTTCAATCTTTATATCTTTTATATGCCAACATCCCAGGCTATTGTTTTCCAAATCTTCTATAATTTGTAGACTAGTTTATATTTCTTTTCAACAACTTTGCATTTTTGATATTTGGTAGCAAGTTTAGCCTGAGATAGGATGAAATTTCTGAGATAGACTATTTCGCCTACTTTGAACTCGAAATTGATCTTACCGGCATTTGTGAATTTTATACCAAAATTAAGAAAAAAAGGGGAGTATTCTGTGATTTTAACGCCATTGTAATTTTTAATATTTCTTCATCCCATAAGCCATAACATGAAAATATCATAATCAAAAATCACTAGTAGTTATTTGATGTGTTGCCTATGATCGATCTGGGAAAGGGTCCCATAAAGTCTAAGGCAATTATCTGGCATGGCCCTGGAGCTTCTTTAAATTTTCCCATTGTACCATATTGCGTCATTTAGCACGTAGATTGTTTCGAAATTTTTCAGAAATTTCGTAACATCCCGAGATATACCTGGCCAATAGCATGTTTATAGTACTTTTAATTTAGTCTTATATATATATAGTCGTGGAACTCTTCCAAAACGGTCTAACGAGACGATTCGGAAATTATACCAGATATCGGATGAAATTGGATTGCAATCTATTAGATCAATCGTTTGTGCTCGAGAAAGTTCATCTGGGATAAGTTTTATTTTGCTCAATGATCTTATATTCAAACCTCTGAATTAACAATTTCATATTCGTTCTTTCTTGTTCGACTGAACAATGTCTTTGTTTTTGATTTAATACTCCAATTTCGTTATTTCTAATTTCACGTATAAATTCACAGTTCTGGCTAAATGTTTTCGAACTTTAATTTCCGCACGTATACTATCAAAGCGTGGATCTCTGATTTCAGTTTGCATTTTTTGCGTTTAGCGTTCTGTTCCCTGAGACGATTTTTATTTTCTGTTTTTGAAGTAATCTTTGATTATTTTCTTTCGCACCACTTGCACCAAATACGGCTTCATTTTTAACTTGAGAGTCAAACTCCTCCTTTAATTTCATTAAATCTTCTGTTTAAAGTTTTCTCGTATTCTTGATCTTTCATCGTCGTAATCGTTTTCATTTTTTTCGTAGAAATTTAAATCTGATATGATATGGGAATCGAATCCACACTTGTTAGAATCGGTCAAAGATGGAGAATAAAATAATTTTTTTATTTTTTTTATTTTTAACAATTCTAAATCAAATCAAAAGTAAGGGAGGAGAAATATACCGCCTTGTTCGTGGCTTGAATCCAGGACCGTCCGCGTTCCGGGGGACTTCTCTTATCACTGAGCTAACGAGAGAGTTCATTTTCCCTCTTGTATTTCTTAATTTGTGTCTAGTCCTTTAAGCCTCGTTTTGCTTTGAGCTGCCATTAACCAGTAACGATGAATGCACACAAATAAATTGTAAATTCGATTCTTGTTCATCTTGAATTGTTGTTCAATGTTGTAATGCCTTTTCCGATTTTACCGGATGAAGTGTGAAAATCTTCTTTGATATTCCGGCTTATGAACGGGAACATACATAAAGCCGGCACCGTGGGAATGTATGCTGTGGTGAATGAAACAACGGGGATTCTTCAATGTCGTCCAAGTAATTTGTTACAAAACTCCCTCCTTCCAAGCTTAACGTTGCGACCAAGCTAGTTATACCTATGCCTTAGTCACGTCACGGGCGGGGGGCTTTCTCATGCGATTTGATCATTTCGTTCGCGATAGGGTACTAGTATGTCGACATGTACTGACCGACACTTTAATCCGTGGAACTTATTGATTTTATATACGACCTCGGCGGTAACTGGCTCGATGATTTTGTAAGGCCCGGCCCGAATTCGCTGTAGCTTTAGCCATCGACTGACGACGCATCTCGGGAAATATAATCAGACGAGTTGGTCTGTTTGATATACGCGTTCGCCAAAGCGTATATTGTAATAATCTCTTATTTGCCGACTCGCGATATTGAGAGATACGAGATTGTACTCATGGATCTCGTTTAGCATAGCAATGAGGTTCTTTAAGTACTTGCTGGTTATTTAGGCAACTGTTAGCGGACTTTCAATGACCATTTCCAAAAAGCAATCGAGCGGGAGTTTGCTCAGTGCTTTCTGGGACGCTGGCTCTGTAGGACAGAAGTAAGAAGAGCATACAATTAGTATTTAACAATGACGAGTTCACGAAAGCCAAGTATATTTTCATAATCACCCTTTAACCCAAAAACCTTTAAGACCCTCCCCCTACCCCCCTTCATTATAATTTATTGCTTATCTAAGTGACTATTATCACCTTTTTCCCTTTGGTCCACTCACTAGGAAGCATTCCATGTCTATAATTGCATTAATGTGATTGATTTGCTGTTCTTCTTTGAGGAGTTCCTAAGGTCTTGATCGGATCTTGACCAAATTTTTATGGAAATATCCTGCACAGTAATTAAAAAGAGAATTATCTGAATTGGTTTAGAAAAAACCAGAGTAATATCCGTACATAAACTTTTCTTATGTATATCATATATAACTTATTTTTTAAACGTTATTTATTTTAAAAGTTTTTTAATATATTTAATTTTAATAACTGCATAGAAATCGAAAATTGGAAACTATGCCGTAGCCTTTCCGTTTTCTGTCCACCATTTTCCTTATTTGCCATCTATTAACAATTTTCTTCTTACACCTTTATTACCCTTAGAAGAAAAGCTTGAGAAAACTTAAAACTTTCGCAAACACTAAAATGCATTTTACCTGAGAAGGAACTATTTTTTTGTCACAGAAAACCTTATAATAGTAGATGAAATCCGTTCGAATTGCACAATGTACAGAATTATGAAGGACTCAATAATTGATTCTGCATTTAGAAATACAATAAGCCACATTACTCTGTAAAATTAGATTTCATATACTTAATGTGACGCATCCAGATTCAAATATATATCTCGACCTAATAAATATAGACCCGAATACAATTTATATGTTAAATTCTATCCAATTACATACCACATCCAAACTTAGTTATGTACATATGATAGGTGCCTACATGTTAAGCTAACCATGGTCTGGAAGTCAAGACTTTAAAGGACTTTTTGCTATAAAATGTATATTAAAAGTTATTTGATTGTAAATTTGAACTTACTTAAGAAAACATACAAATAAAGTCAATAAGTAGACACAAACTTTATTAATAAATAATCAATTTTTTCAACATTATGATACAAAAAAAAATCAAAAAACAAAAACAAATCCCACTTGTTATAGAATTTTATAGTTCTCAGCTAGACTGTAGAAGAGTGGGTAATTTTACAACTTTTTTTGCTTCCGAAAGTCTTCTGAAATGAATCTGAAATGCTTTTTATGTTAGCGAATTATTTGTTGCTATACGACCAATTCCGTTTGATTTATATTTGCTTATTTTAGCAAGAAAATCCCATTGCAGAAATAATTTATATGAAGGAGATATGAACAAATAATACATATTAATTATTTTATGTAATATTAGTTACTGATAATAGTCTGACACCTCGTATAAATTAACAAGGTTAGCATGTTGTGAATATCTTTTCTGTCAAAAGACATATTAAGACAGAAATATATAGTATATCCCTCTTAACCGAATCCTGTTTAGTTCCTACTGGTCTTAGCTCTCTATGGGGTTTTCCAACAGACAATATTATTTCATGTAATTTAAAAGCAAGTGTCTGGAGAATTAAATTCCATTTTCTGTTGTTTAATTCTATGTACGTCTCATCGCCTACACAATTCTTCACTTGGTTATACTCGTACGTATGTAGAGTTGTTAATACGGAAACCGACATGTTCTTCTATACAGCTGGATTTGGAACATATGCTATTGATAGACCAGAAACTTTTAACTTCCACTCTGAGATTTAGGTCGGGTAGTTAATTTTGTTGATTTAAATTTTTTATGCCGGTATAATTCCACTCTTAGACTGTTAGACTTTTCTGAATTTTGCCTTACTAAATTCCTATACCTTTGAGTCTAAGCTGTTATGGAACTGTGGTACTGGCTTGAAGCAACTATAGCTAAGAAAAATAAGTACACGACCCTGAGCGTGGTTTTGGAGACTCAATGAATTGCCTTTTAGCAAAATTCCCGATTTGAGAAGACAGAATTGAATTGATACTCCAGGAAAACACCTGAAGCATAAGGGGATATTGCAATGGTGGCCCCCTAAAACATTATAGATTTTGTCAATTTTCAAATGGGTGCCTCTGGGCACATAGAGGTAATGTCACAAAAGATCTTAGAGGTCGCATGAGAGCTGAAATCATTATAATCTCACATTCCCCCTATTATTAATAATAGTAAAGTCTTGTTGTCAGTATGCCTACAAGCAGTTATCATCAGTAGGTGTATGTACTTCAAATTGGTGACAAAATCAGTCAATTTCTACATTATATGTGATATGGGTGGCTGTTGTGTATAATCGTAGATCTCAATATCGTCAATGTAATATATTAAAAATTGTAGCGGCGAGAGCGCATATCCTTGACGATCTCCAGCATTAACATTGAAACAACCAGCCGGTCTACCCTGGTGGAAAATCATTTCAAATACTGTACTGTGCAAAAAAAATTGTTCACTTTCACTTTCAAGACATCTGCTTGAATTTCTTGGAATTGAGGGTAGGTGTGTCAGTTTTATTGCCGTCATTAGGTACTTACGTGTATCTAGTTCCTATAAATAGCAACCACAGTTTTTCAAATATTGAATTTTGTTTTGATAAGTCTTGTTGAAGTGAATTTAGAGTGAAATTAATAAAAAAAATAGGAAAAGTTAGTGCAGAGTTAAAAGGCAATATGTTGGTATTGGCATGATAGAATTTGTCAATACGTGAAATAGCAGCAACGAACTGTTGCATGGAATTTAAAAAAATTCGTGAAATGGGCAGTACGAAACAGTGGGTCTGGTAGGCCACGGAAGACAACACCTGTTTAGAACTTCTACAGACCTTCCTCAAGCCGGGTAAGGTGGAGATTAAAAGAGGTTCTATGAGGAAACCCCTTTAGACCCAACAGATGAGGCGAACGTGTCTACTTTGGCTAAAGAGCATGTTTTGTGGACCCAAGTGATGTGGGACAAAGTAATTTTCTCCGATGAATCCAAGTCCGAGCTACATGTTGGAGATGGCAGATTCTTTGTGGCGAATTGAAGGCGTGGAGAAAGACTGCGTGAAGAATGCATGTAGGAAAACGGAAGGTGTAATGCTGTGGGGTTGCTTTTCTGGAGATGAAAATGTCGACACCTTCTTTATACAGAATCAAGGAAAGGCCAATTGATATAGTTTCCTCGTATGTCTACTTAGGAGTAATCTTAACCCCAAAATTGAGCTTTACCCAACATTGTCACAATAGGAGCATTACGGCATGCTCTAGTATGAATTCAGTCTGGAATAAATTCATTAACAATAAAAATATTAACTTTGGACCGAAATGGAGTCTCTTTCAAAGCGTAACAAGAGCAATTTTATGTTACGGAGCCCAGATATGGGGCTTCTTATATGTTGCACCTCGAAACAGGAATAGACTTTATTTATCTATACACTTTAGAATGCCATCTAAATTATGTTCAAAAAAATTGTGGAAAAATACCCTGAACAACGTCTTCCACGTAAGTTAGCGGTAAAGCTGTATGAAAAACGGCTATTTTGCTTTGCTATTTGGGATGAAATAGCTGAAGGGCATAATCTAATATTAGATATGAGTAATCTCAATGGAACAATTACAGATATGCTGCTAAAGGAAAAGGAGTTCAGATATTGCAAAGCTAAAGAGCTCGCAAGAACAGCGATAAGGCACGGTCTTTATCCACTTCTCAAATATGAAGCCGGTAGAGCCTATTTTAACGAAACCTACGCCTTAAAGCAAATAAAATTGATATTCATGGCAAGGGGTAGTCTCTTCACGCTCAATGCAAGTCCATGGCAGAGAGAAGGCATAGCTTTATGTTCTCTTTGTAACAAAGATGAAGAAGAAGATATACTTCATTTCCTAGCTATTTGTCCTCTGCTTGCAGAATTTAGGTGCCTTTACTTTGGAGTCAATTTTTTATCCAGGAAAGAAATCATAAATATCCTCAATGGTGATAATCTCTTGGCCATTGCAGAGTACTCAAGACATGCACTGGCGTATAGAAACTATTTAATAATGCAATATAACGTTTAGTTATAAGTATAGGGTAGCCAATTTAGCACTAACGTAGATCATGCTGATATTTAATATATGGAATGTAAGTTATACTTTTGATTAATTGTTGTTTTTGATGATGTTGTATGCAGTTTTCAAATCCAAATGTTATATTGTACTAAGTAATCCTTTACAAGTTTAGATAATCGTTTACCTTTATGTGACGTAAATTGATCTAGATGAGTACCAACTGGGCAGACGACTCTATTGTCATTGCTCAAGTCTTTAGAATTAAGTAACATTTAATGCATTATAAGGGTTTACAATAAAGACATCATTATTATTATTCGTCTTTTTTTTAGTGTGAAGTTGTATTTAAGTTTGCCAGAGAAAATCGAAATGGTTTTTATTTATGGAGAATCTGATTGGAATCTTGATGATTCTATTAATGCTAATGCTCAGCGTCTGGACGGCGTGCGGTCACATTAACGGTGACGGTTTCTCACATTAAAAACGAGTTCTGGAGGCGATGGACTGTTGAATATTTAAGTCAACTACAGCACAGGTACAAATGGAAGCAGCGTTGTGAAAATATTGAACTAGGGACTATGGTCCTAATAAATGAAGACAATACACCCACACTGAAATGGCCACTTGGACGTATAATCAATATCATTAAAGGCGAAGATGAACTGGTTCGTGTAGCCGACATTCCCACTTCGACTGGCACTCTCCGGCGACCGATTCATCGTCTCGCACCATTGCCTATATCAACTGAAGGCTCAGATTATTCTTCAGTCCAAGATAATGGGAGCACACAAGATGGCCAAAGAACATCGAAAACTGTAGCATCGCAACATCCTGAAATCACCAATGAAGCACCTACAAACGCGAATGAAACTAAGAAGTTCTCTGATATCTGCAATTGTGACATTACTTCTAGCTTGTTTAGTTGTACCACCTGTTAAAGCATCCTCTATTGAAGTGAAACCATTTATTTATCAACCAGGGATCTACTTTGAGAACTTAGGGGTAATAAACATCATAGCCAACGAATGGGACCTCGTCATATTCTATGATATGATGCCATATTGGAGAGAGTATCAGTTCCTGCAAAACTGTACTCAGACACTCGAAAAAATGTGCCAGCATATAAATGAAAGAGTCTCCTGCTCAATAATCATTCATCATGTGAAACATCTGCTGGCAGAATTAACAACAAACAACATGCTTCTCTCTGACAATAACAATCCCAAGAGAACAAAAAGGGGAGTAGCAAATTTCGTTGGAAGTATCGCCAACACTTTATTTGGTGTGCTAGACTCCGACTACGCTGAAAGAATGTCGCGAACCATAGATGATATTCACGAAAATGAGGATCACTTATTGCAGCTGATAAAGAATCAAACCTCGATTATGGATGCTACTTTAAATGTCATGAAGAAGGAGGAAGAGGACATCGACAGCCAATTTCGGCAGCTGCAAACCCAGTTCTCGCATGTTGCAGACCAAGTAAATGGCATAGCAGAAGAACTACTGTATATCAAGAGAAGTTGCACCAATCCTTAACCGCACTCACCATGCAGACCACTCTTGCTGCTTCTAACTTCTTACGGATTCAAACATCAATTCTAGATGTACTCACAGACACGCATCACGGAAAAATTAGCCCGTTATTGATCTCTCCAATCCAATTAAAAGAGGAACTCACGAGGATAAGAGCGCATTTATCTCCATCATTACGACTGCCAATATCACAGGACGATGCTTTGAGGTATTATACCTTCATGACCATCGCGGGAAGAGTCGCTACACGATATCTAATCTTCAAACTACAAATCCCTTTAATATCATTGGAGGAATTTGAACTGTTCAAAATTACACCATTTCCAGTGCAAATTAATGATTCAAACCTTCGTCCCAGTTCCTAGTTATCAATTTACATAGAGATCAATACTACCCACTGAGTGAAGAAGAATTACAGTCATGCATTATCATCGAGGACAGCAAGCACATTTGTAAACAAAAACATCCAATATATAAAAGGGGATCAACAGTTAGCTCATGCGAAGTAAGCCTAATAAATCAGTTGCCACAACCACCAACATGCCAGTTGATCAAGACCGGAAATGGACCTCATTGAATTCAATTATATAGTCCTAATCAGTGGATATACGTACTAACGGAAAAAACCCACTATCAACGTTGTATGTGGAGACAACACCACGCAACACAGCATAGAAGGCGCTGGAATTTTAAAAGTCACAGATAGATGTCTCATCAAACAAGTGACCATTCAAGGGCATAGAATATATCCATCCAAGAGCAGAGCATCTTATATTCCGTCGAGCAATTTGACAGCATTTGTTCACGACATCTACGACAACAAACTCAGCTCTGGACTGCATGAAACTGGCCATTATCAATCACATTTGGCTGAAATTGAATCGATGAGGAATGAAGTGATCAATTCAAAGACAAGATCCCGCTAAGATTAACACATCATGATGTTCATCAATTTGGAGTCGGCTATGGGGCCATTTTACTAACGATAATAATACTCCTGTGTATGATGTGGAAATGCCGAGATAAGGTATGCCGAGCTCGACTCAAGACGAAGACACCAGTAGCTGCACCCCGGCAAGGTGGGACAAGACGTGTCAACGCTGATGTTGAATGTGGGACAAGACGTGCTAACACTGAGCTTGAATTCAACCCTACGTTCAAAGTATAAGGAAAATTAGTTGAATTACCATTCAACGCGAGGGAGAATGTTGAAATCGTAGAAAATTTTGTAACTTCAAAATTATAAAGCTGACTATGTACATACCGATTTCCTTCAGGTCAATGTACGTATAAAACAAGAAAAACAATTGAATGCGATGACCCAATAATACTTACATTGCAATAATTCACAAAATTGGTAACTATTGCAATCCAATAAAAACATTTTCACTGGGGTCACTGCCTTACAAGCGATTTTTGCAAGAAAATTAATGTCAATTCAGCATTGTAAGCATTTTGTATTTTATGCATTGACTTAGAGTTAGCTGTTTGTATATATAGGGGAAGGTGGGTAGAAATGAACCGTGGGGTAAGATGAACCAAGCCCGTATAGCTTAAACGCGAGTAGGCTAAGATATGTAATAAAAACAAAATGGAAACAGTCTTACAACTGCATCATTTATTTCAGTCGTCCATAAACTGTGCTCGAGCGCGACTTGTTAGTTGAGTGAGTTGAGTTTACCACGTGGAAACTATTTTTGAGTGCTGCATATAACTTTGTGTTTCTTGACTGGTAAGTAACAAATTATTTATAATGCCAACATAAAGTTAATAACATGAAGCCGCAATTTAAATAAAAGTAACAAATTTAGTAAATTTAAAAGTTTTGTTAAAAAAAAAATATTTGAATAAATAAAGTGCTACTGGGTAGAAATGCACCATTGCTTGTGGGTAGACATGAACCACTCGTTCAATTCTACCCATTCTTTTTTTTTTATAATGAATATGATTTAAAATGCATTTGTTGCACTTTGTTGTAGTTATAATGCCGCGAAATTATAAAAGAACAGAGGCTTGTTTTCATCTGAAAGCACGAAGAATGCTCTTGAGGCTATCCGAAAAAGAGGACCTGTGCGGAAAACTGCGTCTGAGTTTGGCTTATCGCATACCACCTTGTTGAGGTATCTCAAGAAGGAAAACAATTGCACTCTTACCACCTTAAGATGTACAACCGTGTTTTTACTGATGACCAAGAGCAACCCTTAGCGCAGTATGTGATTAAGTGCTCGAAAATGTTCTACGGTATAAACACAATTGAGTATCGCAAGCTTGCTTTCGAAATGGCCATTAAGAACGGAATCAAAGTTCATGGAAGATGGCAAGCAACAAAAATGGCCGGAAAGGAATGGTTTTTGAAATTTCGTACCCGACATCCATCCATAACATTGCGATCACCGGAAGCGTGCAGTCTAGCAAGAGCAACAGCGTTCAACAAACACAATGTTGGAACCTTCTTCGCAAATTTGCAAAACATTCTGTCGCGAAATGATTCATTTGCTGATGGGACCAGAATATTTCACCTTGACGAAACTTCAACAACTATAGTGCGAAAACCCTAAATGGTGAGCATCTAAATAATTAGATATCATTATTTGTGTTGATGGAAAAAGAGAAATGTGTGTATCATACTTAAACGTGCTTTCTTTTTCAGGTTCTTGCACAAAAAGGTCTGAAATCTGTTTGTCAAGTGACAAGTGGCGAAAAGGGTGTCCTTGTCAGAACCTGTGCGATAGTGAGCGCATCTGGGCAATATCTTCCTCCTGCCATGGTTTTTCCTCGGGTTCATTTTAAAGACCATATGTTGAAAGGAGCACCGGCCGGTACTCTTGGACTGGCCAATCAATAAGGATGGATGAATTCTGACCTTTTCCTTCAGGTTGTGAAGCATTTCGTAAAACACTCATGTAGCAGCAAAGCCAATCAGACGCTATTGTTATACGACAAGCATGAATCTCATCTATCGATCTCCGTAGTGGATTTTGCAAAAGAACATGGTGTAACGATTCTCACATTTCCGCCCCACTCCACCAACTAAATGCAAGCGTTGGATGTTGGGTGTTTTGGGCGGTTCAAATCTGCTTACAATGCTGCTGTTGATTCCTGGATGTTGACACATCCAGGAAGACCATTAACTATTTACCATGTGGCAGTGTGCGTAGGTAATGAAAAGGCAATGACCCCTTTAAACATAATTAACTCTTTTAAAAAGACGGGAATATATCCCCTTGATAAAAATATGTTTACGGAAAATGATTTCTTACCAAGTACAGTTGCAGACAGACCATTACCGAGAATCGTAGAACAAATTCTTCTTCTTACAAATTCTCCACCCTCTTTTGATGAAAACAGAGGGCCAGTTGCATCGACATCTGTAGATACGATTGCTGCTTATGATACGAATGAGCCAGTTGCATCGACCAGCACTTCGACATTCCTAAGTCCTGAAGCTCTTCGAGGCTTTCCAAAAGCTGGTCCCAGAAAGCAGGTACAGAAGGGAAGAAAGCCTGGTAGATCAATGATTGCTACAGACTCACCAGAAAGGGAAGAAATTTCGCAGAAATATTTGGCCAAAAAACCAGCGAACACAGAAAAGCCGAAGAGGTGCGTGCTTCTGCAATCCAGCAACAGTGATGAAATCGACATTGATTTGGAGTACGAAAGCAGGTCACAATGTCCAGAATTAGTTGAAGAAGAGTTGCAATGTAACGACAAAGTCCCAAAGAAAAATGATTATGTTCTCACTGAGTTTAAAGCTAGGGGCAAAAGTGTCTTTTACGTTGGAAAGGCGAAAGAAGAAGTTGACTCCGATGGATACATTGATCTAACTTTCTTTCGAAAAAACAGCAACTTCTTCGTTTTACCACCTGTTCCTGATATGGCGTCGGTAGCGATACGAGACATTAAATGTGTGTTACCTCCACCAATTCCATTGGGAACAACAAGGCGGCAACAAAGCCGCTATCAATTTCCCGTGACATTCTCACATTTCAACATTTGTTAACGCCATTTAATTAAAACGTTCCTATTTTCCTTTTTTATTTTATCAACTGAATTGTTATGTTTTGTTATTTATTTTATATTAAAAAAGTCTGACTTTAACTTATTTGCTATTTTTTTTTTTATAAAATTTGCACTTGGCTCATATATCCCCCTTCTTGGTTCATTTCACCCCACATGTGGGGAGAAATGAACCAAAGCACTGTTTTTGAATTTCTGTCAATAACTTGGAATACGCTCATTAATACTAAGAAATGTTTATGTCAATACAAAGTTAAAAGAATAGGCTTTAATTTCATGCATTTCATCCTATCGGCGGAGGTATATTACAGCTGAAATCTCTTCTCGAAAAAAAGTGGTGCATATCTACCCACCTTCCCCTAGAGTAAGATTGAGGAAATAAAGTCATTCAGTTGTATATTAAAGCACATCGCGTATTCATTTATCAAAGTTTACATTAAAATCGTTGCATATCTTTTGCTAATCATTCCGCCTAACATATCATCATAGTGTAGCGGAACATTGCACCGTTTACACCTCCTACAAGAAGTCAAGGTTTATGTGCCTTGGTCTTATATTTTAATTTGCATTGGTCAAGATTTATGTGCTTTGACACTGCAAGGCAGAATAAAAGAATTCTGTACACAAGATAATCGAAATCTAATGACTTCTAATTTCATAACATAATTTGGCTTTTTCCTTCCTCGGTATTGACCGTTGCGAATTAATTGAAGCAATTTTTTCTCTCAAGTCTTGTGCTATCGGTCCAGATAATTTATTTCCGCGGTTCGTTAAGTTCCTGCTTCCTTTCATAGATACCTACATCCTCCATATCATAAACACATGTCATATGACATCCTCTTTTCCTAGCGGCTGGAAAGCCGCTACTGTGTTGCCAATACCCAAAAAATCTTCTCCTCAGTCTTGGATTCGAGGGAGCTCCTAAACAAATGGCATTCTTGCTTTCGTCGTGACCATATCTGCGAAACAGCAGTACTGCGAGTGTCCACTGACATTAGAGCTGTCCTAGATCAAAAAAATTGGTTGCCTTGACACTGCTTTTGACATCATTAATCTTGGGATTATGTTTCGGAAACTCAATTGCTGCTTCGGTTTTAGTCCCTCTGCCGTCGCTCTTATCCGCGACTTTTTGCTCGATCGTAAGTAAGTGGTGAAAGTGGATCTTAATACTTCCTGTTCCCTCCCTCTTCTGTCTGACTTTCCTCAGGGCTAAATACTGGGCCCTTTGTTATTTAGCTTATTTAAAAATGATCTCCCTGAAACCGTTCGGGATGTCAGCGTGCACATGTATGCTGACGATGTGCAGGTCTACCTAAGCAGACCTGTTGGTTTGTTTGAGGACTGTATTGCATTAAATATCCTATATTTTTCTCCTTTTCATAATATGTAGGGAGAAATTCCTTAATTTATCATGAAATACCTTTCTTAAGGCGAAATAACTTTATATGAAAAAATTATCATTAACTTTAAAAACAAAATTACCAAAAGAGGTTTTTTTTATCCTCAATGTCGACATTTTGGTTATTTCGCCTTGCCGTACATGAAAGAAGTCGCACAATGGTAGACATTAAAGTCTATAGCAAACATTAGATAATTCAATAAATTCATAACAGACAAACATTTACTGAGAAGACATAAACGTAACTTTTATAAATATATTAAACTTCATCACGAATTAGTCAACGAAGTTGTAATACTAGTTATACTCGTTATATTCTCGTTATACTAGTGCAGCTGTGTAAATGTGCGGGTTTTTTTAATTTATATTGCGTAAATAAATTCGATGTGAATTGTAACGCGTCTGGGAAAAACATTTTTGTTTTCAAGAGCTTACATTTTAATGCCCATAAAATCTCTGACCGGTATGTACCTCCCAATTTTGTTACTATTAATATTTGGCTGTGTATTTATCCCATTCCGAAAAGTATATTTTTACACTTCCCTTCAACTCATATTAATGTTTCTCACTGGCTATGCTTACGAGAAAAGGCAGCAAACGGTGATGGGTTGCATCTTGGGTGCAGAGCGTGACAGATTATTTTAAAATGCGGACTTTAGGCAATAATGTACGATAAATCTCACATAAATAAAAAAACATATATAACAAAACTAGCAACTTTTCATGAGTTAACTCCTAACAAAACGCAAAATAGATCCAGATAAATTTTGTGTCAATGGTTACATAGGAAACTATCAAATAATAAATTTTTCTTAACTTCACAGGTCCAGGTCTCGTAGAAAGTGTTTATTTTTCAATTGAGCTTTAGATTATTTTTTTAAACTAAGTAAAAAGGCTTGTGTGTTTATATGTATATGTGCATATAGTATTTAGTTATAAAATCAACATGACAGAAAAGTTTTTTTTCTTCCTCCGGTACATAATAGAGTAATTCAAGTATATGTAGTTGTTTTATATAGCTGCTTGCTTTCAGATAATTTAAGCGACGAAGCTATCAATATTCCGGCTAATATTACAACTGGAACCAATTTTAATCAATCATTTTAGTTATTCAACACACATTTATAAAGTGTTAAAAGGTAATAATTTTTACAAAAATAAAAGGAAATTCCTGACATATAACTACAGATAATAATAAAAAAAAATACGGGAAAAAAGATGAACTTGATTCTGCTGAACGAACAATGGTTGCAACATCAATTATTAAATATTTATTTGCCCAGAACTATGAAAGAACATATGCTTCAATTAACACTTCTTGAAAAACACAATAATTCTTATTGTAATTAAAATATATACAGACACGAATTTTCGGAAATTGCTACGGCAATTATGGAATTGTTCCCCACTGAAACGACGGGCACATATTTTTTGTCTTCAATCGGACAAGTACAAGCAAGAGGAAAATTATACACTTCATACACAAAGTTAAGACTAGCTCTACAGGAGGTTGGATTCGTTCCCAAACGACCGAAGGTACAACGTGAGACCGGTAAGTTTTCTAAAAAATATCAGGAATTCGTATACATACCTCCCGATTCTCAACCTTAACCCCTTAAATTTAGCAAGTAAGAGATTTTAGCAGAATTAGTATTCTACATAAATTTTTGTGGAGAATTATTACTTTTAAGAGGTTAACAGGGTCTGGAGAATCTTTTAGTCAGCGCAGCTATTAAAGTTGTTTACTTTTCAAGAACAAAGAAGAAGAAAAAGTAATGTTTTTGGCGAGTCGATGATGGCAATATGACCAATCCAGACGTAGCTATAATTGTATGCGTCCTTAATCACGTCACAAATATCGATATAAATAATAATTGTATGATAAATTCACAGCACGTAATGATAATTGAATTATTATTTTATTTATTTTTTTTCGTATAAACCTGTAGCAAAAAAATTTATTGTTACCCAAACTTTAAAGTGACGATAATATTGACGAGTAATGGAGATTATTGCAGGGCTATGTCATTTCTATCACTTTAAAGGCAAAAGATTTTAGCATTCTGAAATTCTATACAGCCTCAGAAATAGCATAGTGATTCAAGTCGTCTCTCATATTGCTCAGAACTATCCTCTGTACATGGCTCAAATTGTATAATTATTTTATATATCATAAAATTGTACATATTTATATAATATATACGAATTATATAAATATGTACCTATTTTACAGCATTTTTGCCAACATTTCCGTAAATTTAAACAAAACAATTTTTGCGACTATCACTATAAGAGATTTAAGCGTACCTCGGTGTGGAGCTCTTATGTTAAGAGATATTTGACAGATATTTTCATTTGCTAGAATACCAAATCTCTTTAAAAATATCTCCACAAAAGTTAAGAGATCAGCTGACGTCTGACATCTCTTAACCTTTACGTAGAATACCAATGTCTGCTAATGGGCTTTGACAGCCCAGTTAAGAGGATAAGAGGTCTTATCTCTTATGTAGAATCGGGGAATAGTTTCCTTATTTCCTTTTAGACGTGAATTTTGCTGCAGCTGGAAGGGTTGACGAAGGCATAAATGAAATAGCAGCACAGGAATTTGCAATGTCCCACACTTTTCCGTGGCAGGATTTAAAGAAAAATTAGTCAGCATCCTTTAATAAAGCAATGTAATTTTTAGCGGATTCAAAATATATCAACAGCGTTTCAACTTGAGGAGGGCTATGAACTGGTAGGTACATTTATTAAATATTTAGACATACGCTTAAAAATTTGTATTCATGTTCAGCTCATTATTGACGCTGAAAGGTTATACCCAGAGACTTACAGACTTGGAAGATTTGTCTTTAAAAATTATAGATATTGCTTCGCGGAAAAGTAAAGATAACGTAATAAAAGGACTTCTAGCTAGAATGTAAGAGTTGGTCAAATAATAAAGGTGATTATATTTTGTCTTTTTTATTATTGCAATTATTAATTGTGCAATATGCATTTATGTAGTTTTGCTGCAACTCAATTCGTTAAAGATTTTGCCGTTGCTAATGTACAACCCTAATATAAGGAGCATAAGAAGCAGAAAGTTATACAGACCAAGCAAAGCTGAAATGGCTAGTCAATTCCTTCCACATTATTGAGTAAATTTAAATTTATTTATCCATTATGTCCATCATACTAATTTTTCTTAAAATTTTAGACAGAACTTTAAGCCAATAATAGTTTGGATGTAGAAAATGTACGTAATGAAGGTGGGATATCACCTCAATCAATAAGGATTCATTTAGTTGGCCTAGATAATCCAGTTGCATTTGTTGTAATATTTAAAAAATCATATTATTTTCAAAATCCTTTATTAGCTTTTGAAATATCTCTTAAGATATTTCTGGCGTTAAATTGGCATTATCATGAGGAAAGCTACGTGGTACTTTATTCAAAAGGAACTATTTAAGGTCAAAACAGGATACGATCGGCCTTCTTCAGTCATTAATACCTTAGCCAATGATAAAAATAAAAAATGTTAAACTTCAAAATTTGTCAAATGAAGACATATTTTCTTAAGGATTTTATAAAACATACGAAAAATCATTATATAAGAAGTCCAGTCATTTTTTCAATGGTCGCATAGAGAATACGGATGGGAGTATTTTAGTGGCAATTATTACAGAAGTCACTTTAAACTCAATAATTCTGTAATAGAAAATACTAACAGAAAATTTTTCAAATAATTATAATTCCTTAAACAATCAAAATAAGTATCCTGAAAATATAGGAGATGATAACGTCACTTCAAATGAAACAGTTATATTAAGAAAAGACTTAGAAATACAAAAATATATTCTTAGAACATTTAAGTACCTACAGCACATCATATTTTGCAGACGAATACCACGGAAAAAAGATATTCAAATTTTTAGTACCACTTATCTTCATTTGCTAATTTAATAAAAAAAAAAGTAGAGGAAACTAAGTCTTTAAATACTAATTTTGCTTTTTCAAATTTGTTTCACAATGTATACTTGCAAACAAAAACATATTAAGGTCGAAATAAAAAGTAATGAAACATCTCAAACGTAAAGGTGTCTCAATTGATTTTATTTTATTGATTATGTTTTAGATTCAAGCCGAAATCGTACTCAAAAAAATATTAGCACTATACTTAAAATGACGAATTTAAAATGCTCATTTGATAAACCTTTTAATTTACAGAATTACTTAATGAAATTCTTGAATATTTACGTTCCTCACAATCACATAATACCGAATCAATCTGATCTGTTATTCAATGCCAATTGTGGCTTCGAAAAATGCCTTTTGTTACCGCTCTTAGTATATTTCAAAGAATTTGAGCATCTTAATGCCTTAGGTTCACACAGTGTGTCTATAAAATTGGTGCGGTATATTTTAATCTCCGTTGTTTGCCCCCAAACGCACGATCCAAGTTGCACCAGATAATTCTTGCAATGTTATAGATAGATGAAAAACAGACGGGAATTTTCGAATTTTTTCACCTTTAATTAAAATTCTAAACCAAATACAAAACGATGGCATTGAAGTAAATTTCGAATCTTACAAAACTGTGCGGTTAGTACCAATCTTAATTGTTGGTAATAAACTTTTAGAAATCCTTGTTTTCGAGAATCACGATATATATATTATTTGTTTTAACTATTCGCTAAAGCCAAGACACCATTTTATATTACGTTATGCTAATGTTGGACCAATTTGCCATATTTCTTCAATTAGATTCGAAGCAATCCACCAAAATGTTAAAGGCATTTCAAAGACAACCAAATGCAAAAATATATCTTGACTAATTAAACTACAAAGTATCAGTTTCAGTTTGCTGATTTTTTAATAAATTTCACATCATTTCATAAGCCTCATCAATTCAGTTCTAAGAAACTTGTTGATTTTAATGACATACCATCGAAATACAAAGTGTTTTTGAAAACGTTGAATGTTATAAAATCAAACCAGATACGATTATTAAAACGGATGCTCATATTTTGCCTGATAAAAGATATTTTCCTTATAAATGATAAAGCGTACTTCGGTTGTTTTTCACTTGAAAATTTAGGCTTTGATGATCACTATTTCGGAATCAGAATTAATGTCTCTAAGGCCGCTTACACATCGAAAAACGAAAACGAACGATTAAACAGTTCCATACCGAAAATTCGTTTATGATTACATATCAAAAACGAATGATTAAAAGTTAGGTTGGGCTTGTATTAAATATAAAGGAACGGAAATGAGGTTAAGTAGGACCGAAAAGAATATTCGTTCGTGTGTGGAACATAGTATGGAACGAAAATATACTTGACAGTTCGGAGCGAAAAAATTTTTCTCGTACGAATAAACATAAGAATGTGTTTTAATGGAAATAAAGCTTTAAATATGAATATTTTTTTATTGAAACTGTAATTAGAATAAAACTCCAATATTTTATTACATGTGTTGCGGCAAATTTCTGTTAGTTTAGGATAAAATTTCTGTTTTTCGGTTTAGTGTTTTCGTTTTCGTTTTTCGATGTGCAAACGGCCTAAAGATTATGGAGCTAAGTTTAATGATATGTACTATATATTTCAGGGCACTGCTTTTATTAATATTACATCACAGTAAATAATTCTTTATAAAATAGTAAAAAAATATCGAACAGGCAAAAAAAAGTAAATTTAACCTCCTGAATCCATTGCTACTGAGGTAAGGTACGCAATTTTCACTAAACGCGATATTGCACTAAATATATTTTCTAAGTTTATGTATTTTGCTGTATATTGATAAATAGAATTACAAAACGAAGTTAAAATATGAACATTTAGAAGGATATGTGGCTTACGAGATATTGATTTTGCTTACATATATAACTTTATTGTTTAAAAGGGAATCACTGCGGATTTGGTTTTATAAAAGAAAAAGCTGTATTTACTGTGTTTACTCTATTTTCCATTTAATAAAGATATTAGTACCTCTATTTTGTAATACAATTTTGACTTGTCTCTTTTTCAATAGTAGTTGCCATACACACATCTAATATATTTGGTCGGAACCGTTATTTTTCATTACATATTCTTAACAGCAAAATATGATGCTTCAGAGTCTGGTCTAGATGATTTCTCTTTTAAGGGTGTTCAATGTTCTATTAAAAGCTCTAAGAGTTTTTAAATAAATGTTAAACACCATAAAAAGATCTTTTACTTACAAGGAGAGGGTCCCTACTCGTCATCAGCGGTTTCGTCCAAATTCATTGTATATGTTGGGCGGGGTTGACTAGAAATGAAATTGATGCAAGTGGGAATTCTAGATGGCCAAGCGAAACCGAAATAATGCAACATATAGGTGAAGCCGGGATTAAAATTAACACTTTTCGGAAATTTTCGATAATTACCATCTTGCGGGTATTTTCGCAACATTTAAGCCACTTTTTTTTTCGTTGCAATAATCTATAATCTGTTATCTTTCGTATACAGAAAGCCAGAAGTCATTACCCCAATTAGTTTAGGAATATTTTCCAAAATAAGATTGCAAGATTTGCTAAATTACTTTCAACTTACATTAATTAGCAGGATATACTGTAAAGCTACCACCTTTATCTCTCGGCCCAATATCAACCTATTTTCAAAATTCTTTTTGGTAAGTTCATTGTGACTTTTTTATGATTTTGTCAACTATTGCGAGATTCGTACGGAAGCGCGTTACAGAGTGATAACCTGTAGTGCAGGTATTTATTTTATATTCTACCATCTGTGTAGAATATTCACACAAAATCTCATCAAAATAGGATGATAAATTCAATGTCAAAAGGTCATATACACCAATGGAGAAAAAGTTTCTCATTTCCCGAATTTGGGTGTTCTGAACAAGGTAGGGTAAATATTATTCGATTTGAAAAATTCCTTTGGCTAGTTTCTTTATGATTTTTTGAGCACATTTTCCCTCCCCATCTGATTAAGTTGCAAAATTTAGTTTTCGACGGCCAAAATTCTGTCTGAAAAATTCATTTCAAAATGTTTTTCTACAACTTATCGATTAATCTAATTTTTTGTTCTTTTTTTTATGAATGTGCTTTTACTAAGAGATTATATGCACAAAATTTCAGGAAGATCGGATGTCATTTACCTATTTTAAAAAATTTTGCATAACCACTTTTCGTCATCTACCGGCGATCTTTGAAAACGTACGGAAATGCCACTTACAGAATCGGAAATCTACATACCTCGTCTGTGGTTGGCATTTTACCCGAATATATTTGGCACTTTCGTTCGAATTCTGTTGCAATTTAATCGCGACAACTCCCCCGAAAATTCGCAAATTAGAGCATTTTGCAAAGCCGAGGACTCCCCTATATTATGCATTTTTTTGGTTTCGTTTGGTCATCTGGAGCTCCCACTGGCTTCACTTTCATTTTTAGTCAAGCTCTACTTATATAGTGAATTTTGATGAAATCGGTGATGACTACTAGGGACCTCTCCTTGTTAGCTCATACTTTAACAAAAGGTTCTGATATAATAATTTACAACATAATATATCTACATGTTATATAAAGTTTTATTCAAGTAGACACAATGTATTTATAACTAAATAGTAGTTATAGTTGGAAGAGCTACATTTTGCTCTATTTGAGGTAGAAGATTATCTGTGTCGGATATGTTCACATTGCCCCTGCAGATATATTTTATATTTTGTGGCTATATACACTTATAAATGTTAAAATGTTGCAGTTATATATCAATATTATTATATCACCACCCTTTTATATATGTTAGCGATACAATATTTTTGCGAGTGCTAGGTCTATAAATGTAATATGCGCCATCTTTATTCAACAAAACAAAACTGCCGTACATTAAAGAAATAAATGAAATAAATGCATGATATATTTTAAATCAATATTTTCATTATATCAATTAAATAAGAGTTGTCCCTTGTTCATATTTTATACATGGCCTAGTGGA